>VXBP01004355.1:141664-287836 GCA_013400115.1 Rhinopomastus cyanomelas
AGACACCCAACACCAGCCAGGCTGAAGGAACGCCGCAACATCCTGGCTGAAGGGAGAAACATAACAGCAACCAGCCTGGCTGAAGACACCTCACAGCAGCCTGGCTGAAGGCACCTCACAGCAGCCTGGCTGAAGGCAGACACCTCACAGCAGCCTGGCTGAAGGCACCTCACAGGCAAAGGTCATGTTACTTATAAAACCAGTGCACGGAACTTGAATGACGGCAGCTCTGCGCTAAATCTGAAGGTAAAACTGTCGCAGCTTGTTCTCCTCCCCTGGAAGTCGTAAAAAATCATCATAATAAACATGACAGTAACAAAACACAAAGCATCTCGCTGCAGATGTCTGCTAAAAATACCTCAGTGTAGGAACCGTAGGAACTCTGCCCCCTCAAAGCAGCAAAGGTCCCAAGTGCTGATCTCTGAGAGCTAAGAATTGCTGAGCAGTTCCTTCCCCAAGCAAAAACACAGGTGCCTGCACAACTCAGTGACCTGGCACCAGCCAGGTTCTGTCGTTTCGTGGAGGGATCAGCAAGAAACCCCTGAGAACTATCCTGCACGTGGGGCAGCCAGGCCCCGAGGTCCTGCTGTTCTCCCTCAGAAGCAGGAAGCGTTAGCGAAAAGGTGACGGTCAGCGAGGACCAGGACAGCTTACCGTGCCGGGAGGGAGGCCTGGCGGTGACCTCTGACTTGTCATGGAAGCCAGGGCTCCTGCCCAGCCCTCCCACGTCTCCGTCAAGGCTGGCAAAGCCATTCACTTGGCTTCTGTCCCTGGCAACTGCGTTGATGCGCGTTGGGATGGGCTCGAACGTGGGGTCCAACTCCAAGATCAGCCTGTTCAGCTGTTCAATGGACTGATCGATGTCCAGCGTCGGGGAAGCCGGCAAGTCCCCCGCGCTCCTTCCCAGAGCCAGGCCGCTCGTGTCCCTCTGAGGCGCTGGCCGGGACTTGAAACTCTCGACGCCGGCACGTTCTGCACCTTCAGCAGCACCTGAAACGCTTCCTAGTCCCCTCTGCACTGCGTTTCTGCTGCTGGAGCCACGTGCCGGGGTGTCTGGGAGCCGGGACTGGCTCTGGACACAGACGGGAGTCTCCACAGCGTTATGGAGGCCACCCCTGATCTCATTCTCCGGGGCAAAGCCGTACTGGTGGGCAGTGACCATCTGCTGCTGGCGAACCCAGGTCTGCGTAGAGTAGTTACTTGGGCCGTAGGCTCGAGGCTGGGGGGAGACTGAGGGATTCTGCTGCAGTTGCTGAGTCGGCTTTGGCTCGGCGCTTCCGAACGACCTCTCGTAGAGGGGATCCACGCCGATTCCCAGGTCTGGGGCAAAGGCGCTGTGATGCTCCTCCCCGGTGTTGCTTCCAAAGCCGTCGGAGAGAAGGGAGTTCTGGCTGCTCTTGTGACAGCTGAAGTTCCCCAGGTGGGCAGAGTGCTGCCCTTCCGAGGAAGACAAAGTCCCAATGCTGTCCACGCTGTGCAGGTCATGGTTAGGCATTTCGTCGTCCAGGATGTCTGTCTCCCTGTCCTTCAGCTTGGTGTCTCCGTTCACGTGGACCTCAACTGGCACGATGTGGCGAGTCTCACTGTACTTGCCTCGAGCATCAGTCATGCCCTTGGTGTTGACAGAAACCTCCTCCAGCCCAAAACCACTAAGTAACTGGTCCAGTTCTGCCTTCTCCTGGGGGCTCAGACCTCGCTTGACTCCTGGCCCCCGGCACTCCTCAGCCTTTTCTGTCCTGGTGGAAGCTGTGGAGTGTCCTGAATCGCTGCTGACAGACAGGGTGTGATCGCTGTGATCGGGGCTGCCGGTCATGGGAACACCCTGAGCAGCCCCGGGGATGCTGCTGTCCGAAGAACTCTTCTTCCTCACTTTGGCATAGAGACTGCCATCGATGGGACCCTGAGTGTGCAGCACTGTGGAGGGACAAGCAGAGAGAAGACAACGTTACAAAAGGGCTTTCTGGGTGTCACCCGACACAAGGGGAGCGCTGCTGCCGCGCGCGAGAGGCTCCTGCGAAGCTGCCTGCTCTGCACACACAGCACCAACGAACGGCGTCGCACCACGGAATCGCAGAGCCTCGGGGACTGCAAGAGACCTCCAAAGACCATCCAGTCCAGTCACTCCCATTTGTCAGGGTGTGCGGCCACTGGCGGCTCAAAGACCCTTCTCCCCTTTCCCACTGCTCTGCAGGCTCCAGAAGCTCTCTGCTCTTGAAGAATCACACTACTACAGTGCTGGAAACTGGAGGGGAAGCCACCATCCCATCGTTCCTGCTCCGAGGAGAGGCTGAGGGAGCTGGGTCTGCTGAGCTCAGAGAAAAGGAGACTGAGGGGCGACCCCACGATGCCCAACCTAGGAAGCTTTTCTAGGCAACACCATCTGAGAAAGGCTCTAGTTCAGAGAAGGTGCCCACCCTGGCAATGAATCCATCCGTTTATCATGGCACGGAAAGTGGCCGGGGTGGAAAAAGCCTTCAGCAGGGGTCCCGTTGCCAAGTTTCCATCAGTTAGCGCACTGACACGCTGGAGGCTACGTAAGAGGTGTCACGATCCCGCTGCTGGCTAAGGCAATTAATGACTGCCCAGGTGTCTGTTCTAATCTGAGCTGGAGGTCGAGGTGAACACTACAGAAGAGACTGTAACAAGTTTCAACTGGGGGATATTGGACTGGATGAGTTTTCGAGGTCCCTTCCATTCCTGAATGTTCTGTGATTCATAGAATGTTCCAGGCTGGAAGGGACCTCCAGAGGTCATCTAGTCCAACCTCCCTACACAGGGACAACCCCACCTAGGGCAGGCTGCTCAGAGCCTCATCAAGCCTGACCTGAAATGACTCCAAGGGATGGGGTCCCCACCACCTCTCTGGGCAGCCCCTTCCAGCCATCAGCCACCCTCACAGTGAAGAACTTGTTTCTAATATCCAGCCCAACTCTGTCATTTCCCAGTCTGAAGCCACTGCTCCTTGTCCTATCAGTCCAAACCCTCTTGAAGAGACCTTCCCCTGCCTTCACAGAGGTCCCCCTCAGGCACTGGAAGGTCAAAAGAGGGTCCCCCAGAGCCGCCTTTTCTCCAGGCTGAACAGCCCCGACTCTCTGATCCTGTCCTCACGTGAGAGCTGCTCCATCACCTGAACTCCCTCTCGCAATAGTCAGCATTAACTGCCAAGTGCAGGAATGTCTGAGACAAATCAAACGCAAGGAGAAGTTCTGCTGAAGGAAATCCTCCCTCCCGCTATGGGGAGAGATGGAGATGAGGAAGAGGAGGCTGAGGGGAGCCCTCATCGCTCTCTACAGCTCTCTGAAAGGACACTGCAGAGATGCTGGTGCTGGGCTCTTCTGAGAGGTCATCAGCGAGAGAACGAGAGGGAAGGGCTTCAGGCTCCAACAAGAGAGGGTTAGACCGGCCATCAGGAAGAAATTCTCTGTGAAGAGAGAGGTTGAGTCCCCATCCCTGGGTGTGTTTAGAAGTCACAGAGATGCAGTGTTGGGGGATCTGGTTTAGGGGTGACCTTGTAGAGCAGGGTTGATTGTTGGACTCTATGATCCTGGGGGTCCTTTCCAACCTGAATGGTTCTGTGACTGTACGATGCAGAGATACTGCTGGGAACAGCAGGAGTCCTGCACTCCTCACAGGGATAGCTCAGGAGAGTTCAACAGAAGATTAGATTGGAAAAGAGGCAGCAAACTTCAGAGGCTGCAAGATTCATGGCTGGGGAGAGGAAAGGCTGCACACGTTTGCCTTCAACAGCCTCTGTATGGAAGCTCCTCATTTCTACCGGGAAACCCAGTAAACCCAATCCGATGTCTCCGCAGTGGCAGCCACGTCTTCGCTACAGGATGGTCCCTGCTAAAAATAAAAACCTCTGGAAGCTGAGATTCCTCTGGGACAACTACAGCTCCTTCACATAAGCAACTGGCGACTGCTGCCCATGGCAAGGAATCTCACAGCCCTGCCACCAGTGACTGGCAGAAGGGGTGATGTCTGCACGCCAGCACCTCTGTGAAGTACTTCAGCATCATGTCACTGGCATCCAGGGCTTTTCACAACGAGAGACACTAACAGCCTGAAGTATTTCATCCACCCTGCATGAGGGCCTGATAAATGCAGGCGGATGTTCTACATCCATCATCATCATCACGGCTCTGCGCTGGGCTCTCTCCAGCAGTTCCATGTCCTTCTGGAGGGGCCCAGAACTGGACACAAGATTCCAGATGTGGTCTCACCAGGGCAGAGTAGAGGGGGAAGAGAACCTCTCCATCTGCTGACCAATCCAACCCAAGACAACACGCTGGGAATGCAAATGTTTGATCTGTGCCCCTTGCTGGGCAACGACCCCACAGGGGCTGCACCCGTTTGACACCTCCTGTCAAAGCACAACTCGACCTCCTCGTTTCTTGTGAGGAAACAACCCTCTGAAAGGCAGGAGTAACACAGCTGTCAAACAACAAGGGGCGGTCACACACGTGGAGACCTAAGTAAGGCTGGAATCCACTTCACCAAAACCGAAGGAGCCCACTTTCCTTCAGCCTGACCTCTCTTCCCAGAAGCCATCCCAACACCCTGAACTGCCCAGGCTGAGCCCCGACAGGATTCCCACCCCCAGCAGCATCAGGGGCTCTCTCCTGAATCGCAGTCTCAGAGCCAGGGCTATGTGTGCATTTCCATCCCCGAACCTCACACACAAAGAGCGACTCACATGAAACCAAGGAGCTGAAATTCCAGCACATACCAACCTCAGTGGCTCCCTTCCAAGCCTGGGTTTTCCTGGCACTTCCCTCCTCGAAATCCAAACACCCAAAGGCAGCCTTGTGAAGGGCTTTCAGTCTCTTCACTAGCCCCTGCAGCTACTCCCTGTCCGCTGGCCGCTTGTGAAGCGCAAGCCGGCTGGGCAAACACATCCACCGCGCGCTCGGCCCCGGCCCACCTGAAGGGAGGGGAGGTTGCACAAACCTCTGCACACTGTACCTCTGTTCGTGTTGCAGCAGGAAGCGTCAGGGAGCCCTGGATTAGTGCTTTTTCAATCTCATAAATGTGTTTCTACCTTCAGGCAAACCTGGACAAGCCCAGAGCTGCATTCCTCCGCAGCTAAAGCACTCCATGTGCTGCTCGTCTTCTCCCTTCTCCTTCACTAACAACCACGGGTCCTCTCTCTCCTTGCAAACTCTGCCCGGGGGGGCTCCTACGAGATCCAGCAGAAGCCCAGGCCGCTGGCACTTCCAGCTCCCGAAGGGCCAACGAAGCTCTTACCTCGGCACCCGGCGCGAGCAGGAGCCGCCTGCAGCCGGCTCTCACGGTCCCGCTGGAATCGCCGCTGACGCGAATCCCTGCAGGGAGGGAAGCCAGAGGCAGGGCCGGCGCCCGGGACCCCGACTGCAGCTGCTGCTCCCGCTCCGCTCCGGGACGCCAGCGGTCCCCCCAAAGCGCTGCCAAGACTGGGATCAGCCAGAAAAGGCAAAGGAAAACGTAAACAGAGGGAGGAGCCTGAGGGGACAATCAGGTTCAATGAAACCTGAACGCCGGGCGCCAAGGAGGAGTGCAAACGTGGTGCCTGCAAGGGTAATTCAGTCTGCTGGCTTCTGGCTGGCAGCGCCTGTCCCGGGCTGTTCCAGCGCTAACTGATGGCCAGCTGGTTCCAGCTCCCAGGTCTTCCAGTCACACAGTTACCACCCCTCCCTTCTCAGGCCTTTTCCCTGAAAGAGGTAGCCCATAGAAAACATTGCTCCTTCCCACTGACCTAGAGTGCTTCCCACATCTTCAGGAATTTGTGGATTATCACTGAATCATTCAGGTTGGAAAAGACCCCGGCATCACCGAGCTCAACCATCAACCCTGCTCTGCAAGGTCATCCCTAAACCAGATCCCCCAACATCACATCTCAGCAACTTTTAAACCCATCCAGGGATGGGGACTCAACCCCCACCCCAGGCAGCCCAGTCCAGAGCCTGACCACTCCTCTCCCAATGTCCAGTCTAACCCTCCCCTGGTGGAGCCTGAAGCCCTTCCCACTGCTTCTGTCGCTACTGACCTGTGAGCAGAGCCCAGCACCAGCATCTCTGCAGGGTCCTTTCAGGTAGTTGTAGAGAGCGACGAGGGCTCCCCTCAGCCTCCTCTTCCTCAAACTAACCAGCTCCAACTCATAGAATCAGAATCATTAGGGATCAGAAGGGCCCTGGAAAGATCATCCAGTCCAATCCCCCTGCCAGAGCAGGATCACTCAGCGCAAGCCGCTCCCTCAATCTCTCCTCATAAGACTGAAAGGTAAGAACCTCTCCTCCTAAGATTTCTTGGAGACAAATTGAAACCGAGCAGAGCTGCCCAGGGCCCGCAGCAGCGTCTCGGTGACACGCACATCGCTCCTCACTGCAGACACTGCTGCGCTGATCCCCCGCACGGCTGGGCGAGCGGAACATGAAGTGTGACGGGCCAGGTTCTGGGGCTCAGCTCAGCTCTTAAGTAAACACTCTAGACTTTCAAAAAGGTCTTCAGTAAAAGGCCTCTTTTAATGTGAGCCAAAAAAAGGAGCTACGTTAAACCTGTCAGTCCTCTGAAAGCCTGGCCCCCGAGTGCTCTCAGCTGCCAGCTCCCAACCGGCCTCTCTGCAGAGAATGACCAAACCCCAAAAAACTCCAACGTGGCCATCTTCGACTCACAGAATCCTAGAATCACTGTGACTGGAAAGGACCTCAGAATCACTCTGGCTGGAAAAGACCCCTGGGAGGACTGAGACTCCACAACCCCCCTGGGCAGCCCCTGCCAGGGCTCTGGCACCCTCACCAAGAAGAAGGTCCTTCTCACACTGATGTGGAACCTCCTCTGTTCCAGCTGACACCCACTGCCCCTTGTCCTGTCACTGGGTGCCCCTGAGCAGAGCCTGGCTCCATCCTCCTGACACCCACCCTTCACATATTGACCAACATTAATAAGGTCACTCCTCAGTCTCCTTTTCCCAGCTCAAGAGATCCTGTTCCCTCAGCCTTTCCTCAGCAGGGAGATGCTCTACACCCTTCGGCATCCCCGTGGCTCTATGCTGGAGTCTCTCCAGCAGCTCTGTGTCCTCCTGGAGCTGAGGGGCCCAGCAGTGGACACAGTATCTTTAAAACCATATTCATAGAACCAAGTAGCTCTACAGAGCTAGAGAGGACTAGAAGACCTGCATTTCCTCAGAGAAGATAAACCAAAGCTACTCTCTCCAAGGCACTTTGGATGCTGTTTCAAGCTGTCAGCACTTTATAGCAGAAGTTCTATTTTCTAGGCAGGTTTCCATTTTCACTGATAAAAACAAGGAGAAGAAATTGTCGTGGGATTCATCCTGACCCTCCAACAAATCTCTCTGTCTCAAAACACGCTGCATCCAGCCGGCCCCTAAAAGCTGGAGGTACCACGTAGTCACCGCCAGCGCAGCCCTCAGCTTCACTCCCCAGAAGGGCACCGCACCCTCTGTTTTCTTTGGTAGGCACCCGCATTCCTGCTGGGTACCCCGGCCAGGCAGCTCTGCCTCAGCCCTGGAGTTTTGCAATAGCCAAGGGGCCCTCTGGGAAAACAAGTGCTGAACCGCAGGAGAGGGCACCTCCCCACTGGAGGGCTGTTTGCTCGGGGTTGAAGAGGAGAGGAGATTTCAGTAGCAGTCAAACACCCCACTGGATCACAGGGCAGGGGTGACTGCCTGCTAGAGACCTCACGACGACGCTCCTTGTCGTGAAGAAACAGAGGGGGAACAAACCCGACTCCACGAGCTGGCACCTCCTCACTAACCGCTGTTGATTCCCACTGACAAAGGCTAGAAGAGCTGTGGAGCAACACTCTGGAGATACAGGGGTTTGGCTTCACTCTGCCCTACCCTGTTTGGCTTGAATAAAAACATCCTCCCGTTTCCAAAGTTCCTTCTTTTGTGATGACCAGATACTGTTAACCCAGCAAAGCCACTTTGCTAAGAGTCACAGACCGTTAGGGACTGGAAGGACCTCGAAAGATCACCCAGCCCAATCCCCCTGCCAGAGGAGGATCCCCTAGATCCAGTCACACAGAATCACAGACCATTAGGGACTGGAAGGACCTCAAAAGACCATCCAGCCCAACCCCCTGCCAGAGGAGGATCCCCTAGATCCAGTCACACAGAATCACAGACCATTAGGGACTGGAAGAACCTCCAAAGACCATCCAGCCCAAACCCCTGCCACCGCAGGATCCCCTCGATCCAGTCACACAGAATCACAGACCATTAGGGACTGGAAGGACCTCAAAAGACCATCCAGCCCAACCCCCTGCCACCGCAGGATCCCCTAGACCCAGTGGTACAGGAACACACCCCGTTGACAAACTTCCTCTACTGCTAAGAGCGAGGGCTACAGAACTAAACCAGGGGGCAGACTGTCCAGACCCCGGCTCCGTCCAACACCAAGGCACACAACCCTGTTACCATCAAAGGGTTCGAGACCGCTCGGAAGGCGGTTGCCCCTGTCTGCAACACGCATCGTGCCAACGAGCCGAGATACTTTGGGTACATTTTTCTTTTATCGTGTCCTTTCATCTTTTGTTCTGCTGGTAGCGAGGCCAAGCAGGTGTAGGATTTCAAAAGAGACATAAGGCTTTCTTGTTCACTTCCAGCTTTCCATGTGAGCGCAGCAGCTCGGAGATGGCCATTCCACATGTGGATGCCCACAAAGCTCATGCTGTTCCGCTCACAAAGCTCCAGTGTAGCCCTCCTGGCCACCCCGAGCTGGAATTTCACAGGCACACATTTCTGAAACGAACAAAGAGGTGTGTAGCCACTCGAGGAATCACGCGTCGCTCACGCCTCACGTGAGCCCCACTGAGAGTCCTGTGGGAAAACAGATGCAACTGGGAAGGGCAGTCCCCTCATAAGGGTTGACTTTAACTTAACCTGGAGGAGATCTACATTGGCACTCGTACCACAGAACGTTAGGGATTGGAAGGGACCTCCAAAGATCAGCCAGCCCAAACCCTTCCCACAGCAGGATCCCCTAGATCCAGTCACACAGGAACATGGCCAGGAGGGTTTGAAATGTCTCCAGAGAAGGAGACTCCACAACCCCCCTGGGCAGCCCCTGCCAGGGCTCTGTGACCCTCACTGGGAACAAGGTCCTTCTCAGACTGATGTGGAACCTCCTCTGCTCCAGCTCACACCCGCTGCCCCTTGTCCTGTCACTGGGTGCCCCTGAGCAGAGCCTGGCTCCCTCCTCCTGACACCCACCCTTCACCTATTGACCAACACCCATGAGATCAAGTCTCCCCCAAGACACGAGGCGTGCACCCCTCTGCACCTTCCAACAGCGAGCTGCCTACACAGCCATGGCCGCTTCCCATTTCCCATACCTACAGCGCGCTGCACGAGGATGGGAAGACCAAATCTGAGCCCTTAGCAAAGTCTGACATCAGTGCACTGATGGCTGAGGGCTGTGTGAACACAAACCAGGGAGGGGAGGATGGGGGGAAATGAAAGGCAGGAAACAGTGTGGAAAGACTGTTTCCGTAGAAATCGAGGCATCTTCTTCAGCCAAGATTGAGTCTCTTGGACGTTACCGCTTTGAAAACACTGCGCACTCTTGTCCAACTCCAAAAGCTCTGTGGACTCACTCCCTGCTCCACCTGCCAAGTGACTGTTCTCCTGCCACCCTCTATCTTCCCCTAGTTTTCCACAAAATGGACTTTCACAGAATCCTTCAGGCTGGAAAAGACCCCTGGGATCAGCAAGTCCAACCATCAACCCTACTCCACAAGTTCCACAGGTGACCCCATCCCTGGAGGTGTTTAAAAACCAAGCAGCTGGAGCACTTAAGGCCATGGTCTACGGGTTAGGGAGCTGTTGGGATGAGGGCTGGACGTGATGATGCTGGAGGTCCTTTCCAGCCAGGATGATTCTGTGGGGACTCACCCACACCCTGGGCAGCCCACTGCAGTGCCAGAGTCTGCTGTGGATTAGGGAATGGCCCTTCACAAGAGTGACAGAGTGGAGAAGCTCAAGCTCCCCGTGTGCCTCTGCCACGACAACTCCCACCTCTAGCCACTGGAGAGTCGGTTCTGAACTCAGACCACAAAAGCCCACGGAACCTGAGCCGAGACAGCAGCTCATCAAGCACCGCAGCGCTGCCTCCCATTCAGTAACGGGAGAGTTGTAAAAACAGGAACTCTGGCAGCCGTTCAACACCTCCCCTCATGTCTTCACTTGCCAAACTGTCAGGCTTGCATGCGCACCGAGGCGTGCAGGCCCAGGTGTGGCACGCGGAGCCCCACAGGAGAGCTCCACAGGAGAGCTCCACGCGCTGAACGCACACCGGTCACTCGAGCGCAGCACCGGGGAGGCTCTGGAGGCAGGGTGCAGGCAGCCACCTTTTGCTGTCCTTGAAATCACAGAATCACAGAGCATTCGGGGGTGGAAGGGACCTCGAAAGATCATCCAGTCCAGTCCACCTTCACAGAACATTCAGGGTTCGAAGGGACCTCAAAAAGATCATCTAGTCCCATCCCCCTGCCACAGCAGGATCTAAGAGGATTCTAGGTAGAAGCTTTAGAGAGAAGCAAATTACAAACAAGCAAGTATCAGCTGCACCTCTGTCCAAATCAGCACAACAGGAAGACTCTCTCTTCACGGAATCACAAATCACAGAACATTAGGGTTTGGAAGGGACCTCGAAAGATCATCCAGTCCAATCCCCCTGCCACAGCAGGATCTCCTAGATCAAGTGGCACAGGAACATGTCCAGGCAGGCCTTAAATGTCTCCAGAGGAGACTCCACAACCCACCACAAGGGCAGCCCTTGCAGTGCTCTGTCACCCTCACCGGGAAGAAGCTGCTAAATGGCGACGGGCCGACGGTTACTCAACGCAGCAGTGAAGTGGCACTGGCTCCCAGGAAGGAGAGCAAACACCCTTACAAACACTCTGGCTTTGCCTTGCTCTCGTGTCACTGCAGGACTCACCTTCCCCGTCAGGGCTCATGTTCTCATAGGAATCCCAGCGGATGAGCGGGTCCGAGGTGTTGTAATCAACGATCACCCCGTGGTCATTCTGCAGGTGCTCGCACCCTGCAACACAAACATCTGCCTGAGCTCAGAGATCATCACAGATGGGTTTGTACCGAGCTGCGCGCACACGAGGCTGCGGCCTTCGCACACAAGTTTGCTCCCCAGAGTGCACCACCACCGTCGGACGTGTGAGAAGCAGCAACAGGGGAAGAGAAGTTCCATAAATCAGCTGAAGGAAAGAACCTTGTGGCTAAAGATGAACGCGGGCAGCTGGAAACTGCCGCTCTGAGTCCCTCACAGCTCCCACGAGGCGACTTCGCAGAATCCCAGAACATTAGGGATTGGAAGGGACCTCAACTTCCAAACTAAGGGCAGTTAAAAGAAGGAGGACCACTTGCTGTGATCCCACAGGATCCTAGTGTTGAGTAGGGTTGGTGGTTGGACTCGATGATCCCAAAGGCCTTTTCCAATCTGAATGATTCTGTGTCTACATATGGTGGCAGCTAACAGAAAAGCCACCCGTGGAGAGTTTGTCTGAGGCCGGTTACAAGGCAGACTTCTACTGTTTATCACCCACATGTCTCGGTGCAAGGGCTTTCTCTCCTAAAACTGTGCTCTTCTAGAGTACCGTGGCCAGTTCTGAGCTACACAACACAGAAAGACTTGAATAAAGTGAAGCAAGTTCAGGGAGGGCCAGCAGGGCGCTCAGGACTGAAGGACTTGCCCTGTGAGAAGAAGTTGAGAGACTGACTTCCTCATTCTGGAGACGAGATGGCTTTTTGTGGGGACCTGACTGGATCTAGGGGATCCTGCTGTGGCAGGGGGATTGGCCTGGATGGTCTTTCGAGGTCCCTTCCAATCCCTGATGTTCAATGCGGTTTATTTTCAATCTAAGGGTATTTTTTCTTCTGTTTACTCACCTTGAATCTTCTCTGGAGTTCCTGAAAACACCAACTCCACTTTCCCATAGTCAGGGAAACGGTCATCTGCAAACAAGAGACAGGTTTCAGCGCACTGTGTCCCAGGAAAGCAGTTCCAAGGCACCCTGACACCCGACATTCCCTACAGCTGTTAATTCCTGCACCCTCACTGCTCCTCCCTTCTCACCTGGGGTTTAGTAATTTGCTCCTAAGAACGCCACATTCATTCCCCAGAAAAGACCGTGTAGGTCTCGGCTAGAGTTTGCTGACTTCCAAGAACTGGGAAAAGCAGAAGAGATGTAGAGTTCCCTGTCCTCCCTTTAGACAGACACAGCTGGCTTCAGCTTTTAAAAGAAAACATTACCCAGAAAACAAGCCCTAACCCTAACCTAACCCTAAACCCTAACACTAACCCCTAATTCTAACCTTTCCCTAACACTAACCCTCACCTAACTCTAACCCCTAATTCTAACCTTTCCCTAACACTAACCCTCACCTAACTCTAACCCCTAATTCTAACCTTTCCCTAACCCTAACAAAACCCTACCCCTAACTCCAACCCTAGCCCTAGTCCTAAGCGTAACTCCTAAACCTAACTTCTAACTGTAACCCCTAACTCTAACCCTAAACCCTAAGCCTAACCCTACCCTAACTCTAAATCCTAATGCTAACCTTTCCCTAACCCTAAGTGAACCTTCACCCTAACTCCAACCCTCGCCCTAGTCCTAATCCTAACCTTACCCTAACCGTAACTGAACCCTAACTCCATCCCTAGCCCTAACCCCAACCCCAACCCCAACCCTAGCTATACTGGTTAAACCACAGCAGTTCACCACAAAACCTCAGCGCAGCCGTCAGATTTGAGTTTGCTGGTGACGCAGGGCGAGGGAACGACCCCATCCTGGGAACACAGGTCACGCTTCACCGGAGTCACCGCGTGGAAAGCACGGGCAGCAGCACAACGCGTGGGAGAGCACCGCCTCCGTGCTGGGGGCTCTGACGCACGCGAACAGACCCCGACCCTGAAGCAGACTAGCTCACACAGGCAGTGTGTTCGTGCTCAGAGGAGCATCCGAGCTCTTCTCATTTCCTGCAGCGGCCACTAACAAAGTCCCAATTTGTACAGGTGTGAGAAAAGGCACTGAGGCCTTGCAGGAGAACCCGAGTTCTTTCCACAAGGTAACTCACTTGAAGATCTGTCCTTCTCGTCAGGGGTTCCCCTGTGTTACACCCTCTCTTCTCCTTAGGTTGTCACCTGCTCCATGCCATGAGTTAACCAACACAGAGCTGTCTCCCCTTCCCTAAAAACAGGGATGGAGCCCCCCCCCCAGCAAAGAGTCCCTTCAGAAGCAGATCCTGAAGATGACTGCTGCATGCCCAGGCACGTGCCCACGGCTCCATCCCCACACACACACGGCCAGCCAAGCGCAGGAGGCGGGTACCTTTGTTGGCATTGTCCAAGTCCTCTTTGCCAAACACCAGGCCGTGCCCTTGAACAGCTCCAGTGTGAAACTGCAGGCGGAAAACCACGTCCCGAGTAGCTGAGCGGTACTTTTTGTGGTAACACTTGAGCTAGGCAGAGAAACACCAAGAACTTTCTCACCAACCTGAGCAAACACTGGTGTATACACTGGCTGCTACGGAAAGCAGCCAGGGCACAACGTGCTGCAGACACCCGTGGTGATGTAACACGCGGGGCATGCGTTAGTCAGTCCTTGTGAGCGATACGGGCCCCAGGCAACACATTTCTGGGTGTGTGAAATCATAATGACTACCTTCAGTGCTATCAGTCAGCCATCAGCAGGCTGTGACTGAGAAGCACAGCGTGTGTCAGGACAGCACTGGAATGATGGCCTGGGTCCCTGCTCTTCACTGCCAAGCGCAGCCACAACACAGCCATTGGGAAAGGACCGAACAGTGCACGAGGGTTTAGAGTCACAGAGCTTCAGGGATGGGAAGGGACTCCAAAGATCAGCCAGTCCAACCCCCCACCACAGCAGGATCCCCTAGATCCAGTCATACAGGAACATGGCCAGGGGGATTAGATACGACTCCAGAGAAGGAGACTCCACAACCCCCCTGGGCAGCCCCTGCCAGGGCTCTGGCACCCTCACCAGGAAGAAGTTCCTTCTCACACTGATGTGGAACCTCCTCTGCTCCAGCTCACACCCACTGCCCCTTGTCCTATCCCTGGGTGCCCCTGAGCAGAGCCTGGCTCCCTCCTCCTCACACCCACCCTTCACCTATTGACCAACACCCATGAGATCAAGTCTCCCCCAAGACACGAGGCGTGCACCCCTCTGCACCTTCCAACAGCGAGCTGCCTACACAGCCACGGCCGCTTCCCATTTCCCATACCTACAGCGCGCTGTACAAGGATGGGAAGACCAAATCTGAGCCCTTAGCAAAGTCTGACATCAGTGCACTGATGTTCCTTCCCATACTGTTCAGTCTGGAGAAGACGAGGCTCTCAGGTGACCCTATTGTGGCCTTCCAGTACCTGAAGGGGGCTACAAAAAGGCTGGGGAGGGGCTTTTTAGGATGTCAGGCAGCAACAAGACTAGGGGAAATGGAGCAAAGCTGGAGATGGGTAGATTTAGAGTGGATGTGAGGAGGAAGTTCTTCACCATCAGAGTGGTGAGAGCCTGGAATGGGTTGCCCAGGGAAGTGGTTGGGGTCCCATCCCTGGAGGTGTTTAAGACTGGGCTGGATGAAGCCCTGGAAGGGGCTGCCCAGGGGGCTTTTGGAGCCTTCTTGTCTGGAGAGGTTTGGAGCCTGCCTGGACACGTTCCTGTGCAGCTTGATGTGGGGCATCCTGCTGTGGCCGGGGGATTGGACTGGCTGATCTTTGGAGGTCCCTTCTGATCCCTAATGTTCTCTCATTCTGTGACTTTGTGTGATTCTGTGGAACCTCCTGTGTTCCAGCTTTAGAAGCAAACCTGCCAGCTGACTACATCTATTTCAGGGCTCTTTAAAAACTACTCTCGAGATGATAGGAACCTGCTTTGTTACTGTGGAAAGATGGTAGGAGCTTAGACACCTTGGCGAGAACAAGACAGACCTCTGTAAAAAGAGCACCTAGTGTGAATTTCAGAGACCACGTCTGGAACCCCGTGTCCAGCTGTGGGCCCCTCAGCTCCAGAAGGACACAGAGCTGCTGGAGACAGGCCAGCGCAGAGCCGCAGAGATGATGGAGGGAGGGGAGCATCTCCCTGCTGAGGAGAGGCAAACTGAGGGGCACAGGGACACACTCTCACTGCAGGCCATGAACTCACCATGATGTCTCCCTTTAAAAGCTGGGCAGGGTCCACAGCAATGCAGATTCGGCTTTGATTTTCCGGCCCTACGCTACTTAACAGGAGAGAAGAGAACAGACAAAGACAGATTATGGTTTAAAGCAATAAAAACCAACCAACAATCAAAATCAAAAGGAAGGGGGAAAAGCCAGACAAAAGACCCCGTGACTGTGCAATCAGCAGACTTAGAACACAGATTCAAGCACGAAGGAAAACGCTTCCAACTTACTATATTCCGGACGTATAAATGGGCTGCATCGCCTGGTACAACTTCAGGAAAGGACGGCAAGCTGAAAAGAAGTCAGTGGCAAAGACTGCTTTGTGATTATTTTCCTTCATCTGAACACTACAACCAAGAATCACAGAACATTACAGGGTGGAAGGGACCTCGAAAGGTCATCTAGTCCAATCCCCCTGCCAGAGCAGGATCCCCTGGACCAACTCCAAAATAAAACAAAAGAAGCCCAAACCAACCCCAAGTACAAAAATCATCTTCAAAACTAAATGAACCCTTCTGTCTATGGTGCTGCTTCAAAACCTACAAGTCTCTTAGATCTCTTACAACCACAAACAATGCCTTGTCTTTACTGAAATAGTTCTATTGGAAATAAAGAGAGAAAGAGACTCCACAATCCTCTGGGCAGCCCCTGCCAGGGCTCTGTCACCCTCACTGGGAAGAAGGTCCTTCTCAGATTAATGCGGAACCTCCTCTGTCCCAGTTCACACCCACTGCCCCTTGTCCTGTCACTGGGTGCCCCTGAGCAGAGCCTGGCTCCATCCACCTGACACCCACCCTTCACATACTGATCAGCATCCATGGGGTCACCCCTCAGCCCGCTGTTCTCCAAGCTAAAGAGACCCATCTCCCTCCTCCTCATTAGGCAGATGCTCCACTCCCTTCACCCTCTCTGTGGCTCTGCGCTGGACTCTCTCCAGCAGCTCTGGGTCATTTCATCAAGGTCAAGGATTTTATTTCACCTGCTGTAAATGTTTACTGTTAGGGTGTTTCTATTCTATTAGTGACAGAACCAGAGGCAAGGGCTTCAAGCCCTGGACATTGGGAAGAAATTCTTCCCAGAGAGAGTGGTCAGGCCCTGGACTGGGCTGCCCAGGGTGGTGTCCCCATCCCTGGATGAGTTTAAAAGTCACTCAGATGTGGTGTTGGGGGATGTGGTTTAGGGGTGAACTTGTAGAGTAGGGTTGATGGTTGGACTCGATGATGCCGGGGGTCTTTTCCTACCTGAATGGTCCTATGATTCTATATTTCTTTGATTGTATTGGGAACGTACTGACTGCCATCAAAGAGCATCACCCCTACTCTGAGAGTCACACAGTCTTTCTAGAAAGCTCCAAAACGAAACAAGCCCTTGAAGAGCCAGGTCACTCACCTCCGCCAGCGTCAAAGCTTGGGACGCCGTGAAGGATAACGTAGTGCAGGAAAAGCGGTGTCGCATTCATTTTCACGGAGCCGGAGAGGAGGCCACTTAGGAATTGCACGTATCTGAAAACACAAACCATACCCAGTGACCGCTGGTGTCCCCCAGGGACCAGTGCTGGGCCCAGCTCTATCCAACATCTGTAGTGATGACCTGGGGGAGGAGAGTCAATCTACCCTTAGGAAATTCACACACGACACCAAGTTGAGGGACAGTGTCCACCTGCTGCGGGGCAGAGGTCTGGCCAGGCTGGGTCAATGGGCTGAGGCCAACGGGATGAGGTTGGTCAGGGCCAAGTGTTTAGCCTGGAGAAAAGGAGGCTCATGGGGGGACCTTCTCCCTCTCTACAGCTCCCTGAGTCACATGGGGATCAAGCTCTTCTCCCAGGCAACCAGCACGAGGACAAGACAGCAGGGCCTGAAGCTGCACCAGGGGAGGGTTAGGGTCAGGAAGCCCTTCCTCATGGAAAGGGTGATGATCAGAGCCTGGGCTGGACTGCCCAGGGCAGTGGGGGAGCCCCCATCCCTGGAGGTGCGGAAGGGCAGCCTGGCTGTGGTCCTTTCTTCAGCCATTTGCAGGAATTGAAGGAAATATCTCAATCAATAATATGTTATCAATTAATACAAGGAAAATCAGGAATCACTAGTTATGCACTGTTATGCAAACAGCCTTTACTTAGCAGGGGAGGGAGGAAGGGATGGCGGCAGAAGGTAACGGCAGCATTTCTTACTGGCATGGAGGAGAAACAAAACGAATACCTTCTTTGGGATGGCTGCATTAAAGCTGAGACTTTGTCATCAAAGAACTTCTTCATAGCAAACCTGTCCAGAGCCTGATCAGCACTGCCAAAACAGAGACACACAGATGTTGTGCCAGTCCAGGGTTATGCTGGAAGCTCGGAAGGTTACTGAAATATGCCCAAGTATGGGAAGGAAAAAGAAGGAAAGGAAGAAGAAAAGAGAATCACAGAACATGAGGGATTGGAGGGACCTCGAGAGATCATCCAGTCCAATCCCCCTGCCACAGCAGGATCCCACAGATCCAGTCACACAGGAACATGGCCAGGAAGGTTTGAAATGTTTGGGATGACCTTTCAAGGTCCCTTCCAATCCCTAACGTTCTGTGCCTTTAGGGTGTCACATAGTCCAGACTAGAAGGGACTTTAGGGTGTCATGTAGTCCAGCTCAGAAGGGACTTTAGGGTGTCACGTAGTCCAGATCAGAAGGGACTTTAGGATGTCACGTAGTCCAGATCAGAAGGGACTTTAGGATGTCACGTAGTCCAGATCAGAAGGGACTTTAGGGTGTCATGTAGTCCAGATCAGAAGAGACTTTAGGGTGTCATGTAGTCCACATCAGAAGGGACTTTAGGCTGACACAAAGTCCAGATTAGAGGGGACTTTAGGATGTCAAGAAGTCCAACCTGAGGCTGAAAAGAGGTTGTTTTAAGACCTGCCAAGGGTCTTGGAGAAAACCTAACGTACAGTACTACAGGTGAAGGACACCTTGTTCCGATGTTCCCATCGCTCCAAAACACGCGTAACGCGCGCTGTGTGGAACTCACCTTGCAGAAACATTGGTGAAGTGCATATAGGATGATATGACCACACCTATCCTTCCTTTTCCTCCCTGTATGAGGAGAAAGAGAACAATAAGGTTACCACTGGGCGTTACTTTAAGACCCATGCTGAACAAAACCTTCAGATAGAAAGTCGGGGAGTCTTGTGTCTTCGTGGTGTTAGAACAGCGGTGATAACGGGCAAGCAGGCTCACAAGTGACATCTAACACACTGCCCTTTACAACTGCCTGAAAGGAGCTTGTAGGGAGGTGGGGCTTGGTCTCTTCTCCAGGTCACTAGCGATAGGACAAGAGGAGATGGCCTCAAGTTGCACCACGGTGATTTTACATTGGGCACTAGGAAAGCTTGCTTCACTGAAAGAGTGGTCAGAAATTGGAACAGGTTGCCCAGGGAAGTGGTGGAGTCCCCATCCCTGGAGGTGTTTGAAAAACGAGCAGCTAGAGCACTTGAGGCCATGGTCTAGGGGTTAGGGAGGTGTTGGAATGAAGGTTGGACTTGATGATCCTGAAGGTCTTTTCCAACCTCCAGCAGTATTTGAATATTGGTACCTGCCCAGTCTTACTGTCCAAGAAGAAATTATTTAAAACAATAATCTTAACCAACCAATAATAAACTTAATTATTAACTTAATAGTAGGATCAATTCTCTAGTCTTACACTACTTTTCCCCAGAGATCATCCAAAATACCTATTTCATAAAGCAGGTGAGTTTCCAGCAGACAGAGGCATTTTTACCTCCCCAGCACTTGACACTGAAACCATCTGCTGCCAGTTTTTCCACGGATAATTTTAAAAGTATTTGAAAATCTTCCTAATTCAGAGGGGCTAAGGTCAGTGCAATCTACTGGGCAGTCACGTCCTCAGACTGCAAAAGGGTTTCCAGTGTCTCAGCTGATCCAAGCAGCTCTATCTGTCTCTCTGGCTGGAGGAACTTCAAAGCCCTCACCAAAAGGCACTAATCAACAACACGCATCACAGAACCACAGAACATCAGAGACTGGAAGGGACAGAGCGATAGAACTGGCTGCCCAGGGAGGTCATGGGGTCTCCTTCCCTGGAGACATTTCAAACCCACCTGGATGTGTTCCTGTGCAACTGGATCTAGGGGATCCTGCTGTGGTGGGGAGCCTGAACTAGCTGATCTTCTGAGGTCCCTTCCATCCCTGATGTTCTGTGTGATTCCACGTGAGAGCAGTTCTGAGAACTGCCACCAGCTGACAGGCGACCTGCACGCACGAAGCGCACTTACCCGGCAGTGGATCACCACCACGTGCTGAGGATCGCTGTTCAGCCACGACTCCATTGCCTTGCAGATGGTGCACACCTTGTCTAGCGGCGGAGCATGGAGGTCGGGCCACCCCACATCCATAATCTGCAATCAAACAAGCAACACTCACAAGAGGCACCTTGACTCTAACTCTATGCATTAAAAGCCGGCTTCAGGTAACTGTGAGAAGGAAGAACCTGCTCATTTTTATCCAACCCATTTCAGCTGTGTTCACCACCACAAGGAGAGGGATGCCATGGCAGACAACCAGTACCTTTGGGTTAAGCTTGGCAAGGTCATATCTCTTTTCAGAGAGGTTTAATACCTGGTGAGAAAGAAAGCAAAGAGCAACCATCAAAACTTCATGATTTATGTACTAAAAATCTGCATCTGAAACACAAAGTAACTACAAGAAACAACAGCAGAAGGGCTTCAGGCTTTCCTACTGGTCTGCTGAAGTCAGGCAGTGCTAGCAAATCTATTTTGGACATTGCCCCTTGTCCTATCGCTAGATGACGCTGAGCAGAGCCTGACATGGATTGAGTATCTGCCCTTGCCTAACAGCTTAAAACACTACTGAGAAATCTTGTTCTTCCTTGAAAAAGTGTAAAGTTGGATCAAACGGGCTTTAGATTAATCACTGTCAGTCTCTAGTAGTGTCTGTGGACCTACAAGGGGTCTTTCTGCAGGACAGAAGATGATGAACGACGAAAGACTGCTGCTACACCTACCAGGTAATTATCTCCGTGCTTGGATTTGAGCATTCGCGTTACATCTTGGAGATTGTGGAGATACGTTTCCTCAGAACAGCTCGAAGGGAAGGACACAGCGATAATCCGCTCGGTGATGTAAGTGAGGTCAAGTTCATAGCCTTCCTCCATAATGTGATCAAAGTCTGCGCTTCTGTGAAGAAATGACATGTGGCAGCTGAGAGCAAAGCAGCTAAGACCAAGCATGGAATCATAGAATCATAGAGTCATTCAGGTTGGAGAAGACCCCTGGGATCAGCAAGTCCAACCAGCAACCCTACTCTGCAAGATCACCCCTAAACCAGATCCCCCAACGCTACATCTAGGTGACTTTGAAACACCTCCAGGGATGGGGACTCACCCACCACCCTGGGCAGCCCTGTCCAGGGCCTGGCCACCCTCTTTCTCTCGGTATCTATGTGACAGCGCTACTCAAAACACGGAAGAAATACTTGCCGTGATCCTTTGTCACAACTGAAAGAGGAGTTCTTTGAAGCACTGCTGGAACTCTGGAACAAAGAAAGCAGAGCAATCAGTTCAGCACCTGCCTTCTTGCCAACGATGGTAACACTCCTGCCTTTCTTCCTCACTTATGACATCCAGACCATGGGAAACGACATCAACAGCAAGGTAGGAGAGATCACCACCTTACCACAGAACATCAGGGATCACAAGGGACCTCGAAAGATCATCCAGTCCCATCCCCCTGCCACAGCAGGATCCCCTAGAACACATCCAGACAGGTTTGAAATGTCTCCAGAGAAGGAGACTCCACAACCCCCCTGGGCAGCCTGTTCCAGTCCAACCATCCATCCAAAGCCACCATGGCCACGCAATCATGTTTCCAAGCACTAGATCTACAGAAAATCACAGAATCACAGAATTATTGAGGCTGGATAAGATCATCCAGCCCAGCTGTACATCAAAATCTGGGAACAGCTAGGACGCAGGCAGGTACTTGGTCCCAGCTCCACTAATTCCTGTCTTCAGGCTGAAGGAGCTGGGTCTCTTGAGCTGGGGAAAAGGAGACTGAGGGGTGACCTCAGGCTGTCGACAAATATGTGAAGGGTGGGTGTGAGGAGGATGGAGCCAGGCTCTGCTCAGGGGCACCCAGTGACAGGACAAGGGGCAGCGGGTGTGAGCTGGAGCAGAGGAGGTTCCACATCAGTCTGAGAAGGACCTTCTTCCCAGTGAGGGTGACAGAGCCCTGGCAGGGGCTGCTCAGGGGGGTTGTGGAGTCTCCTTCTCCAGAGGTGTTTCAAACCTGTCTGGACGTGTTCCTCTGCAACTTGGTCTAGGGGCTCCTGCTGTGGCAGGGGGATTGGACTACATGACCTTTCAAGGCCCCTTCCAGTCCCCAGTGCTCTGTGATTCTGTGACTCCATGATTCCCATCCCTCTGCCTTCTTGGCACTGCCCAGCAGTGAGCCAGTACAAGCAGTCATTTGAGAAGAAGAGTTGTGGAGAAAAGAAAGCACATTCACCTGTTCACTCACTGGAGGAAACGTCACATCCCAAACAAACACATCAGTCGGAAACAAACGCACACAAACGTTAGCCCTTTGTAGGCAAGTGCCGAGAGTCTTCTGCCGAACAGACTTGGCTGCAGTCGTGGCACCAAAGCCAGCAGGGGGAAGCAAGTGCTTCCCAAACGACAGCTGTCTCCTCCCCAGCCACAGACCACTCTCCTCCAGCGATCTCCCAGCACCAGGCTGTCCCCTCAAAACAGATGCTCGTTCACTGCAAGAGGGAGCTGCTTTTGGAGTGAAGACCATCCGCACCTTGCGGGTCCTTGCCTCCAATGCTACTTCATCCTTACACTGCTGACTCAATACCTGCAGTTCACTACTACTAACAGTTAGCTACAGGCATCTCCCACTATTGATTTAGAAACCTAAGAACATTGACATTCCTGGTAACAGGCAACTGCAAAGGACTTAGAATCATAGAATCACTATGACTGGAAGGGACCTCCAGGATATTCACGTTCAACAGCTCCCTAAGCCCCAGACCATGGCCTCAAGTGCTCCAGCTGCTCGGTTTTTAAACATCTGCAGGGATAGGGACTCTACCACCTCCCTGGGCAGCTTCTTCCAGTGCCCAACTACTCTCTCAGGAAAGAATTTCTTCCTAAGAGCCAATCCAAACCTCCCCTGATGCAACTTGAGGCTGTTTCCCCACATCACAGAATCACAGATTCATTAGGGGTTGGAAGGGACCTCGAAAGATCATCTAGTCCAATCCCCCTGCCAGAGCAGTCCTATCATTAGGAATCTGGGAGAAGAGAGCAGCACCAGCCTCACTGCAACCTCCCTTGAGGGAGCTGTGGAGAGCAAGATGGTCTCCTCTCAGCCTCCTCCTCTGTAGACTAAATAGCCCCAGTTCCCTCAGCTGCTCTCCACAGGGCCTGTTGTCCAGCCCTCTCCCCAGCCTCGTCGCCCTTCTCTGGCCCCGCTCCAGCTCCTCAATGTCCTTCTGACCCTCTGGCGCCCAAAACGGCCTTCGGAAAGTGTTTTCTTGATTTGTCTTCCTTATTTAAAGCAGCACCAATACTCCTAAGAGCTGTGAGCACTGAAACACACGGTCCTGCCCTTGTGCAGAAGTCTCACTGCTCCTGGAGAAAACCAAAGGGAGGGGAAAACCCCTCCGACTTATCCTAAACCAAGGGCTAATCTGACGCAGGAGAGACAGCAGCGCGCGAGCGCCGAGAACAGCCGGCGACCCACGCCGTGTGGAGGTGTGTTGCCACAGACGAGCAGCCAAACCCAGGAAACACATCAAGCCAGCACAGGAAGGGCCCATAAATAAGGTGGGGTTACTCACCGTTCTGGTTACATGGTTTTTAATGGCCTCAGAGCTGTTAGCCTGTAAAAAGAGAAAGGTAATTGCATTGGCTTTCACTCTTCAGACAGTCTGAGCATCTTCTAAGAACCCCCCCAACACACAGACAACAAATACAGCACAGAACCACACAACCACAGAACTTCAGGGCAACCACTGCATCAGTTAAATATACGCTGCACCGATTTGGAGCCGGCATTAAGTATCATTTATTTATATGAGAACTGGAATTCCTGGCTGCAATGGGTTGCCCAGGGAGGTGGCTGGGGCCCCGTCCTTGGAGGTGTTTAAGGCCGGGCTGGACGAGGCTCTGGCCAGCCTGATCTAGGGTGGGGTGTCCCTGCCCATGGTGGGGGGCTTGGAACTGGATGATCCTGTGGTCCCTTCTAACCCTGACTGACTGTGTGACTTGGTCTGGGTGATCCTGCTGTGGTGGGGGTTGGACTGGATGATCTCTCGAGGTCCCTTCCAATCCCTGATGATTCTGTGACTCCACAGCACCTCATTACCTCTGTGGTCCACGCTAAACATCATTTCCTGGATTCTTCCAGCAGGGAAATCCAGAAGCAAAAACATGCCAAGACACTTGGCTGCCTCGCGTAGCCAGGCAGAGGCGAGATGTAGGACTATCGTTGCATCACGTAGCCACAGCGCACAGAGCCGATCGGTGCTAGTACTGACACGAGCAGGTGGCAGGGATGGTTCAGTAAATAAGCTCCCATCCTCCAGGCAGCAGTCTTGTTGCTCTTGGAGCTCAGCTAACCCAATTGAGAGCTAAATATTTTAGCTGTTGCAGCTAAAATAGCCAAAGCCAGAAGGTGCTTCTCATCTGTCTACGCTCTTCCACCACCATCGCACAGGAACAGGCTCCTGCGAATGAGCCCAAGAAGAGTCGCACACGGGACGAAACAGCTCATGCAGTTAACGCTTCGACTACTCAATAGAACAAGCAGATTCCTGCACGGGACAGGACACAGGGACAAGCTTCAGAACAGACCCTGGGTTTGCCAGGCCTCCACAGCGGAAGGCGACGGCGCCGTACGGAAGTAACTAGATTGTTCTCTAGGACAGAGAACTAACCGAACCTCTGAGTGGATGGAAACTGTGCCAAAAACACTCACCAGTTCGCAGTTGCTTGGAAAAAAGCAGGGTGTCACCACCTGGAACGAAAAAACACCACCACAATCAGGACAAACAGACCATTTCTTTGAAGCAGACCCGATCCCATCGGCTGCGCTCGCTGGAATACTGGGGATTCCACGCAGACTCTCTCTCAGCAACGGACGAGCCAGCATTAGCTCAGTGCTAATCAGTGCCCTGTAGTAAGTGAAACTAGCTCAAGTTTCAAACTAGTCTTCACCTCTGGGCTGCCCAGGGTGCTGTGGAGTCTCCTTCTCTGGAGACATCTCAAACCCACCTGGCCATGTTCCTGTGCGACTGGATCTAGGGGATCCTGCTGTGGCTGGGGGACTGGACTGGATGATCTTTTGAGGTCCCTTCCGATCCCCTAATGATTCTATCATTCTATGATTCCCAGAGAGGCTGTGGAGTCTCCTTCTCTGGAGACTCTTCAGAGCTGTCTGAACGCACTTCCGAGTGATCTGCCCTAGTTCTGGTCCTGCCCTGGCAGAGAGGTTGGACTCCATCATCTTCAGCGGTCCCTTCCAACCCCTGACATCCTGTGACTCTGTGGATAACCCTTGGAATAAGAAGAAGCCGACGCAGTCGACGCAACAGAGCGGACTGCGAGAATAAAGAGAGGCATCAGTCCTGCAGGTAGCACAGAGCGACAAGTGAGAGATCGGAGCACCCCAGGGCAACCAGCTCGCGTCTTAATTCGGGAACAGCTTCTAACCACTCGCACGGAAGATCTATCTCTGACTCCTGACACCCCTGAAATCACAAGTACCTATAGACAGAAATAATAAAAAGAGAAGTGGTGCATTGATTTTCCTCATGATCTCCTCACTCTCCCGAAAGAACACAGGGCAGACATGAACCCTTGAGGTCTGTCTGCTCTACCCTCTGACACCTTTCAAGTCCAAGGTCTTAACAGCCTGCAGTTCTGAGCTCAGCCCCTGACTGCCACACTCATGATTCACCAGCCTACCCAACCCAACACCCAAACTAAACACATGGGAGATGTTACCTAAGCTGTCTTGATGCCATTTCTGTGGCTGAAAGCACAGATGTCTGCTTCTGCAGCCTCTTGCCTGACCCAACACACCTTCAGGCACAACCACCAGCTACCCTTTTCAGCCAGCGTGGTAAACCACACGTAGAGCAGCCCACAGCGTCAGGAGCTAAAGCCATGTGCACCCTGTGCCACCACCACAGGCAGAAAACACTGCGTCTATGCAGGAAGCACAGGATCACTGCACATTAGGGACTGGAAGAGACCTCGAAAGGTCACCCAGTCCCATCACCCTGCCACAGCAGGATCCCCTAGATCCAGTCGCACAGGAACGTGGCCAGGAAGGTTTGAAAGCCTCTAGAGAAGGAGACTCCACAACCCCCTGGGCCGTCCCTGCCAGGGCTCTGGCACCCTCACTGGAAAGAAGGTCCTTCTCACATTGATGTGGAACCTCCTCTGCTCCAGCTGACACCCACTGCCCCTTGTCCTGTCGTTAGATGCCCCTGAGAACTTGTTCTCCCTCTGATTTCAGACACACGAACGGCACATGAATCAAACCAGCCAAGACCTCTACAAATCCCAGTCTCAGATCTCATGAGCAGCTGCAGCAAGTTCTTCCAGAGTTAATCCAGACACAGGTTACAAGTGAAAATGCTGACGTGTTCCCAGATAACAGAGGCTATCATGAGGTCTAGACAGCCTCAGCTGAGGACATGTGAGTGGCTCCAGCTCCTTCCAAGTTCGTAAAGATCTGAGACCTGCTCAAGATCAGCATTTACACAAGTACAGAGCTGGAAAGCAGGACTGCAGGAGCTCGATCCAGTAGTTCATGGAATCACAGAATCATCCAGGGTTGGAGAGGACCCTTGGGGTCATCGAGTCCAACTTGTGCGGACAGAAAATGGAGTGTCTCGTTGGCTGACCACAGATGTGACGCACAGCTCCTGGAGCACTCTGCGCATTTCCCAGCTGCAGCCTCAGCTAATCTTAACGAAATCATCCGCAGTCACCCAGTTTGCCACCTCCCAGAAGTATCTTTATTCTTATGTGGTACAGACTGGGGACATACTGGGGACTATTTCACAGCTCCACACAGCTGCAGCACCTCCTGTACTTCTGCACCGGTCACCGACTAACGAGCAGCCCCACAGTAAAGAGGGAACCATCCTGCCTGATTTTTGAGAATCACAGGACATTAGGGATTGAAGGGACCTTGAAAGATCATCCAGTCCCATCCCCCTGCCACAGCAGCATCACCTAGACCAAGGCACACAGGAGCATGGCCAGGTGGGTTTGAAACATCTCTAGAGAAGGAGACTCCACAACCCCCCTGGGCAGCCCCTGCCAGGGCTCTGGCACCTTCACTGGAAAGAAGGTCCTTCTCAGACTGATGTGGAACCTCCTCTGTTCCAGCTCACACCCGCTGCCCCCTGTCCAGTCATTAGATGCCCCTGAGCAGAGCCTGGCTCCATCCTCCTGACACCCACCCTTCCCATATTCGTCAACATTACCGGGATCACCCCTCAGTCACCTCCTTTTCTCCAGGCTAACAGTTATCCCAGCACACACACACTCACACCCAGAGGCTCGTTGCTCTACCCACAAGCAAACATTTGAAAGACAAACCATCTGCTCTTACAGACAGCGTTAACACGGAACCACAAGTCGGGTGACACTTCCTGAATCAAGCCTCAGTTTGGAAAAACAAAGCACCCCACACTGACGGAGAAAGGATTGAAAATAATTACTGTGATGAAGAACTCTGACTCCAATGAATCTGCGGGTAATTTTCCTCCACACGACTGGAACACCGGTCGCGGGAGTTAATGAGTAACCAACCAACAGGAGATAAATGTTAACTCCAACAGGAAAAAAATGTCAACAAATGGCAGGATCGCTGGCACTACGGAAACACAGCCTGTTGCAGCCAGCTCGTCGCAGAGACACACCAGTGCCTCCCACCATTGGACTGCTGCTGGGATATCAGGTCTTGCAGAGCTCTCTCTCACTCCCAGGCACACCTTCCATGTTTACTTCCCTTACTTCTTCTTTCCCTTCCTCAAGGAGCACGTGGTCTTTCAAAGGAAGAACCACCTTCGGAGAACACACCGGTTATTACGAAAGGTGCATTTCAAAGTCCAAACCTCAGAGACTATCAAGCTGCTTTTGCAAAAGCAATTGAACCATGTCGCTAGAACCACAGAATGTCAGGGATGGGAAGGGACCTCCAAAGATCAGCCAGTCCCATCCCCTGACACAGCAGGGTCTCGTAGATCCAGTCACACAGGAGCATGGCCAGGTGGGTTTGAAAGGTCTCCAGAGAAGGAGACTCCACAGCCCCCCTGGACAGCCCCTGCCAGGGCTCTGGCACCCTCACTGGGAACAAGGGCCTTCTCACACTGATGTGGAACCTCCTCTGCTCCAGCTCACACCAACTGCCCCTTGTCCTGCCATTGGGTGGCCCTGAGCAGAGCCTGGCTCCATCCTCCTGATACCCCTCCTTTCCATATTGATCAACATTAACAGGGTCACCCCTCAGTCTCCTTTTCTCCCAGCTCAAGAGCCCCAGCCCCCTCAGCCTCTCCTCAGCACAACCAGGAGCCCTCTGAATTCAGCACCAAATGCAAACATTTAACACAGAATCACACAATGTACTGGGCTGGAAGGGACCTGCAAAGGTCATCCAGTCCAACCCGCCCACAACAAGCAGGGACATCTCACTAGGACAGATTGCCCAGAGCCACATCCAGCCTGACCCTGAATGGCTCCAGGGATGGACCCATCATCCTATTTATTTCTCAGCTCCAGGACTTCTTGTTTGCTCAAGCAGTGCTAGCACTGCACGCACCCACCTCCCCACGGGGGAAAGACGATTAGCCGATGCTTTAGAAACTCTCTGCGAGTTTCCTGGAAAAGGGCAAGTGAGTAACTGAGAGCTGTGTCACCTCCAAGCCGTGTCCCTACAGCTCTGACCCACACACGAATCCTTTCTGCCCAGCTGGGATTATGCCCTGTGAAACACAGCCTGGAACACGCACCTGAAATGGGCAGTCAGGCAGCCTCAAGAAGGATCTCAAGCCGCGCCGTGTTTCCACAGAGCCATGCCTTTGCTTCCCAAGAGAAAGCAACGAAGCTGCTGCAAACAAAGTCGCCGAAGGGAAAGAAACCTTCAACCCACCCGGACACGTTCCTGTGCGACTTGGTCTGGGGGATCCCGCTGTGGCAGAGGGATTGGACTGGGGGATCTCTCCAGGTCCCTTCCAGTCCCTAATGCTCTGTGATTCCGTGAGTGACTAGGAACAGAGCTGTCCCAAGACACAGAAACGTGCTGGCCGCACATCTTTACCGTGTCCATGTCTGGCTGGCTTCCTCCCACGCTGCGATGCCTGAGCTTACAACCTGGGGCTCCTGGCCCACGTGGTGAAAGCTGCTCTCCAGCTCACCAAAGAGCACGTGCAGCTCATAAGGAGGCTGTTTGGGTAAAGGATGAAGCAAAAGAACCTCTTCAATGAGCCAGTGAAATAGAATATTCCTAGAATCAAACCTGCTTGAGTATCTTTCGAGGTCCCTTCCAATCCCTAATGATTCCATGATTCTATGCAGCAGCCTGAAGCTACCAGGGGAGGGTTAGGGTGGATGTGAGGAAGCCCTTCCTCACGTTAAGGGGGATCAGAGCCTAGGCTGAATTTCCCAGGGCAGTGGTGGAGTCCCCATCCCTGGAGGTGTTGAGGGGCAGCCTGGCTGTGGCCCTGAGTGCCCTGCTCTGGCCGCTGGGGTGATGTTAGGTCCTGGGCTGGGCTGGCTGAGCTCAGAGGGTTTTTCCAGCCTCAATCATTCTGTGATGTCTTGTTAACAATAAACCAGAAACCACAGATGAAGTCTGTTCCTTTATCAGATCCTTTATTTGGTCCAAAAGAGTTCAGAAGCAAAGGACCACAAACCCAGCCAGAACTTGTGTGTAGTGAACAGGGATTAAACCAGCAGCAGGAGCCAAGTTCCTAAACCCACACTTGCACTGGACTTTGCATTAGCCCTCTGCACTGTGGTTCAGTTTGCCAAGCTGAAGTGTAAACGGAACATTGGCTACTGTCTCTCCTGTGTTAAACTGGTTAACCACAGGTTTACAAAGTAGGCAAAAATTATTTGATGTTAAATGAGTGGAAAAAAACACTTTGGACTTTGCCCAATGTCCTGTTTGGCTGCTTGTTTAGAGAACAGTTACAAAACTAATCCTAATTTTGGGGATGTCATGTATCTTGGAGAACACTGGGGATCGGGAGGGACCTCAAAGGATCATCCACTCCAATCCCACTGACACAGAAGGATCCCTGAGATCCAGACGCACAGGAACACGGCCAGTTGGTTTTTAAACATCTCCAGAGGAGGAGACTCCACAACACCCCTGGGCAGCCTCTGTCACCCTCAGTGGGAAGAAGGTCCTTCTCGTATTGATGTGGAACCTCCTCTGTTCCAGCTCACACCCGCTGCCCCTTGTCTTATCACTGGGTGCCCCTGAGCAGAGCCTGGCTCCATCCTCCTGACACCCACCCTTCACACATTGATCAACATTCATACGGTCACCCCTCAGGCTCCTTTTCTCTTTTTCTGCTAAACACCCGTTCTGATCCACCCCAGGGTGCCCCCAATCATGTCAGTGGCCCTTCTCTGGATGCTCTCCACAAATGCCCTTCCACCTCTCAAACAAAAAGAGTTAGATGGCAAGTCTGTGTGACACATCCTGCACTTACAGAGAAAGGCTCAGAGCTGCCCAGAACACAAGGGCACTAGTGAAGAGGTCCCTCCCAAAACCAGCCAGAACAGGACAGGGCATGGGAGGAAAAAGCCAAACAAAAAACAGCCCGAGACTTTCCCGTGCAACGTTCACACCAGCCACAAAACACAACCTATCCATTTTCTGGTGAGAAGCAGAAATTGTTTTGCTTCCTTCCCTCCATACCATCATCTCACCCTCCTTTCTCCTTGCCAACAGCTACGCTTATTTTGACAAGACATTCAGCAAGGAAACAAACCAACCTTGAAGCTCTAACTTGTTCCAGCTGGGTCTTGCACAACAGAGCTAGCTATCTGAACCAGTGCGTCTGCATGAGAGCCCTTATCTGAAAACATGAGCAAACGTTCAATACTTCTCCATTTCTGGAAAGCCCCAGCAAGTTCACTTCCAGACACACAGCACCGCAGCGCAACGCTCCTGCTACTTCAACAGCGCAAGGCTGAGGCCATAAAGAGCAATAGGAGGCCCTCAGGTGCCCAGTAGTCCACAGTTCTGCTTCAGTCTGGAGGTTTATTCACTGCACAGCTCATCACAGCGACATCCCGGGGTGGAGCAGAGCAGGGGTGGTTAGCAGGTCAAGGGAGGGTCTCCACCCCCTCTGCTCTGCCCTGGTGCAACCACATCTGGCATCTTGAGTCCAGCTCTGGGCCCCTCGGCTCCAGAAGGACACAGAGCTGCTGGNAGTCTGTAAGAATACAGGCAGGAGGTTCCCCCTCTCACTTTCAGTCTTCCCATGTGACAGCACACAAGGATGGGTCTTCACATCCCCAGACTGCAAGGAAGAATGTTTGGCTGGACCCACGGCACGCCGCCTGTCAGTGCCCCAGCCCCAGCTCACCGCACAGCCAAGGATGGAAGAACTGCTCTCCCAGAACCGAGAGCTAGGCGGAAGCCTTTCGGTGGGACAAAGAAGCCCCCCGTCCACACCATCTGCAGGGAGATGTACCGCGAGGCAAAGCTACAAAGCAGAGGGGACTCAAGTTCCCAGAGTGAAGCCCTGGGGCACCAGACATGCCGCAGCTTCAGGAGCACCAGGGAGCACTAATTACACACGTGTGGCTGAGCGACGAGCCGCATGGAACCACTTCCAAGTCAAACACACTCAGGCTGAGGCCACACAAGACAGTAATTACCTCGATAAACTGGGACTTGTACAGCAAAACAAAATTCTTTCAGAATTCATTCTCACGATGCTCTTCAGAGGGAGAACAAAAGCACTGCCTTTTGAAGGCCAACGGCATCCTGGCCTGTGTCAGGATGAGCATGGCCAGCAGGACTAGGGATGTAATGGGCCCCCTGGACTGGGCACTGGGGAGGTCCCACCTTGAGTGCTGGGGGCAGTTCTGGGCCCTTCACTTGAAAGATATTGAGGAGCTGGAGCAGGTGCAGGGGAGCAACAAGGCTGGGGAAGGGACTGGAGGGACAAGGACAAGCTGAGTGACATGGGGGTGTTCAGTCTGGAGGAGAGGAGACTCAGCGGGGACCTTCTCCCTCTCTACAACTACCTGAAGGGAGGCTGTAGTCAGGGAAGGGTTGGCCTCTTCTCCCAGGCAACTAGCATCAGGATGAGAGGGCAGGGCCGGATGTTAGGAAGCCCTTCCTCACGGAAAGGGTGATCAGAGCCTGGACTGCACTCCAAATACACACGGATCGCCAGCAAGCAGGGAGCCAAAGAAATGTCCTTACCTTTTCTTCACATTTCCTGTGGCAGGCATACTTGCAAACTGAAACAAAAGCAAAGACAGCAGGTCAGTACAAGAGCGGGCGGATTCTCCCCTACATTTCTCAACATCAGTTTTCTACTAGAGATCTGGCCCAGCTCAGGGCAGTATATATGGAAGTATTTAGGGCTAGGGTCAGCCTTTGGAACTGTTGATCCGTCTAAGAAAAGCAGGTTGACTTCAAACCCACAAAACAACCTTGGTGTTGAGCCTGTCTGGTTGTGCAATACAGCTTACACAGCGCTGCAAACATCACTTCTCACAGGCAGTCACCTGATCTCACCTTAGAGTGTGACCTCAGGTGAAATCCTGCTGAGCTAAGAGCAGAAGAACAGTACCCAAACGTGTCTGGGTTCAGAAAACAGCATGTAACGTTAAAAGCGGGCAGAAAAGCCGTGATAAGATACAACAGGACAACTGCTTCCTTCCGTGCTCTCAAATCTGCTTCAGCTCCTTTAGGTTTCCGGGGGTTGAACTGTATCTTATCTTCAGGCCAAAGAACTACTGCTTCCATCTCCGAGATCAGTAAGATCTTGGAGATCAGTAAGATACAGAATCATCCAGAGGTTTAGCTGGGAGACTAACTGTGGCCCAATGTGAGAGCACAGAAGCTCACTGCCTGGTGCTTCTGCCAAGAAGATGGATCACGTCATGGTTGAGTCCTCATCCCCGAACGCGTTTACAAGTCACTTAGATGTAGTGCTGGGGGATCTGGCTGAGGGATGAACTTGTAGAGTAGGGTTGATGGTCAGACTCAATGACCCCGGGGGTCTTTTCCAACCTGAATGATTCTGTGACTCCAAGATTCTATGATTTCAGTTTCAACGGCATCAACTGCTGAATGAAAAACCTTCATGCTCCAGCCACTTCTCAGGAGAAGGAAAATCAAGGCTCAGTGACTGCCATGGTCTGAAACGTTGGTCATGTTCGTCTTGCAAACCGCAAGCTTGACTGCTGTGTTTCTGCAAGCAGAGGGGGTTTGGGCTGGCTGAAGGGGTTTGGAGTTTCACTTTTGGGTTTCCAGCTCCGTCCTCTTTCTTTGAAAGATCATCCAGCCCCATCCCTCGACACAGCAGGATCCCATAGATCTAGTTGCACAGGAACATGGCCAGGAAGGTTTGAAACGTCTCCAGAGAAGGAGACTCCACAACCCCCCTGGGCAGCCCCTGCCAGGGCTCTGACACCCTCACTGGGAACAAGGTCCTTCTCACATTGATGGGGAACCTCCTGTGTTCCAGCTGACACCCGCTGCCCCTTGTCCTGTCACTGGGTGCCCCTGAGCAGAGCCTGGCTCCATCCTCCTGACACCCACCCTTCATGTATCTATCAAAGCTCTTGGGGCCACCCTCAGTCTCCTTCTTTCCCAGCTCCAGAGCCCCAGCTCCCTCAGCCTTTCCTCAGCAGAGAGATGCTCCCCTCCCTTCATCACCTCTGTGGCTCTGCGCTGGGCTCTCTCCAGCAGCTCTACAATGCACAACATCTCTATTCAAGTAAATACAGACCTCGATCTTCTTCCCTTCCTACATGCACAGAAAAAGCCGAGTTTGCTGCTCTTACATAACAACAGAACAGCTCTGTGTTGGCTGGAGAGAAGCCACCGACGCCAGACACCAGTTCAGCCTGAACAGCAACACGACTGAGATGTGCAGACACATCCCCCTCAAACCTGTAAGCATCACGGAGACAGGGCACAGAAACTCCGTGTAAAGAACACCCTGCAAACAAAACACTGCTGTGTTTATACGACTGGGAGGAAACAAAGAGTAAGGCCTGAAGCGGTAGTTAGCCACACACATATCAGGCAAGCTCTCTGAAACAAAACACCGATGTTTTTATGTATTCAAGTCTATAACAGTCTGAGAATTGAGATCCAATTCATTGATAAAGACAGCTTCACTCCTTCTCAGAAACACCTGCTTGTGTCTAAATGCAGGGCATCTGTGGATTCACAGAACCACAGAGCATTAGGGCTCGGAAGGGACCTCGAAAGATCAGCCAGTCCAATCCCCCTGCCACAGCAGGATCCCCTAGATCCAGTCGTACAGGAACACATCCAGGTGGGTTTGAAATGTCTCCAGAGAAGGAGACTCCACAACCCCCCTGCACAGCCTATTCCAGTGCCTCAGCACCTTCATAGTGAGGAATTGCTTCCTAAAATATAAATTAAACCAACTTTTAGTTTGAAAGCACCCCCCGTGTCCTGTCACTAGATGCCCTTGTAAAAGTAGTTTTTAAAGTACAGAGTTAACTCAAAGTACTTTTAAATTCAGCTGTCCTGTTGTCCTTCTCCTTTGTCTCTTCCATTTCCCACACCCTCCATCCCTACTCTATCAGGGACAGAAGAAAAAGTACACAGACACCCATGGGGTGGGGGAGCACCAGCAGCATTGGAAAGGAAGTACAGTGGGGTGGGGGGAACAGGACAGACTAGGAGGGCAATGGAAGGTTGTTGGGGGTGACCACTGGAGCTCACTGAGTGCATGTCATCTGTTGCTCCCCCCATCCCTCCCAGTGAGGTGGGAACAAGGGCTCCCTGGTGCCAAGGGGTGCAGGGCAAGGCCGGAGTCTCCATCCCAGGTACATCCTCTTGCAGAGCGACTGCTACAGAGCCCTCCGCTACAGCTGCTCTGCAGCTAGAGAGATCCCTGCACCCACAGGAGCCCCCAGTTATAACCACAGACTCACAGAACATTAGGGCTCGGAAGGGACCTCCAAAGATCATCAGTGAGCTTGGTACAGAAGTACTGAGACTGCCCTGTGCCCGCCGGAGCTGCGCTGCCCGAGCGGCCGCACCCCCAAAGCTGGCTTTGAGTCAGCCCAGGCACTCACAGTCCCTGCAAAGCGAAGGCTCTTTCGAGGCCCCTTCCAATCCCTAATGTTCTGTGGCTACTCAGTCAGCCAGCCAGCAAGGCCGAATCGCGTGCCAGCTGTTTTGATGGGAAGCCTTGATCAGCACAGAGATGCAGGAGACCACCTTCAGGGGGAAAGCAGCAGTGTTACACCACCACTGCAGCCCGTGGTGCGTGAGGCAACAAGCACCCAGTGCAGAACCGCACGAACACCGGAGCGCGTCAACTGTTCGGGCAAACACGCGCAACTTACAGTTCAGAGGTCTCAGGCAGCTTCTCCCGAACGCCGGCATCTCCAGGCAAAGGTTACAAGCAAAAACAACACTCACAGCTCCCCTCAGGACACCGGCTCGGCTGCACTAACACTTAAAATACGCCTGAAACAGTCCAGAGGGCTTAATCAACGTCACACTGGGCAAGGCAGCTCTGGTTCTGCAGCTGAACAGCTGAACGTCTGCATCCCACACATCAGCTCTCGTCAAATACCAGACTTTCCAAATTGGTGTTTGAGCATTCTGGCATCACTTCCAAGAACAACTGTCCCGGGCTGGCTGGCAGCGAAACGGAGCCCAAACCATATTTAGTGAATTTCCAAGCTGTTCCCAAACAATAGCTCTGCGAACCCGTCTCTTTAGAAGGGGAAGAAAAGGAGGGGGAAGATGGAAAAAGAGGTTCCTTTGCATCAAACTGGAGATACGGTCACCCCTGTGAGTTAACACGACGGCAGCTGGCATGAAGACAGAACGATAAGCAAAGACAGTCTGTTTTTCTGTCTAATTCATAAGACCACCTGGCACTTAACCAGAGCTTCTGTGAAGGGATTCTCCACGGTGAGTTTTTGTGCAGTTGTTTTGAAAGAATCATCACAGAATTGTAGAATCATTAGGGATTGGAAGGGACCTTGAAAAGATCAGCCAGCCCAATCCCCCTGCCACAGCAGGATCACCTAGACTAAGTCGCACACGAACACATCCAGGTGGGTTTGAAACACCTCCAGAGAAGGAGACTCCACAACCCCCTGGGCAGCCCCTGCCAGAGCTCTGGCACCCTCACCATGAAGAAGGTCCTTCTCACACTGATGGGGAACCTCCTGTGTTCCAGCTGACACCCACTGCCCCTTGTCCTGTCACTGGGTGCCCCTGAGCAGAGCCTGGCTCCATCCTCCTGACACCCACCCTTCATGTATTTATCAACATTCATGAGGTCACCCCTCAGGCTCCCTCAGCCTTTCCTCAGTAGGGAGATGCTCCTCTCCCACCATCATCTTTAACACTTAAAACTCCCCTCCCTCCATCATCCCTGTGGCTCTGCACTGGCCTCTCTCCAGCAGCTCTGTGTCCTTCTCAAGCTGAGGGGCCCAGCACTGGACACAATACTCCAGATGTGGTCTCTCCAGGGCAGAGCAGAGGGGGAGGAACTTTCCTTTTCTCAGAAACCAAACCAAGATGTTTTAACAAAGGCACAGCCAGGCCACCATGGCTGAGTCTTCTCCAGGCAGAGCTCGGCACAGAAAGACATCCACAACCAAAATGCCCACAATTCATAGAATCACAGAACATTAGGGGTTGGAAGGGACCTCAAAAGATCATCTAGTCCAATCCCCCTGCCAGAGCAGGATCCCCTGGACCAAGTCGCACTGGAACATGTTGGAGAGAATGATCTAAGTTGGTGGTTAAAACTCATGTAGCTGCAGAGCTTAAGGACATGCTAGAGCCGTGGGCTTGGTACAGTTGGCTTCATGGACCTGCTGATCTTAGAGGACTCTCCCAACCTAAATGATTGTACAATTTGTATTTTGGCAAGAGTTTCGATTACATTATTAGAAACAAACTCTGACCAACACATACACACACATTTCTGCTGGCTTGTTCCTTCCAGTTCCGCAACAATTGGGCTCCAGACAAAGAGACCCCAAAGGAAAGCAGTATGGAAAGCAAACACATGGAACCCGTTAAGTGCAGCATCACAAATCGGAAGGCATGCAGTTCCACAGGGGACAGAGATGCCTTTGGGTGAGGGCTGGGGGAACAGTCCTCAGCTGGAAATACTGGGGTAAAAGCAAACACTTCGGTTCCTGTGCGACTGGATCTGGGGGATCCTGCTGTGGCAGGGGGCCTAGGCTGGATGACCTTCCGAGGTCCCTTCCAATCCTGATGTTCTGTGACTCTGTAATTCTATTTTTAAGAGGTTACCGGAGCCACACGCCAAAGACGTCTCGAGTCTCACAACCACACTACAGCAACAACATCTGCTGGTGCATTTCCTGCGCCTCAAGTATTTTCCTACATTTTCTTTTGTTCTTTTTTTAATACTCAGCCAAGCATTGTCTCTCCGCCTGAATATTGCTGCCAGCCCTTCACGACAGGGGCTGCTGACATTGTTTTCTCGAAGATGAAGGCTGAAAGGCAGTTATGGGAAATGTGTGCACGGCCTCAGCATTTTTGACTTGGGGAGGCTACACAGCAGAGTGTTGCAAATGAGCTTTCAGGAGGATAAACAATTCCACTTGCTGTTGCTGACACCAGCAGCGGAAAAACCTTTATTAAGAGAAAAATATGTTGGCCCTACTGCTGCAGTAATAACTGTGCTCCTGTACTCCCACCATCCTGCCTTGCAGGAAGAATCTGTTTGAGCCCCCATCCCTGGATGCATTTAAAGACGGTTTGGATGAGGTGTTAAGGGACCTGGTTTAGGGGTGAACTGGTAAGATGGGGTGGATGGTTGGACTCCATGATCCCAGGGGTCTCTTCCAATAAGAGTGGTTCTGTGAATCTTGACCACCAGTGTTCCTCAGGCTGGGGAGGGGGGTTGGTTGTCTGTTTGTTTTCCAGTGGAATTTGCAGTCTACCTTTCATGGTTCAGCTGCATCATTCCTATGTGACAGGATCTAGGGGATCCTGCTGTGGCAGGGGATTGGACTGGATGACCTTTCAAGGTCCCTTGCAGTCCCCAGTGTTCTGTGATCCCGAAAGCCGCTAGGTGAGCTTCTTCAGGGTGGTTTTAGTTCCCCAATGATGCTGTTGTGGAGGCAGAACATTCCCACAGTGGAAATGTTTTCACATTTTAATAAATGAAGTGCTTGTACAGCAGCTATTTCTCACCTTTTTAAGCCACCACTTAGTGGTTTGAACTTTCACTTTAGAATAAATTCTATAACCACAGTAATAAATTTTATATCTCAGTCCCTCTAATGTAAACAAACAGGGAACTGATGTTTTCACCACAGACAACCCTCTGAAACATCATCTGCTATTTGTGATGCATCTTGGCTACTGTGAATCACAGAACATTAGGGATTGGAAGGGACCTCAAAAGATCATCTAGTCCAGTCCCCCTGCCACAGCAGGATCCCCTAGACCAAGTCACAGAACATCAGGATCTTGAAAGATCATTCAGTCCAATTCCCCTGCCACAGCAGGATCCCCTAGACCAAGTCACAGAACATCAGGATCTTGAAAGATCATTCAGTCCAATTCCCCTGCCACAGCAGGATCCCCTAGATCATGTCACACAGGAAGATGGCCAGGTGGGTTTTAAACATCTCCAGAGAAGGAGACTCCACAGCCCCCCTGGACAGGAACCATTAAACTTTCCACCAGGAGAGGTTTTGCCATGTGTACTGTTTTACTTTTTAATTACCAGGAACTTACCTTAGATTTCTACTAGAATTCCTCTCCCTCCCTCCCTCTCTTTAGTTCCCAACTACAGGCCATCAAATAAGGTCTACTTTAGAGCTTGTTTCAGCTCCAGAGAGGGCTGGGTTCAGGCAGGATGCTTCTGTACCCCTTGTGTAACTCGTACTAATTACAGTAGTTTCTTGTTCCTCCGCATGCTCCACTGAGCCTTTAGTCATCCCTCCCTTTCATGTCTTTGCTGTTGTTACGCACCCGTTTGCTATCTACGCTCCGCGATGGAACATGAATGCATAGCTTGTACAGCTGTGTTAATTAGAGTTTGTTCTCCTAATCTGGTGGAAGTGGCACCTTTTGTCTAGAGCAGAGGGGCTGACCTTCCCAGGCCTCTGCTGTCACAGATGGGCTCCAGCCTGTGTTTCTCTTCCAGCCCCCTCCTCTCTGGAACAGTACACACTGTGTTACTCATGTCCAGGTTAACATCCACTCTGAGGGGTTCCTAAAAACAGATCTGCCACTAGATCAACTCACACAGTTGCCAGTAGATCTGCCACTAGATCAAGTCACACAGTTCTGTGATTCTCTCGGACATGACAGAATCACAGAACATTAGCGATAGAAGAGACCTCAGAAGATCATCTAGTCTAATGCCCCTGCCAGGGCAGGATCACCCCAGGGTTGAGAGAGTTGGGGCTGTTTAGTGTGACAAAGACAAGGCTGAGGGGAGACCTCTTTGCTCTGAAAAGACACTGATGTTGGTGCTGGTCTCCTCTTACAGGTCATTAGCAACAGCAGCAGAGAGAAGGGCTTCAAGCTTCAACAGGGGAGGGTTAGGCTGGCCATCAGGAAGAAATTCTTCCCAGAGAGAGTGGTCAGGCCCTGGACTGGGCTGCCCAGGATAGTGGTTGAGTCCCCATCCCTGGATGAGTTTAAAAGTCACTTAGACGTGGTGTTGGGGGACCTGGTTTAGGGGTGACCTAGTAGAGTAGGGTTGATGGTTGGACTTGATGATCCTGGGGGTCTTTTCCAACCTGAATGATTCTGTGATTCCTTTTGTCCTATCATCAAATTTTGGTCACAACTGAAAACAAAATTCCAGGTCTCACTTGCTCACAAGCCCCTACACTTAACTTTTGAAGCAATTAGCAGTTAACCGCTTAGGAGAAAGGATGGCTTACTCATTTCCTCCTGGATGAGCCCAAGCCACATGTACAAGACGTCCACCACTACCAGTTTTTAAAGTATTACCCGAAGCAGTTATGTTCAGAGTCAGGCTGGATGGACCTCTGAGCAGCCCGACTTAGTTACAGACGCCTCTGCTCACCACAGGGGTTGGACAGGTGACCGCTGAAGGTCCCTTCCAACCAAAGCACCCTGTGACTCTACCATGTTGAAAGCACTCGAAACAGTTCCACGGAAGGCGATGCAAGGCGCTGGATCAGCGCTGAAGAAAACACGTGCGCAAACACGCAGACAGCAGAAGGGATACGATGAACAATCCTGCTGATCCCATGACAGCCCTTTCACGGGCTGCAAATGCTGATCTAGCAGCGCTTCCAGCCTAGAACGTTCCCATCCCCACTGCTCTGTGACTCTGTGACTGAAGCACAGGACACACCTGCAAGACAGGGCCACACAACACACCCCAAGACAGCTGTCACGTGCTGATGAGAACTAATCTAACCAACTCAACACCCAGCTATGGCTCCTTCTTTTCCTGCTTACAACAAGTAGATGATTCATCACTAGATAACCACCTACTATGCAGGGACCAGACTGGAGCCTTTCCCCTGCCCTCTTTTCTCTTGACACATTGCCTTCCCTTAACTGATAAGATACTATAGCCAGGAAGGAATCTGCAGTCTGTACAAAGAACTATTATTTTCTGAGGAGAAACTGTTAAATAGCAAGACTTTCTCATTAATACACAAAGGAACTTTCTTCTTAAGGCTTTTCTCCTCCCTTCCCTCCCCACAGAGCCAACTTACTTTCATTCAACAACAGGAGGGAGAAAGCCCCAGAAGCAGCAGCTCCCTGACTTGGCTCTGGAACTGCTGGTTTATTTTCCTTCGCGTTAATAGAGTTTCACAGCACCAGGGTACATTTCAAGCACTGTAGTGCTGGCAAGGGAACAGACAGCCTTCAGTTCGATCTTCTCTAAAACTCTGCTTTACAAAGCCCATGCTGTAAGCTCCAATACAAATGGGTTCTTATTACACTGACACCACTTGGAATCGTCACTTCTCTGTGCAGCTGCTCTTGCTCCCATCCCACAGGTGAACCTCAGGCCACTGGCAATCACAATGGACCAGCAGCAAGGAAGGACGGTGGGTCTCGTCATCAAGCCATGAAGATGAAGGGAGGGGAGCATCCCCCTGATGACGGAAGGCTGAGGGAGTGGGGTCTCTTGAGCTGGGAAAAAGGAGACTGAGGGGTGACCTCATGCATGTTGATGAATATGGAAAGGGTGGGTGTCAGGAGGATGGAGCCAGGCTCTGCTCAGGGGCATCTCATGACAAGGGACAACGGGTATGAGCTGGAACAGAGGAGGTTCCACAGCAATATGAGAAGGAACTTCCATTAGGGGGAAGGGACCTCAAAGATCATCTAGTCCAATCCCCCTGCCACAGCAGGATCCCCTAGATCAAGTTCCACAGAAACACATCCAGGTGGGTTTTAAACATCTCCAGCGAAGCAGACTCCACAACACCCCTGGGCAGCCCCTTCCAGGGCTCCGTCACCCTCACTGTGAAGAAGTTTCATCTCGTATTTCAGTGGAACCTCTGATGTGACATACATCTATTTCCTAAGATGGTGACTGTAATGCTGAACAAGTGAGGTGCTTCACACTCATCTGCACATCTGCACACAGTCTGAATGTGGTCCTCGAAAGACCACATTCCTTTCACATCCAAACCTCTCGCCTTCCTCTCAAACCCTCAGAGGGATCCTAAGGTGTCTGAAGGATACGGAAGGTGGGAGAAAGAGATCCATCTGGAACTGGGAAGCGATACAAACACCCCTAAGTGAAAACTGGCCTTTCCTCAGGTGAAGAATCACAGAACATTGGGGATTGGAAGGGACCTCGAAACATCATCTAGTCCAATTACCCCACCACAGCGGGATCATCTAGATCAAGTCGCACAGGAAAGACACAACAGCCTTCCCTTGCTACAAGACAAACCATGCATGCAGCAAGCAAAGAACCTATTTCATTAATGTGGAATAAGAGGAGTTACACATTAACCACACTAAACCACACATAAACCACACATACAGGGATCGAAACCCCTATTCCTGGGTAACTTTCAGAAAGGACCTATTCAGCTTTCCCAAGATTTAACTGTGCCACAGGAATCCCACAGGAAAGAGCAAGTATGCCCAATCCTGCCAGTGTCAGGCACTGTCCACAGTGGAGGCTGAATCCCCATCCCTGGATGAGTTTAAAAGTCGCTTAGATGTAGTGTTGAGGGATCTGGTTTAGGGGTGAACTTTTAGAGTAGCGTTGATGGTTGGGCTAGATGATCCCAAGGGTCTTCTCCAACTACGATTCTCCACAGCGAGCGCAAAGAGCAGTGAGGAGCAGGCAGCAGCGCCAGAGGCAGCTGAGACTCTAGTCTACGCTCTCAAGAAGATGATCTTTTTGCTGCTTCTGTGAATGATTAAACTGAAGGCCCACGGATCAGACAGCGCAGAATGCAAATGGAAAAATAAAGACATCCCAGACGGCTGCGCTTGTAAATTTTTGCAAATTCATGTAAGAGAAAAGCTTCAAGGCTCTGGAATGAGGGTCACACACTCCCTTGTTTGAAGATGAAATTCCACAGGAATCTGTCACCAGCGTGCGCACATCACGCGTGCTCCCCAGCGAGGCTCCGCAGGCGTCGTCTCGTTCTGGAGCCTGCCTGAAGAGCACAGTCGCAGAATCACGCTCATAAAAGCCCACCATCACACAACCCAGTCACTCCTGCAGCACTCCAGCTCGCCAGCCAAAGCAGGGAACATGACTGCACAAAGGCAGCAGCACACAACCCAAGGTAACGGAGGTCCACGGGGAATTCCAGACGCAAACTTGAATATTCATAGCGAATGAACTCCAGTTGGACAGCGCTGTGCTTTGCACCTGAGCGCCTCTCTTGCCGGGGGCACCGGGAGGTTGCTGTGGCAACTTGTGATGTTTGTCTCGGAATTCTAAACTGAGTTTTTGAGACTCTGCAAACTGGTATGACTGGTTTGCTGCTGTCCTGGTTTGGATTCTTTGGTGCCAGCACTGATTTCCCAGGGTCGTTAAGACACAACAGCAAACTGAGGACAGTATTGGAGTAAATAAAAAATAACAAGTTAAGAGAGTATTAACAGAGTATTAAAAGTGGAGCGAAGGAAAAAGATCTGCAAAGTGCAGATAAGCTGGTTTCAGCCTCTTCCCTCCCTGCCCCTTCCCAGCATGAAACAACCGCTGCTGCTGCAAACACTGATCCCACCCTTATCCCAGCCCAGGGCTGAGAGAGATTGAAAAGCAGAGAGATGATGGTGGTGGGAGAGCAGAGAGAGCAAGCGCCGCTCCACACTGAGCTTGGAGCTACAAAGTGAGAGGCTTTCCATGTTCCACAGGTTATTGTCACAGAATCACAGAACATCAGGGACTGGAAGGGGCCTCCAAAGATCATCCAGCCCCATCCCCCTGACACAGCAGAATCATCTAGACCAAGTCATACAGGAACATGGCCAGGTGGGTTTGAAATGTCTCCAGAGAAGGAGCCTCCACAACCCCACCTTGAGCAGCCCATTCCAGTGCTGTGTCACCCTCATTAGCAAGAAGTTCCTTCTCAGATTGATGCAGAACCTCCTCTCTTCCAGCTCACACCCATTACATTGTCCTGGAGAGGGGCTATCTGGCTGTCATATGGGTCATGGGATATCAACGGGGTCCAGAGTCACCCCACAACAGGTGTGACCAGAAACAGCTTTCCTGCTGCTTCTTCACTTTGCTCTCTTTGTTTGGAGAGGAGGCACACTGACACGGAGGCAGAGCACAGCAGCCCTGGCAATATGGCGAATAAATGGACAGTGGAAACTGGAACTTGAGAGATCAGCAGAGGAAGCATTTCACTTGCGTTCCACTGTTTGCCGAACTGGAGAGAGACCTTCCCTCGTTCAGGACTTGTGGCACGTTGGCAATGGAAGACTGGCTTGCAAGCACAAGGAACGGGGAACGAGGCCTTAAAGAACCCACTGACATCAAGGGACATCGGCACAGACTAAAAGATGGACATTGTGTTTCCACAAGGAAAAAGAACTGCTGGAAGAACCCTTGGAAGGGTGGAGGCAGCAGCTCAGCCCAGTTCTGTTGGAACAGTGATTGAGCTCTGTGTGTGTCCATGTCGGGGGGTTTGATGCTGTGTGAATTACATGTAAACTCTTGCTCTCCCCAAATGAAGCCAGTCTTGGCGCCTGCAGCATTCCTAAGTGGTTTTGAACCCTCCTAGGTTGGTTGTCTTGGCCCATTAGCACTTTAAATTAATTGGTTAATCTCACCTTGGATTGGATCAACTCATCAAGCAATGACACACAGAAGGAAAGTGAACATGTCAGCTCTAGGAGAACCTCCTCTGGCAGTGGGGTTGGACTGGGTGACGTCCACAGGTCCATTCCAACCCCTTGAACCATCCCATAACTCTAAGAACCAGCACAACACACACTACTCACCTCTACAGGAAACGCCCTGGCTCTCAATGACTTGCTTGCAGATTCCACAAGTTTTTGCTTTCTTGAAAGACTTGTTTTTGAAGGTGTGAGACCTTGGCGCTGTTTCCTGAGCCTGGAAGCAAGAGAAGTAACATCAGACGTTCCGCCAGCTTTTAAGCACACTTCTACATGAAATATGAACTATTTAAAATTCAGTAAAACAGCAGTTAGTCGCTCAACCACTGAGTGTCACAGGGTTTCTTTTCTCTCCCATCCTCACTGCTACTCAGTAACATGAGCTTTCTGCTTGGAGTCTGGAAGGCAACAGAGAGTGAGGAACTTCTCGCATACCAGGGCACAGAGACTGACAGGCAGTTTATATCATCGCTCCAGAATTCATTCTATGGCTTGGAAGAGGAAATAAAGAACCATTTCTATAACATGAACCAACAACGTTCTGACCTAAAGTCTTAATCTACATAAAAACTTGCGCTGATTCAACTTAAACTGGTTAAAAACCACAGAACATGAGGGACTGGAAGGGACCTCAAGGGATCATCTAGTTCAATCCCCCTGCCACAGCAGGATCACCCAGACCAAGTCACACAGGAACATATCCTGGTGGGTTTGAAACGTCTCCAGGGAAGGAGACTTCACAACCCCCTGGGCAGCCCCTGCCAGGGCTCTGGCACCCTCACTGGGAGGAAGGCCCTTTTCACATTGATGTGGAACCCCCTGTGTCCCAGCTCACACCTGCTGCCCCTAGTCCTATCTAAATATCAAACGAATACTGTGAGATGAAGTCTGTTTAAATAATCAAGTGTATATTCACATGCTAGATGCTTAATCATAGAATCATTAGAGATTGGCAGGGACCTCCAAAGACCATCTAGTCCAATCCCCCTTAATAAAAAGGAAATAAAAAAACCCCAAACCTATTATTTATTACTGCTCCAGAATTGGTTCCCTCCAGAGTCACCCAGGCAGTCACGAAGTTACTCTCTGGAGAACACACAACTATCAACATAAGGACTTTATAAGTAGTTCATTTCAGATGTTACTCGGGGAGGGGGGGAAGGCCCAAAAACGCACATTAGTTCTCTATCTCTTGGGTCCCTTCCAATCCCTGACGCTCTGGGGCTCTGTGAAACACTACCCTTAGCAAAACTCAGCTCTACATCTATTTCTGCAAGATTGCTCATGAAATAAATCATATGACTTAGGAAGAAACAGCACGGCCAGCCGAGGGGAATACCAGCCGACTCGGAGCCCTTCCCTTTCGGGTTCCCTCTGTCACCTCGCGACTTCCTCTCCTCCCGTCTCCCACACAGTCTGCACACGTGGTTTCTGCACAGTAACTCAGAGCTCCCGTGGTGAAATCAAGGCAGACAATTCCCCGGGTTACCCACAGGTCCCCATCAGCAGCATTCCTGAACCAAACGGCTGTGAGCTGCAACAGAGGAGAAGGACCTTCTTCACACTGAGGACTTTCCCAGAAATAGCCAACACCAGAGCACACGAGATTTCTGCAGCTATTCCACCCGGAATAATTTATGGGACGACGTACTGTTCCCTGATGTCCAGAGGCTATTTCTGCACTGACAGACATAGCCCACGTATATTTACACACACACACCACAGCGTGCACGAATAGCTGGCTGTGCTGCTGGCACTACCCTTTATTATCACCCAACGGCTTCAGAGAGACTGCAAACAGTAGAGTAGCTGTCTCCCAGTCACTCCCATTTGTTCCCCATTTATCTCCCATCCGTTCAAGGCACTTCACAGACAGACACAATCACAGAATCATTCTGGTTGGAAAAGACCCCCTGGATCATGAAGTCCAACCAGCAACCCTACTCTGCAAGGTCACCCCTAAACCACATCCTGACTTTTAAACTCATCCAGGGATGGAGATTCAACCCCCACTCTGGGCAGCCCAGTCCAGGGCCTGACCACTCTCTCCAGGAGGAATTTTTTCCTGATGGTCAGTCTAACCCTCCCCTGTTGGAGTTGAAGCCCTTCCCTCTGCTTCTGTTACTACTGACCAGAGAAGAGAAGAGCCCAGCACCAGCATCTCTGCAGTGTCCTTTCAGATAGTTGTAGAGAGCGATGAGGTCTCCCCTCAGCCTCCTCCTCCTCAAACTAAACAGCCCCAACTCTCTCCATCTCTCCTCATCGGATGGATTCTCCAGGCCCTTCTCCAGCTCCACTGCAATCACTCCAGCACCTCGATGTCTCCCTTGTACTGAGGTGCCCACAACTGGACTCAAGGGGCAGCCTCCCCAGTGCTGAGTGCAGGGGGACAGTCACCTGTACTAGGTGACAAGCAACCCAAGCTAAAGCAGACACTTCTGACTTACGAGCATGCAGCCTGAGCTGGCAGCCTCTCTTCCAGCAGTCTGCTCCCACCTTCTGACTCAAGTGAGGACACACAGGCAGGCGGCAGTGAGGAGAAAGCTGTCTCACTGAAGCAGATGAGTAACGTTCATGCCAAGAGCACAAACACTTTTTGACCTGGTTACTGCCTTACTGGAACTTGTTCGTATTTTCTATTTTCACAGACAGTTCCCTAAGTCCTTCCTCTTACCATCTGAAGGGGCTGAGATTTCTCTATCACCACAGAGAAGCAGTGCCCAAGGGGGTGGGAATGCATGCCCAGCAGAATCTCAGAACATCAGGGACTGGAAGGGACCTCGCAAGATCATCCAGGCCCATCCCCCTGCCACAGCAGGATCCCCTAGGTCCAGTAGCACAGGAACATGGCCAGGCGGGTTTGAAACCTCCCCAGAGAAGGAGACTCCACAACCCCCTGGGCAGCCAGCTCTATCGCTCTGTCACCCTCACCATGAAGAGGTTCTTTCTCCTATTGATGTGGAACCTCCTGTGTTCCAGCTGACAGCCACTGCCCCCCCAGCGGGACGCAGGCCGAGCAGCACATCTACTGGAGACAGGCAAGAAGGCTGCTTTTCTGCAGCCAGGTCTTCAGCTCTCCTTCATCCGCGTACCCCTAGGAATCCGTCGCCTGCAGAGAGCAGGACTTGATGCCCTCTCGTTCGCAGGCAGGAACAAACCAGGGGGCTGTGGTCTCTCCTCACCCATCACCTAAACTAGCGGCAGGTCTCACACTGCTCCATTCCATAGGTTCTTTGCATTTCTGCCTAAACACCTTCATTTCTGTGCTGCGGAAAAGCAGTTTGGAGACGGACGGAAAGTCCATTAAGGCAGCAGTTACTCCAGACACTGGAAAACTTGCCTTTTTCATCCTTGGCTCCCTGGCAAACCCACACTTTGTTCTGTGTGGGAAAACACTGCACAAAGGAAATGCCTGAAAGGAGCAGAGGACTAGGTCCATCACGAAAGCTCAGTGTTTGTCAAAGGCTTTTCTATTGGGTTGTTAAATGAACTGGCCTTGACATCCCTGAGGTTACAGCACTGCTTTTATTACATGAAGACTGGAACTCCCACATACTCAGAAGAGCTAGACATCTGAAGATCAGAATCCACTTTGTTAAATAATGGGGGAAATGCTGTTTGTGAACCCATCTGGTTTATGCTCAATTCACAGAAGAGAACAAATGTTGAAGGACATAACAAAAGAAATTCAAAGACATCCAGGCGTCTGCCCTTGAGTTGCTGAAAGTTTTATATATCTCTAAATCATGCTCTAGAACATTAGGGATTGGAAGGGACCTCAAAAGATCATCTAGTCCACTCCCCTAGACCAAAACCACCGAGCCAAGTACATGCTCCCACATGGATTTCCTTCCTCTGCCATGGCCCCTCCTAATGAACCTGCTCACAAAAGCGGCCGCGCACAGGACAGCAGCAATCCTCTCATGACATTAGGCAGTTATAAGGTCCAACACCAAAGAGCCACCAAGAGCTGCGTCTCAAACAAACAGTTTCTGGAGTGAAAAGAACAACCGGGTAATTTGCAACAGAAGCAGAGGGAAGGGCTTCAAGCTTCAACGTGGGAGGCTTAGAGTGGCCATCAGGAAGAAAGTGTTCCTGGAGCGAGTGGTCAGGCCCTGGACTGGGCTGCTCAGAGTGGGGGTTGAGTGCCCACCACTGGATGTGTTTAAAAGTCACTTAGATGTAGTGCTGGGGGATCTGGTTTAGGGGTGACCTTGCAGAGTAGGGTTGGTGGTTACACTCTGTGATCCCAGGGGTCTTTTCCAATCTGAATGACTCTAATTCTATAACAAACCAAACAAAAAACCCTAGAAGAAAACCCAACCGCAAACCCACAGTCCACACCACCATGACTTCCAAGTCTTTTTCCACAGAGCTGCTTTCCAGCAGGTCAGTCCCCAGTATGTACTGGTGCACGGGGTTAATCCTCCCCAGATGCAAGACCCTATGTTTTTTCCCTTGAGGGGCAATGGATGCCAGCTCAAGCACAGGACGTTCCACCTCAACAGGAGGAGGAACTTCTTTGCTGAGAGGGTTACAGAGCCCTGAACAGGCTCCAGAGAGACTGTGGATGCATTTCTGAGCGATGTGCCTTAGTTTTGGTCCTGCTCTGGCAGCGGGGTTCGACTCAATGATCTTCAGAGGTCCCTTCCAACCCCTACCATTCTGTGACTGAGAGTAATGACTGTGTGAAACCTACATGGTCACTGCACTTAGACCAGCTAGAGCTACCCTAAGCAGGGAACAGAGTGCAGATCAGCATGTGTGGCCAGAACATCTTCATTCAACACCTCATCCTCACCCACTCCAACGTACACACTTCACCTCACTCTCCTAGGCCAGAAGCAAGAGCATTCCAAACACTTCTGATTCAGGGCTTGCACAGCTCTAGTCAAACACGCGATCCCGTACAGACTGCCACGTGTGCTAACGGCACTGACTCACATAGGAAACAGCAGGCAGTGTGCGTCTGTGTGACTGCAGTGACGGCCTTAACTATTTCCTCATTTTATAAAGTTATCATGGAATCATTAGGGATTGGAAGGGACCTCGAAAGATCATCCAGTCCAATCCCCCTGCACAGCAGGATCACCTAGACCAAGTCCCACAGGAACACATCCAGGCGGGTCTTAAACGTCTCCAGAGACAGAGACTCCACAACCCCCCCGGGCAGCCTGTTCCAGTGCTCTGTCACCCTCACTGGGAAGAAGTTCCTATCTTACCAGCTACAGATATTTAAGGCTGTTCCACTAAGTAATCTAAACCACTATCTTCTACTTAATAACTTCAAATAGGCACCTTCTCAGCACTTGGTTAAGCCTGTGGCGGCAACATTTTTGGCCTAGAAAACTCTGTATTTGGTAATTTAAGCGGCAGGGAAGAACCCACTGTGGAACATAACCTGCTTCATTGGGCACTTTTGGGTACAATTTCACATAACATCCAGTTTCACTTTTCCATGGCTAATGTACTGCAGCACTGCCATTTCCTTGTTTCCCAAGAAGTTACAACCAACGTTTGCAAAAAGCTCAACCAAACTGCTATCACACAGACACCTAAAACAAGCTTTTCAGAGGAAACTGTAAGTGTCACTCTGATAGAAATCACAGAGTGTTCTAGGCTGGAAGGGACCTCTAGAGGTCATCTAGTCCAACTTCCCTACACAGAGACAACTCCACCTAGGGCAGGCTGCTCAGCACCTCATCAAGCCTGACCTTAAGTGACTCCAGGGATGGGACACCCACCACCTCCCCGGGCAGCCCCTTCCAGCCATTAACCACCCTCACATTCAAGAACGTGGTTTTAACATCCAGCCTAAACCTATCCTTTCCCAGCGTCAAACCATCACTCCTTGTCTTACACGTACAAACCCACTGGCAAAGACCTTCCCCCCTCCCTTCACGGAGGCCCCTCTCAGGTATTGGAAGGTCAAAGGAAGGCCCCCTGGAGCCTTCTTTTCTCCAGGCTGAACAGCCCCAACTCCCTCAGCCTGTCCTCACACGAGAGATGCTCCATCCCCTGATCATTTTGGTGACCCTCCTCTGGATGTGCTCCACTATGTCTACAGCAGGTAGACACGCAAGGTCTCCTCAACAACACGGCTCTAGAATGTAATTTCCTTACTCTGTCTTTTTCCTGGTGTTCCTGCGTGGTCTTGTCAGATGAGCCTCTGGAAACACTCCTCTGAACACATCCCTCCATGTGTTTATGATGCAGTAACTGTAGTACATCAGAGCACCTCCATCATACTCCCTTGTTGCTTCTAACCAAGGCCACACTTACTTAACCCCCAACAGGAAACAAACAAAGACTTGGGAGCACAGGCTAGAATGACAGTTTAGGAGTGAACTTGTAGAGCAGGGTTGGACTCGATGATCCCGAGGGCCTTTTCCAACCTGAATGACTCTAGGTTTGTATTTGCACTGCAGAGCAACACAGACACAAACAAAAATACCCACAAAGAAACCAAACACCCCAATCAAAGCAACAGTGGCAAAACTTACTGGTTAAAACTACCACTCACACTACACCAACACTGCCATGATGCACAGCTCTTTAAAAACTGCTCAAGAGGAACCAAGGTTAACCTGACAGCAAGAGGCACATCACTGGCTGCAGAAAACAATCACAGAATCACAGAGCATTAGGGATTGGAAGGGACTGTGAAAGACCATCCAGTCTGATCGCCCCTGCCACAGCAGGACCACCTAGATCCAGGTGCACAGGAGCACATCCAGGTGGGTTTGAAATGTCTCCAGAGAAGGAGACTCCACAACCCCCTGGGCAGCCCCTGCCAGGGCTCTGGCACCCTCTTTGGGAAGAAGGTCCTTCTTATATTGATGTGGAACCTCCTCTGTTCCAGGTACCATGAAAAGGATGTGTGTACAGCAAGCTCAGCACAACTCTACCCACTTCTGCTGAACCACTGACCATTTTTTATACCCCCAAAAAAGTTAACCTTACCTCCACCTTATTACTGCAGGTGTTTTCCAATCATTTCAGTTACAACATGGAGATATGACAACACCCTTACCTCCCTGTCCAAACGGTCTCCACCTTTCCAGTTAGCTACTGCCATTCAAACATTAACCTCCAGTAGGAACACTCGACAAACAACACCAACTCCACTCACTGAGTGGTGCTGGCTCTACTGACTGGAAGCCCTGCGTGCTCCCACCCAGCCATGAAAAAGGCTTTTTGCCGCTGGCTCGAGGCTTAGAACTTCAATTTCTCTCCTCTGCCATGTGAATAAGCCACGATAATGTAAGACAGCTTCAGCACAAGGACCACATTCAGCTGCAAGGTCTAAAGCTCTTGTGGAAATGGAAATCAAAGACGACAGAGGTTTATAAAGTTATTATACAGTGCCTGCTCTGTAGCTGATTAACTTGCTCTCTCACCCAAGGACAAATAGTTTAACTATTACACTGAGAAAAACAATTACATAAAATACAACGGCTACTTAACCGACCCGCTCCTTCCTCGTAGCTCAAGTCAGTGCTTACTTGAAATTTACAATTCACTACCCTAGTTATTTCCCTGGCACTAAAATCCGGGTCTCTTATCGCCGCCGTAAAGAAAATTCCAGTGAGTAAAGAAAGTCTGAAATGTGCTTTGAACTTTCCAAAGGCCCAAAGAACCCACTTGAAAGCCCGAATTCTTCCATCTAACAACCAGAAAGCTTCACAAACTCACCCTCTTCTTCTCAATAAACCCTTCACTCTCACTCTAATTTCATCGGTGCTCTTCAGCTTCCATTCTCACCAGTTTCATGTAAGTGCAACATCCAGGGAGGTTTTAAACACCTCCAGAGAAACAGACTCCACAACGCCCCTGGGCAGCCCCTGCCAGGGCTCTGGCACCCTCACCATGAAGAAGGTCCCTCTCACGCTGATGGGGAACCTTCTCTGTTCCAGCTCACACCCACTGCCCCTTGTCCTATCATTAGATGCCCCTGAGCAGAGCCTGGCTCCATCCTCCTGACACCCACCCTTCACATATTGATCAACATTCACGGGCCACCCCTCAGGCTCCCTTCTTCCAAGCTCAAGAACCCCAGCTCCCTCAGCCTGTCCTCAGCAGGGAGATGCTCTGCTCCCTTCACGATCTCTGCGGCTCTGCGCCGGGCTCTCTCCAGCGGCTCTGTCCTTCAGGAACTGAGGGGCCCAGAACATCTCGTGTCTGTTTTTGTTGCTCGACCTGACACTATAGATCAGCGCAGCCCTTTCTCTCTTCTTTACAGCAAATGCAGAGTTCCAGCCAAGAACCCATTTTTCCAGCACCACGTAACCCCTTACTGACCAAAGCACAGACAGAACACAGTGTTCTCCCAAGCAAGCACCTACAGAAGACAGAGGGAACAAGAGAAAAGTGCCTCATGCTAGCACTCCTTCAGCAAAAACCTATAATCCCTTAATTCCACAAATGTGATGCCTCCAGCCATGAGGAGCCCAGTGCCTGATCCCTTCATTTTCTTTACACCCAGGGCTCGAAGGCAATCACACTGGTTACAGGCTGCAGCCCTCGGCAGCAGAAGAACCACAGGGAATTCACAGATGCGACTCCCTTGCTCCAGGTTAAAAGCACTGCCTCAGAAACACCAGCGTGTAGAAGGGGTTGGGCTGCTGAGGAACCAACATACCTTGGTTTGTCCAGCGGCCAACTCTCCAGACAAACCGTTGTCAGCCTGGTTTCAACAAAGGGCTGCTTTAATTAGTGAAATATTACTAACTGACAAGGCAAATTCCAAAAATGCTTGACTACAATTAGAAGCCTTTTTCCACCCATTAAAACACTTTTTAAATAGCATTTAACCCTTTCGTGGCCACAAGGGTGTGCTCTAGGTATATCACAGAATCACTGCACATTAGGGACCATCATCCATTTCTCCTCTGTACAGCAAACAGTTAACCAAGCCAGAAAAACACATCCTAAAGCATCTTGAAAAGTTTCTCAACAGTTTTATCAAGGCAACAATTTATTTCAGCCCTGCTTCATATCCCACTGGGGCTGAAGTTCTTCCAGCCCAGCTCGGCACTGAGTTTAACAGGGTGGGCAGAGGATGCATAAAGGAAAGCAAAATGCCAAACAGCTATTTAAAGCAGCTTTCAGTTCAAGTTCAATTCACAGCCTGTGACTACACTGACTGCAGTTATCATCTGTCAAGGCTGAGGGAGCTGGGGCTCTTCAGCTCGGGGAAAAGGAGACTGAGGGGTGACCCCATGAACATTGATAAATACAGAAAGGGCAGGTATTAGGATGATGGAGCCAGGCTCTGCTCAGTGGTATCTAACGACAGGACAAGGGGCAGTGGGTGTGAGCTGGAGCAGAGGAGGTTCCACAGCAATATGACAAGAAACTTCTTCCCCATAAGGGTGACAGAGCCCTGGAAAGGGCTTCCCAGGGGGTTTGCGAAGTCTCCTTCTCTGGAGACATTTCAAACCTGCCTGGACATGTTGCTGTGCGACTGGATCTAGAGGATCCTGCTTCGGCAGAGGGGACTGAACTGGATATTTTGAGGTCCCTTCCAATCCCCAACGTTCTGTGATTCTGTGATCTTCATGCAGCTGCAATTAATCTTCTGATTTTTTCCTGTCTTGAAAACTGTTCAGTCATCCTTGAGCAACCTAACAGGCCACAGTTAACCACGTGTCCACGAGACAACAGCCTGGCCCCATGCAGCCCCCCATGCAGGCGCTCAGCATGTTGTGTTTATCTGTGACAGCAATTTAAACCATGGAAATTTACTGCTGACAGAACAGGTAGTAAGACACCACTACAACGCAGACCCTTTAGACAAAGAACGATCATCTTGAAAGCAAATAAAGGGTGCAGCTTCATAGTTTTTCCTCAGAAGCGATAAAGTTCTTTGAAGCTAAGCCAAACCAAACCCCAAGACTCAGTAACCGACCTGCAGCACTTTATAAACTCAAGCACAACAGACGAATCCTTTCCATGCAAAACACACACACATACACGAGACGTTAACTGTATGAGAGCTGCACGACACAGAGATGTTCTGGCTACTTGCATGTGCTGCGTGTACAGACAGGCACCTCCCAACTCAGTGGAATGTCTTGTCCTAATGACAGCGTTCAGAACACTTAACGTCTTTCTATGGCTGGATCCAGGGGATCCTGCTGTGGCAGGGGGGTGGGCTAGATGATCTTGCGAGGTCCCTTCCAACCCCTGTTCTGTGATACTCTGCTTTTGGAGGATGGCTGTGTTTAACCACCTCACTGTGATTCAGTGTGGTCACAGGAGCATCCTCTATGAAAAGCAGAGTGCTGCTTGTAGGTTTCTTGGCTGAAGCAAAGTACTTCCCAAACACAAGGCTCCCTGAACTAAGTTTGGATTCACACAACTCAGTGTCTCAGTGACCCAGGCAGGAAAGGTAAACCTGCAAGCTCATCTAAGTGACTTCCTACCAGGCTCAGACTACCTGGAATTGTGGCTTGCACATACAGTTGTCCAACTTACACCACTATTTACAGCAGCCATAACTTCCAAGCATTACAGCCAACGTGAGCTCTTGTAGCTCAGAACCTACAGCAGCGCTTACTTACATCATGACCTACACTATGACTTCTATGACTCTTCACTGTTGACTGGTCTGTCTCAATCTAGAAGCAAGAGACAACAAGCAATCGTCATCCACCGACTACCAAAGACCAAGACTGGTTCTCCTCCACCTCTACTTGGCCCTGCAGAGACCACATCCAAAGTACTGCGTCCAGTTCTGGGCCACTCTAGTTCCAGAGGGACACACAGCTGCTGGAGAGTCCAGCACAGAGCCACAAAGATCATGAAGGGAGTGGAGCATCTCCCTGCTGAGGAAAGGCTGAGTGAGCAGGGGTTCTTGAGCTTGGAAAAAAGGAGCCTGAGGGGTGACCTCATTAAAGTTGATCAATATGTGAAGGGTGGGTGTCAGGAGGATGGAGCCAGGCTCTGCTCAGGGGCATCTAATGATAGGAGGAGGGGCAGTGGGTGTGAGCTGGAACAGAGGAAGTTCCACACAAATATGGCAGGAACTAAACATGGAAGGAACCGATATGCAGGACACTCTCCAAAACATCCATTCTTCCAGGTGTTACACAGCAAGATGCTTTCCCTCGCTCAGCCTGGCTTAGTCACCAGCTGCTTTTCTCAGGGGCCATTTGCTATGACAGCAATTCCATTACTGGAAATCTCTTCGGGCTCCTGTAAAATGTTAGGATTTGTTGATTTATTTTTTAAACACTACAAAAACACCTGTGAAGGTCAAGCATGAGCCATCTCAGACATAAAGAAAATCCAAAGGAACCAGCAACAAACTGCACTTGGCTTGTTTACTGCACTTTAACTGCAAATACACAAACTCCTGCTAGCAAAGGCTCCACCACCAACTGGTGACAAGAAGTCGCCATGGCTTTCCGGGAGATTTAGCTGCCTCTAGGTCTTCCTTATAAAAATACCTCTGTGATGTGAGTGAGAATCACAGGATCCCAGAACATTAGGGATTGGAAGGGACCTCGAAAGATCATCCAGTCCAATCCCCCCCACAGCAGCAGGATCACCTAGATCAAGTACTTAAATACACCTACCCATTCCTACTGTGACTGAAGATGTCTGAACCTGACGTAAACAGGAGAACTTGGTTATGTTTGTGAGAGAGCTGAACTGTTGTTGATTATCCATCAAGAACACGTTGGTATAACTCCGAGGTTTCTATGCTGTGTCCATGCCCTCCAGGCCACCACACCACTTCACACTAAGGCACACAGAGGAGGCTCACCGCACTCCTGAGCAATTTCACTTCCCTCCTCCTGCAGAACACATGGTGTTTTGGATGCAAACAGACAGGTTAGCAGCTTAAATAGGAGTTTGGTACCCCTGCTTCCATCTACAGCCTTCTTGCATTCCCCCTCTCCAGTCTGGAGCTCCAGCCCAGCAGACAGAAATGTCTTCCTGCAGGCAAAAACGAACAGTCTCTCCCCAATTACAGAGCCATGTGTGGGCTATGAGCAATTTTCCAAACATAAAAGGGAGGAGGGAATTTGCTATCCATATATTAACAAGCTAAAACAAGCCAACCTGCAGATGGAAAGGATCAAAGTGTCTGTTTAAGTCACCTCAAAATTAATCCCCTCCAGGAATGTTCACCATCTCCCCCCCACCAAAACACACAGACTACATCCCCCCAGTCCCTCCCAGAGCAAAAAGTCAAAGAATCTGTCTACTTCTTTCAGATTAATAGGATGCACCCCAGAATACACACACACTCCTCTTCTCTTTAAAAGACTCTGTTCTTCCTCCCCAGCCCCTCATTCCCTGGACACACACATGCACGTAGCTGAGAGACAGTTTCCCCCAACAGCCTATCAAACACGATACAGACACTTCACACAAACCTAATTCACAGTCAGATTGCTCTATGAACAGGAGACTGTGAGAAGTGAATGTGGGAAGCTGAAGACACTAGGAAAAGCAAATACACGCAGCGTGTCAGGTAGTTATTCCAGTACTTCCCAGGTACCACTTGCATTGGAGCAGCCCCTGACTAACTGTATTTTACTCAGTATTTGAGTTAGATGTCAAAAGGGAATCGGTGGTATCCAATGCTTCTACATCCATCTCTTAGGCAAGCTGATCTAGTGGATCCTGCTGTGGCAGGGGGACTGGACTTGGTGATCTTTTGAGGTCACTTCCAATCCCTAGTGTTCTCTGATCTGTTGTGAGGGCCTGAAAAAGAGATTCTTGTTCTGCTGACAATGACCTCCAAATGCATGTTATTCTCCAAAAAAAGACTGAAGAAGCTCAGTGTCAGTATAAACAGACCAGTGTATTTTCTAGGAAGCATCAAAATGCCCTTTTTTTCAAAAAAAGTGTTAGAAACAGGAAATGTTTCTAACATTCATGGGGTTGGTGAGCTCTGCTAGAGTAACACAAACACACGACATTCTCACCACATCAGCACATGGGCCAGACCAAGGAGAAAATGCGACTGGAGGCAAGTCTATCCTGCTATCACCCGCGTCAGATCCATCAGCCCCACTATGCTGAAGAGTGTGTAATTTGGTCAACTGCCACACACCGAATGATGTGGTTCACTGACAAACACCACCAGTCGCTCCAGTTACTGAAACACTAGTTACACCAGGCAGCGCTAACAGGAAGAATGTGATGGACTGGGAACAAATTCAAATTCCTCCGAAGATCATCCAGTCCAAACCCCCCGACACAGCAGGATTCCCTAGACCAAGTTCTACAGGAACATGGCCTGGGGGATTTTAAATGCCTCCAGAGAAGGAGGCTCCACAAGACCCTGGGCAGTCCCTGCCAGGGCTCTGTCACCCTCACTGGGAAGAAGGTCCTTCTGACACTGCTGTGGAACCTCTCTGTTCCAGCTCACACCCACTGCCTCCTGGCTTATCATAGATGCCACTGAGCAGAACCTGGCTGACATCCACCCTTCACATATTTATCAACATTCATGGGATCACCCCTCAGTCTCCTTGTCTCCAAACTAGAGCCCCAGCTCCCTCAGCCTTTCCTCATCACGGAGATGCTCCACTCCCTTCACCATCTTTGTGCCTCTGTGCTGGACTCTCTCCAGCAGTTCTGGTCCTTCTGGAGCTGAGGGGCCCAGAACTGGGCACAGTACTCCAGCTGTGGCCTCAGCAGGGCAGAGCAGAGCAGAGGGGGAAGAGAATGTACCTGAAGTACCAGCAGCAAGCTGGTTGCACTGTACTTCTGAAAGAACGCTAGCCATAAAGGAGGCGCTACTCGGGAGACTGGCTTCTAAAGCGGCACCACACTTTTGGAAGCACCACTGTGAATACAAACACCAGGATCAACAGCTAAAAAGGTTGGGTTTTAATTCAGGGTGGTGCCTTATTTCTCCTTCCCCTTCAGAAAGTTTAGTCATTTCATTAGGAAACAAAAGTCAACTACAACAATTCATGATTAATCGAACCTTACTAGTACAAGCTGGCTAACTAATAGAAGATATTTTAAAATGATTCGAGTACAATTAATAATGAAGAACAACACCCGCCACATCCAAATGGTCTGATACTCTTCAGAATATCTTGCTGAGGTCAGAACATCATTAGGGATTGGAAGGGACCTTGAAAGATCATCCAGTCCAATCCCCCCACCACAGTTCACGTGTTGCTTCTCTCAGCCACCTGCAATTTATCCAGTGCAAATACATCACCCTAAACATCAAATATTGAATCCCAGCAAGAGACAAAGAACTACAAGAGCCCAAATACAACTGAGAAGTGCTCCTGAAGTAGAGGATGATCTTTCGAGGTCTCTTCTAACCAGTGTTCGGTGACTCTGCGATCAGCACGAGGAAGTGAACATGGAGAAGCCCGTTTTGCTCGACTTCCAGTCCCGTGCTCCAAGCATTACTCATTGCATTACTCAGAATTAAAATAAAACCCAATCAAAACCCAAATCTTCTCCAAGGAAGAAAAGCCCCTGCACTCTTGTTTCGTGCCAGCTCAGCTCAGCCGAGCCGTGTTTTCCATTACGCAGAGTGTTTTCACAGCATCTCACACCTGCAGGGAGCAGTTTCATTACAGAAGCACACAAATAAGGCGCTAAACAGCTCAACTGGGTGTTAAGGGGAATTGTTAATTCATAAATTAGAGATGACAAGGTGTTTTCACCTTTGCAAATGAGAACAAGCCACTGAAAAACAATCCCTGAAGATGCTTCTGATTATTTATCAGTTCCTTCTGGCAACACATCTCTTAAACCACACAATCACTGATTATTTTGATACTACTATCTTAAACTAGACTACGAATGAACTATTCAGTCTCCATTTACCCAAGAAGTACTGATCCGTACTTCCAGATTCAAGACGTCACAGCTCAACACTGCTGCTCTTTCCCAATTAGCTCCCAAATCTTCCCTCCTGGAGATCAGCAGTTATCTCCTGCAGGCATAAAAAGAGCTGTGGTGCCTCATGATCTACTCTCAGGAAAGGTCGTCTTGTTGACATCCTCTATGCCCTGAACATGCAGAAGAAATCACAGAACATTAGGGATTGGAAGGGACCTCCAAAGATCATCCAGTCCAATCCCCCTGCCAGAGCAGGATCCCCTAGATCCAGTGGCACAGGAAGGAGCCAGCAGGATGGAGCCAGACTCTGCTCAGAGTCATCCAATGACAGGACAAGGGGCAACGGGTGCGAGCTGAATGGGAGGTTCCACATCAATATGAGAAGGACCTTCTTCATGATGAGGGTGACAGAGCCCTGGAAGGGGCTGCCCAGAGGGTTTGTGCAGTCTCCTTCTCTGGAGGCGTTTAAAATCTGCCTGTACACGATCCTATGTGACTGGATCTAGGGTATCCTGCTCTGGCAGGGGGACTGGACTGGCTGATCTTTCGAGGTCCCTTCCAACCCCTAATGTTCTGTGATTCTGTGAAATGTGCTTTTGTTCAGCAGACAAAGAACTCCAAAATATTTTAAGGCACCACCGAGTGTAAGACGGAAAGAAGACAAGCAAAGGAGTAACAGACTGCAGAACACGAGAGCTCTCCAAACACGGCAGAACAGCTGGACTCAAGCTGCAGCAAGGCCACTGCTGAGTTATCTACTGAAAGGGAACACCTGCAAGGCTACACAAAGCACCAAACAAGAGACTCTCGAAACCAGCTGCAAAAGTACTGTCAGTCACTTGTGTCCAGAGCCATAACTTACACACTGAGTGCATGCGGCTTGCTGATACCGCCTTGGCGTGTTTTACTGATGGCTTGAAGAGGCACTTCTAAATCAGGTGCACTGCTGGCAGTGAAGCACAGAATTGGCCTTCCTACAAACAAAATAATCAAAGAGCGTGCGAAGAGAGGGTGCTTGAGTCCCCAGCCCTGGATGAGTTTAAAAGATGCTTAGATGTAGTGCTGGGGGATCTGGTTTAGGGGTGACCTTGTAGAGTAGGGTTGATGTTTAGACTTAATGATCCCAGGGGTCTTTACCAACCTGAATGACTCCGTGATTCCATGATAGCTGGTTTTTAAATTCTTATAATCTCACAGTCCCCCAAAAATCCTACTTGGACTAGACAGGAGAAAGAAGAGATGAATTTAAGAAACAGACCAGTAACAGCCTCAGTGACTTGACTCAAACCCTCCTGGCTATGTTCCTGTGAGACCTAGGGGATCCTGCTGTGGTGGTGAGATTGGACTGGATGATCTTCCACGGTCCCTTCCAATCCTTAATGATCGCTGATTCTGTAAAATTGTGGAGGCTGCAAGAACAAGCAAGTGCATAAACCAGCACACACTAGGAAAGGCTTATTTTTAATTAAGAGACACCTTGGGTTCATAAGGAAGCATTTTAGCTGGATTTTCAAACGCAAATTCAATTGATTACAGACTAAAATCAACAGCAGTGAACTTAACCAGCGACCTTGTCGGGTTCCAGGCCCTCGCTTCCCAGCCATAGCAACGTGTTGGTGCCTTTATAAACCGAAATCAGATAAACTCCTCCTTCAGACGCAAAGGGAACAGCTAGTTACTGAAACCCAGGCAGCTGAAGTCGCTTCAAATATCTGTAATTTTTTTTAAAGGCAAATCAGCCTGAAGCTGGCAAAAGCACAAAGTCAACAGCTCATTAAGGAATTACGTTTGGATTGCGAGCACTACAGCAAGGCTTGGATACACCAAGCAAACAGAACCGAATGCACATGGCCAGGAAATCACATGTGCCCAGATGTACAGGCACACAGAAGTCAGAGATAGTCCTTGCTCTCGTGGAGGACTATTTTTAGACTCTGCTGGGTACAAAAGCACCCTGTAACAAGCCGCTATCACCTATTAATCATTAAAGCTAGACACAACAAAAGCCGGGATGCACGCAGCTTTTGTTTCCATGACTAATTCACTTATAATGAGGGGAAAATTCATACAAGGCTGCAGAACACAGGCTGTTTCTCCCTCTCCACTGACCCCTGGAAGGGCAGAAAACACGAACGCTCACAACATGCTCCAGAGCTGGACACTGCTAGGGGTAGGTGTCACAAACCATCCCACAGAACCACAGAGCCTTAGGGATTGGAAGGCACCTCGAAAGATCCTCCAGTCCAATCCCCCTGCCACAGCAGCATCCCCTAGATCCAGTCACACAGGAACAGGACCAGGTGGGTTTTAAATGTCTCCAGAGAAGGAGACTCCACAACTCCCCTGGGCAGCCCCTTCCAGGGCTGTGGAGTTTTTATTTTGGTTAAAATCCTGCAGATTTTGTTTTTCTTGAAGGGGGTAATTTTAGTCGGGTGACTTGTGAATGTTTTCTGGAATCTCCTTCTCTGGAGATGTTTAAAACCCACCTGGCCATGTTTCTGTGTGACTTGGTCTAGGGGATCCTTCTGTGGTGGGGGGATTGGACTGGATGATCTTTCAAGGTCCCTTCCAGCCCCTAATGTTCTGTGATATGTATGTGGGTTCAAGTCACGGTCACTCACATTTTCTCTCAGTCCACAACCACACAGATTATTAACAAACTTGTAGGAAAAAGTACTCTCTCAACTCTACAGATGTTTTGTTTGTTTCTGTGACTAAGGCCTAAAAGATACCAGCACTACCTTTGTCTTTTAGTACATCAATACAAGGCTGATACCTTAAATTAAAGGAGTTAAGCTCTAAAGGTGCCTCCTGAACATGTAAACCTAATAAACTGCTCTCCAAACACCACCATTCTCTCCAGTTCCCCAAAATAAATACATTCCTGCAAATAAATACATTCCTAAATGGATTAGCATCCTCCTTCTGCCTTCCCCAAACATAAAAGAGTATCTATGTAGCTTAAGGAACTACAAAGGCTTAACAGCATCTTCCCTTTCTCTGCCTCCAAGGCTGCTTAATTTCCTCTGGTCTTTTCCAGCAGAGGAGCACTGGAAGCAAGGCTGCTTCAACACACCTGTCCATTAAGCTGCAAATCATTCTGTCACCTTAAGCCTCAAGCAATTCATTATCTCAATTCTGTTATCACACAGCTCTGTACCCGCAGGGTAATTAGATAGTAGCATGGGCAGAGGGGGAAAAAAACAAAGCAAAAGGAAAAAGAGAGGTGAACACCCAGCCCTTATGAGGCAAGGCCATGGTAATCGCCTGCCCTGGCAGATCACTACCACAGACCCTGCAGGCTGTGGAGGTTCTGCCTTAATGCTCCAAGCACAGAACAGCTCTACCTGCTCCCTGAACTCAGGAGGTTCTGAGTGTGCAAGTCCAGCTATATTCATAAAGTATGCAAAAAAAGTCTGAAATAAACCACCCTTCAACTGTACAGTTAGACTGTGCAATAAATCGAGACTGAAGACCACCAAATCGAGCGGGGGGAAAAGGGAGCACTGAAAAGCACGAAGCCACTGCAGACTCTGCCACAATGACAGTCCAAATGTATTAGAACCTCCACACTCCCTCATCTAATGATAGGGCAAGAGGCACTGGGTGTCAGCGGGAACAGAGGAGGTTCCACATCAGTGTGAGAAAGAACTCCTTCATGGTGAGGGTGACAGAGCACTGGAAGGGGCTGCCCAGCGGCGTTGAGGAGTCTTCTTCTCTGGAGACGTTTCAAACTTGCTTGGCCGTGTTCTTGTGCCACTCGATCTAGGTGACCCTGCTGTGGCAGGGGGATTGGACTGGATGGTCTCTCGAGGTTCCTTCCAATCCCTAGTGTTCTGTGATTTACCAAATGTGGCTTGTGACACTTCTGCTGCCATTCTGAGCCCTGCACTAAAGGATTAATTTCAGAAGCCAAAATTAATACAGTGAAGTACATTCCCCGCAAGAGTGAGCAGGGGGGTGTTGCAAGGAGCAGGGCAGCAGGCTGCTCTACCTCCATACACAAAATACCATCTTCCAGGGTCTTTTTTGGAATCCCAGCTCTCATTCATCACCAAATGGCAGGCCCCAGGTTGGCCCAGTAAAACTTCAATAGCTCTGATACTTGCTGGATGCTTCCTTCTCTGGAGACAATTAAAACCCACCTGGGTATGTTCCTGCACAACTGGATCTAGGGGATCCTGCTGTGGTGGGGGCATTGGACCGGATGATCTTTCAAGGTCCCTTCCAATCCCTAATCTTCTGTGATTCTGTGATTCCCCCCTCCTCATTACAACACCTGCAAACACCTGAGATCTCAGTTCCCCTAAGAACCAAACCCACTTTCAGAATGGCTGTACAGTCACCTGGATTCCTTCTCGCCTTCTACCCACAACGTTACTAAGACCAGGGAAACAAACAAACACTAAACCCACAACCAAAACCCTGAACAAAACCAAGCAAACAACAAAACCCCAACCAACCAACAACAAAAGAGCCAGAACCACCAACTCACTCGCTGTCCACCACTTCCCCTATCACACACATCAGGAGGGATTTCCCAGGAGAAGGTTGGTTCTTCAGCAATAGTTCCAGTGGGTAGCTCATACAGAAGGATTTGCCTTAAGCTGTGGCAACTGCTGGTTACTTTAAGTTCTTTGCAGGGAAGGCAGCGGAGCTGTGGTTAACTTGACCTGCAGAGGATCTTCTTTTCTAAGCTTCACTTCCTCCTTGCGGGTCCTATCAATCCATGTAGGGCTAAAAAGGTCTGACATTTCGGAACAGTAAACAACAGCAACTGCTCCACAGCGCTATTTGACTCAAGCAATTAATTTCCACTTGTAAACCATCAACATGAGGTAAAGGAGTACCTTACTACACATCCGAATAAACACTTCCACTGTGATTTGCCCAACTTTACTCAATGACTCAGTGTCAGGATTAGGAATCCTACTAGCCATGAAGTATTTTAGGTTGCACTTACAGGCTAAAGTGTGGCAAAGCTGTACTGGCAGCAACACACCGTGTTCTCCACACCACAAAAACACATTGACAAGCAGTAATGGGGAAGCTCTATCAGTAGTGGTTACTCTCCAGCCACAAAAAATAGAGCTGTATATTTCTGACAAGGTCTGTGATACTGAGCATGGGATCACAGAATCATTCAGTTCAACCAGCAACTCTACTCTACAAGGTCACCCCTAAACCAGATCCCCCAACACTACATCTAAGCAACTTTTAAACTCATCCAGGGATGAGGACTCAACCCCCACCCTGGGCAGCCCAGTCCATGGCCTGATCACTCTCTCTGGGCATAATTTCTTCCTGATGTCCAGTCTAAACCCTCCCCTGTTCAAGCTTGAAGCCCTTCCCTCTGATTCTGTCGCTAACGTGAGAATAGACCAGCACCAACATCTCTATACTGTCTCCCCAGAGCTTCCTCTTCCTCAAACTAAACAGCTCCAACTCTCACCATCCCTCCTCATCAGATTGATTCTCCAGGCCCTTCTCTGCCCTCACTCCAGCACCTTGATGTCTGCCTTGTACTGAGGTGCCCAAAACTGGACCCAATACTCAGAGTGCACCCTCAGCAGCACAGGGGAACAATCACCTCCCTACTCATGCTGGACACAGTTTCTAATCCAGCCAGGATGCCACTGCCCTTCCTGGCCACCTGGGCACCCTGTTGGCTCATATCTAGCCTCCTGTCAGTCAGAACCCCCAGGTCCTTTTCTGCCAGACTGCTTTCCAGCCACCCTGCCTCAAGCTTGCACTGTTGCAGGGGATTGTTGTGACCAAAATGTAGGACCCAACTCTTGGCTCTATTGAAACCCACACAACTATCCTCAGCCCATCGATGCACTCTCTCTCTGCAGTGTCAAGCTCCCTCTGAATAGCCTTACTAACCTCCAGCAGACTGACACTCCCAGCCAACTTGGTGTCCAAACAGATGGATAAAGCACGTTCAGCACTCATTACCAAGGTGCAAGTTGTACTCAGTAGGTACTCGGGAGGAAACAGGCAATTCTTCCAGTGCACAAATGAGTTAACAGTTTGGTTCTTCAACAGGAAGCCAGGAACACATTACTAGAAATTCTCCCTAGGGGTGAAACAGAACTCGAAGCCCTACAACGAAATGCTTAACCAATCATTACAATTCTTGCGCTATGTTTAGTGACAACTACATTAATTTCCTTGTACTGCAAACATTTGACCACAGTTGCTTTTGCTTCATTACACCTGTTCTGCTATTTTAGCACTGCTTGCCCTTTCGGTTACCAGCTCTGGTTTTGTTAACGATGATGTCTGGGAGACATGCACTAATTATACTACTACTGTTTTACTCAAGCCTCACCAAGCTCTCCCAAAGCACCACGTTGTTCTCTGTCGTTTTCACAGAATCACAGAACATTAGGGATTAGAAGGGGCCTCGAGAGATCATCTAGTTCAATCTCCCTGCCACAGCAGGGTCACCTAGATCAAGTCGAAATGTTGAGGATGTTAATCACAGAATCACAGAACATTAGAAACTGGAAGGGATCTCAAGAGATCATCTAGTCCAATCCCCTGCCACAGCAGGATCACCTAGAGAGATCCTCCCAGAGAGAGTCAGACACACAACAGATGAAGAAACTCTCCGTTGGCTTTCTCAGACACAAAAGAAACTGCTGTAATCTTCCAATCTCCTGCACTATCACCTATCCCAGTGACACTACATCTCTGCCAGCCCCAGAGCTGATGGTCAAAGAGGGAAGTAAGCCCGAAGGACGGACTCACATGCCACTCACAGAGAAGGAATCCACACCGGTGATCTTTTTCCAGCTATCACAGAATCACACAGAATCAGAGAACATTAGGGATTGGAAAGGACCTCAAAAGATCATCTAGGCCAATCCCCCTGCCAGCTATACACATTTTCTGCATGACCAGGAAACAAGAACAGGCCAAGGAAGGTGACACCAAGTAAAGATATCCCAGAATATCACACCTGTTCAGTAAAACAAAGTTTGAACTACAGAAAGGCACTTTGTATTTGGTCAGAGACTGCAAGGAATGCTGATTAAACTACTCATGGTCACTGCCTTCTCTAAATAACTCTTCCTAAGCACATGCACACCTATGCTGAAATGGATTGTTTTAATTTAACCCATAGAAAACTCCTGGCACTGCAGCCCTGATTCATGAGCACCTATACTTCCAAAAAAATTAAATGACTAGCTAAGCCTTTCAATAAACATCAATTTTCAGATGTAATCACTTTAATTAGAGCAAACAAATAAAAAAACCCTTCTGGCTATATAGGATGAAAACCCCACCACTTCCAATACTTCAGAGGTTCTGTTTCAGAGCTTCAAAGTCATCAAGTATCTCATTTGTCTCAGTAGAAGTCCTGCTTGGCCTTCAGTACTAGAAACCTGGCAAACTGCAGCAGCTCCTTTTCAAAACTAACCAGCTTAAGACAACTGTAATCTGTCACGGTCTTGAGCGGTAGCCAGAAGTTCCCTATCACACTTGACAAGAGACTCCAAGCATTGGTCCAACTCCAGCCCTGGTGGCTCCCACCACCATTTCATACCTGGTAAAATGTAAACACAGCTATCACTAGCAAAATGACTACCACCAGGCACTCCCAGTGCAAACCAGTAACGTACTGTTTGATGTGCAAACAAAATTCCACCCCCCAGAAAAGCACATTTCGAGTTAAGACAGAATTGGGACTTAACATATAATCCTCAGCTTGGGAAGCGGAGGTTTGGTTGAGGCACAGCTCGTCACCACCCAGGAGACCGTCACACACCGGCCACATCTAGAGCCTGAGCACCCACCTCGGCCAGTGCTCCTGGTCTGCGAGCTGTTCGCAACCTGGGCGGTTGTCAGAGGAAACACAAACATCCTGCACCCCCGGTCCTCCCTAAGGAGCGCTCATCTCGGAAAAGGACCGGGAAAGAGCCGGAGGTTCCGAGTTTTCTACAGGAGGGGCAGCCGTCCCAGCCAGCTACCGACGGCTGGGCAACCAGGAAAGGTCTAGGTGGGCACCGAGACACCACGGAGAACCGACACGGAGCGGCTCCGGCTGAGGGCGGCCTCAGCACCGGAGAACGGGGCTCCCTGCTTCACCGCCCCGCGACTCTCGCTGACTTCCCGGGAGCGCCCCGGCCCAGCCCCCCGGCCCGCTCCGCCACCCTTGCCCGCTCCGCGACACCGACCCGTGACCGTGCTCTCCCGATGGACGACGTTGCCGAGCTCTCTCGCCTGTCCCGGCCCGCTCCGCCGAGCACGGTCAGGCCGCCCCGGGAACGCCGCCCTCCGCCCCGCGGGCCGCCCCGCCCCGCCGCGGCCGCCCTCCGCCTCACCCCGCGGCCCGCCGAGGCGCCTCCCGGGCCTCCCCCGGCCCCGCGGCGAACAAAGCCCCGCGCCCGCCAAAGTTTTACCTCGCTGCCCCGGCGGGGCGGGAGCGGCGATCTCCTCCCCCAGCAGCGCTGCCGCCGCCGGCGCCCCGACCCGGGCTGAGCAGGAGGCGGGCAGAGGAGCGCGCCCCGCTGCCGGATCGAGCGGGAGGCGGCCCGGGCCCGCCGCGCTCGCCCCGCCTTGGCCCCGCGCTACCTGCTGCCGCTCGGGAGCCCGCGGCTCAAGCGCCGGGGGTCGGGCTCGGAGCGCGCTGCATGGCTGCAGCACAGCCGCGGCTACGAGGCCACAGCCTCGTGCTGAGGGGCCCCGTAAAGGCTCCCAGCGCAGCCCCGGAGGTGCCAGGATGATCGCCGGGATTACAGCTCAGTCGCTGCCTGAGGCCACGGATTCCCCGCGCGCACGTGTTGCTGCAAGTACAGCTCTTGTCTGTGCTGACTCGCATGTCGTCCGCTCACCGAGAACTGCCTCTGCCTTCAGGTAGCTCCAGCCGGGGCCGCTCCGCACCTGGAGCTCCTGCAGCATCCCCAAACCAGCACTGTCCCAAGTACCTGCTGGGTCACAGCTGCCCTTTTGCTCAACGTTTCAGAAAGCAGAGGTCTCACAGAATCACACAACATTAGGGATTGGAAGGGACCTCAAAAGATCATCTAGTCAAATCACAGAACATTAGGGATTGGAAAGGACCTCAAAAGATCATCCAGTCCAATCCCCCCCACCGCAGCAGGATCACCTAGACCAAGTACTTAAATACACCTACCCATTCCTACTCTGACTGAAGATGTCTGAACCTGACGTAAACAGGAGAACCTGGTTATGTTTGTGAGAACTGCACAACTGTTGTTAATTATCCAAGCCCCCACAGAGGAAAGGCTGAGGGAGCTGGGTGTCTTCAGCTTGGAGAAGAGCAGACTGAGGGGTGACCTCATTCATGTTTAAAAATATGGAAAGAGCGGATGTCAGGAGGATGGAGGCTCTGCTCAGTGTCATTCTTCAATGATAGGACAAGGGGCAATGGCTGTAAGCTGCAACAGAAGAGGTTCCCCATCAGTGTGAGAAGGACCTTCCTCCCAGTGAGGGTGACAAGGCCCTGGCAAGGGCTGCCCAGGGGCATTGTGGAGTCTCCTTCTCTGGAGACATCTCAAACCTGCCTGGACACGTTCCTGTGCAACTTGATCTAGGTGATCCTGCTGTAGTGGAGGGGGATTGGACTGGATGATCTTTCGAGGTCCCTTCCAATCCCTAGTGTTCTGTGATTCAACTGACCGCCCTCATTTTCTTCAATCTGATTGAAAGCAAAACAATCAGTTCCCTCCTCAGAAGAGGGAGCAGTTCATGGACTACTCTGCTAATACAAAAATACATTCCAATCGGTATCTCAGAGTCCTGCTACAAACGTGCTTCAGTTTCCTTCACCAGCAGTTTGCCAAGTTTTCCTTCAGGGACACTTTTCTATGCCTCTGGAAGTCAGTCAATCCACAGCACCCACTGCTCTGTTTCAGAGAAGATCACTAGGAAACTCCCTCACTTGGAGGACAGCTCAATCCTCAACAGGAGGCAGGGAGAAACAACTTCAAATTTAGCCCGAACTTCAGACCTTAAAGTTATTTCTATCAGCAATTATTGCCCAAAACCATTGCAAATCAACATTTTTCTTTGCAGCTATTCCTCTGCTAACTGTGTTTTATGTTTTCTTTCCTTTTCAGTGAAAGAAATCCTTCTAGCCGCGGCGCTCTCTAAGTAATAATCATCTCATTCACCCGCTGCGTACAGAACAGCCTCTGTGTATGTCAGCTTTGGGCACTACGCCACAACTACACGGATCTCCAACTGACTGTATTTAACTCCGTGTTGTAGTAACCAAACTGCACAGTGGTATTTTCCATCACTGACTTACTAGTACAGAACATGGCATCGGCGGTGGTCACAAAGCTAATGTTAAAGCCACTGCCTGAGCCAACAGGCCAGCAGTTGTGGTACAGGTGCGGCAACAACCAAACACCAACCTGCATTAACCCTCGGAAAGGTTCAACTGGTATGAAACCAAGAGAAACACAGAAGCTCTCTAAACTGTATGAGAAACTTCAGTCCAAACAGAGGAGACTCCACAACCCCCCTGAGCAGTCCCTGCCAGGGCTCTGGCACCCTCACCATCAAGAAGTTGCTTCTCATATTGATGTGGAACCTCCTCTGTTCCAGCTCACGCCCACTGCCCCTTGTCCTATCCCTAGATGCCCCAGAGCTCCAGCCTTCTGACACCCACCCTTCCCATACTGATCAACATTCATGGGGTCACCCCTCAGTCTGCTCTTCTCCAAGCTCAAGAGACCCAGCTCCTTCAGCCTTTCTGCAGGGGGACTGGACTGGATGATCTTTCGAGGTCCTGTCCAATCCCTAATGTCCTGTGATTAACATCCTCTACACTTCTACTCTGTCTAGGTGATTCTGCTGTGTCGGGGGGGGTTGGGTGGATGATCTTTCAAGGTCCTTGCCAATCCCTGACATTCTGTGAACATTACCCTATAAACATTTTGCTATTTCCCAGCTCCACAGACTGTTCCTCTCTTCCTTTGCTCTTGAAAGAACAAAACATGAAGAATAATCGAGTGAGAACCACTGCAGTTAGTAAGCTTAAAGGTGAAACTGTGAAGGCTGCAGAAAAGCTGCTGGTGCACTGCGTAACCGATGCTTTGTGTGACACACACTGGCCCTGCTGCAGTAGAACATACATTGGCACCACTGTCGCGTCCAGAAGATGCTTTCAACACAAGCCTGGTGGCACTGCGTGAGAGAAGTCAAGTGTTACTTGATACAGAAAGAACTGCTAGGAAAGAGAGCGAAACGAAAAGCAAGATAGTGGCTGCTTCTTCCTCTTCTCAGAACTCCATTGGTTCCTCTCACAAGACTCCCACAGAAGTTCCACACGCAGGGATCACTTGCACAATTCTTCAGCTCTCGTGACAGGAGGCGACAATGACTCAAGTGCCGCATGTTGTACTTAGTGCGGCGTGACTGGAGAGTTTGTGCAGAGAACACAAGAATTGCTGCAGCTGGCCACACAAGCAGAGGACCAGAGGCACAGTGTGGTCACATGCCTTGCTCCTCATGAGCTGTAAGCACTGGCAACTGTCCTCTTGGGATGTTTTCTTGGTGGCACAGGAGCTTTACATTCATCCTTCTTCGCACAATGAGGCAGGACCCAAATCAGAACACAGTGTAGAGGATTGTGTCTTCACAGCATCACAGAACATTACAGATTGGAAGGGACCTTGAAAGACCATCCAGTCCAACCTCCTGCCACAGCAGGATCACCTAGATCCAGTTGCACAGGAGCACGGCCAGGCAGGTTTGAAATGTCTCCAGAGAAGGAGGCTCCACAACCCCCCTGGGCAGCCCCTTCCAGTGCTCTGTCACCCCCATTGTGAACAAGGTCCTTCTCACACTGATGGGGAACCTCCTCTGTCCCAGCTCACACCCACTGCCCCTTGTCCTGTCACTGGGTGCCCCTGAGCAGAGCCTGGCTCCATCCTCCTGACACCCACCCTTCACATATTGATCAACATCCATGGGGTCACCCCTCAGGCTCCTTCTTTCCCAGCTCCAGAGCCCCAGCTCCCTCAGCCTTTCCTCATCAGGGAGATGCTCCCCTCCCTCCATCATCCCTGTGGCTCTGCACTGGGCTCTCTCCAGCAGCTCTGTCCCTTTTCTTTGCCATCTGTTTCCTAAAGAGCTTCACATGTTCAAGCTTTTATGCAGAACCAGCAACTTTCCCGAGAAGATTAGTTCTTCAGAACTTATGTAATGGAACCAAACTGAGACGTTCCTCAGGACACGGACTTCACGAAAACACCAAGCTGCTGCAAGACTCGTGACAGATGAACAGCACAGCTCAGCACGTCCGCCTTCTCTAAGCTACAGGCAGAAAAGGAGGCATCTCTAGTTGTTTGCTAAGTCAGCACAATTCCAACAGAACAGCTGATGTTAACTTACAGACTGCTGGGTCTTCCTCAGACTCACACAATTAGAGTAGGATTGATGGTTGGACTGGATGATCCCGGGGGTCTTTTCCAACCTGAATGATTCTGTGATTTTAATGAGTTTAGTGGAGGAGGAAGCATCTAGAAAAGGCCACTCTAGAAAAGGGCTCTGATATTCTATTTTAAACAGCCCACATAAGAAGGCACAAAGCTCAAACAAACTGAAACACACCACAGGCCCTGCCTTGAGATCACGGTGTGGTGTTTGTAACTTCACAGAACATCCAAAGCCAACTTCACAGGCCACCACGCTAGGAGTAAGTTATGGAGTGAGCAGCAAACGTTTCTTAAGAGACGTTATTCAGTATCTTAAAAAACATCAAGAGGACTTTCAGTCACATCCAGATAACTTATCTGGGTGAACGTAACTGCAACAGCTTCATTCTTTGGCTCCTCAGAAGAGATCCTCTGACTACTGGCTCAGCAACAAGGCAACTGTTGACCTTTAACGATTTATTCATACTTCTGCCTGGGGATAAATTGTGGGTATCTATTTATACACACACACACTTCTAATCCTCAAACCATTTAACCAGATTACACAGAAAATGTTCCCCAAGGGAAACAAGATAAAAACACAACATCTACTGTTTGCAAATGTGGCCACAGAAACCTCAAGTGTGCACGTCAGGCAGCCGTAACGCTTGTGCCCCGAGGAAGTCTGACTGCTGCTCTGTAATTTATGGCTATAAGAGTGGAGGAGAGATCTTATGTTCAACAGTTGGTGATGATCCATCTGCAACGCAGCTCAGGTGGGGAAAGGGAATGCCCTTGTCCAAAGGAAAGCTGCTTTCTTCTCCTTCATTGTTTAGATCCCAGGGACAGGCTACATCAGCGGGGCACGTACCCCACGACTCTTCTGCCAGATACTTTCAACAGCGGAGGTTACTGAGTGGAGAGGTTACTTCTACCACCAGAGACAGCCCTTCCAACCTCATTTGACAGCTACCATCAGAGACAGCCCTTCCAACCTCATTTGACAACTACAACCAGAGACAGCCCTTCCAACCTCATTTGACAACTACAACCAGAGACAGCCCTTCCAACCTCATTTGACAACTACAACCAGAGACAGCCCTTCCAACCTCATTTGACAGCCACCATCAGAGACAGCCCTTCCAACCTCATTTGACAGCTACCACCAGAAACAGCCCTTCCAACCTCATGTGACCACTCTGAGGAAACAGAAACGGCACACACGCTAAATAAGCTCCCCTTTGGTTCAGGTTTTCAATAATCACTCGAACCAGACACTGTATGAAAAGTCACAACCTGTTTTGAACAGATCGCCACAGTACTGATCAGGTAGCAGCATTTGTTCACAGCTAATCCCTGATGGCACGGAGGGAGGTTAATCACGACAGTAACTTCTCTGGAACAACTGACTAACTGATTAAAGGAGAAGCATGCCCTGATTGGAAGGAAGATCTACTCAACTGCGGCTCTGTATTTTCTAGTGGACCCTCAGAGCCTCCCCTGTGCCCAGCTTCACAAGAGCTGACGGATGCTCTCACAAAACACGAGCGCTCTCTTCCGAAGGCTGCGTGTTGGTCAAAGTTGCTAACAACTCGCACTTGGTGACAACCAAGCATGGATTGATTTCCACTCCCTCTGCGGCAGTAACGCTCCCTCCCAGGTCTGAGCGTTGACACTGGACAGATGCTCACACAAGCGATGCTGTTCTGCCAGAGAGAACCACTGCCCCAGCCTCAGCCAGCAGGAGGGCTCTGGCTGTGCAGCTGGGACACAGACCCAGGGCTGCACGAGGCGCAGGAGCACCCAGAGGAAGGAGGACACAAGGCCTCAGGACGGAGGATCCAGCAACACACTCACACACTTCACTTTTCACAGGCTTCATAATAAAAATTGCAGGCACAGGCCTGGCATCACACAGGAAACACGGCAGATGCTCACAGCTCATCTGCCAGGATGTCTGCGGGGCTGTGCTGGGGTAATTGCATTTGCGTGCTTCGGTCTTCAGGGCTTTAGAGACAAGTAGGAGACATCTAATCCCGGGGCCACACATCCCAGTGAGTGTTCTTCTTGCCTGTGTGAACCCTTGGTTGCCCATTTAACCCTCTAACTTCCCCAGGAAATATTCTATAGCACAGAATCACACAACATTAGTTCAAACGAGCTGAGCTCCCTCTGTAGTCAGCTAACAGCATCAGCCAACCTTAACGCTGCTTGAACAAACCACCTCCTGGGATCCTTCAGGAGGAAGCACAGACTCTTAATCACCAAATCACAGAACTTTAGGGATTGGAAAGGACCTCGAAAGATCGTCCAGTCTAATCTCCCCATCACAGCAGAATCTCCTAGGGCATCACAGAACATCAGGGATTGGAANAGGGCTTTAGAGACAAGTAGGAGACATCTAATCCCGGGGCCACACATCCCAGTGAGTGTTCTTCTTGCCTGTGTGAACCCTTGGTTGCCCATTTAACCCTCTAACTTCCCCAGGAAATATTCTATAGCACAGAATCACACAACATTAGTTCAAACGAGCTGAGCTCCCTCTGTAGTCAGCTAACAGCATCAGCCAACCTTAACGCTGCTTGAACAAACCACCTCCTGGGATCCTTCAGGACAAAGCACAGACTCTTAATCACCAAATCACAGAACATCAGGGATTGGAAGGGACCTCGGAAGATCACCCAGTCCAATCCCCCTGCCACAGCAGAACCACCTAGACCAAGTCACACTTCCCTAGACACATCACTTTTAGATAAACACTGATATCAGTCAACACAAAGACACTACAGAAATCTATGCAGCTTGTGCTTGTGGTAAGTTCTCTCTTCTTGGTGTTTCATCTCTGCTCCTTCTCCCTGTCTCTTCCCCACCACATCTGTAATTTCCTCAGCTCTTTTTCCGTTTCACTTCTCACCCACTTAGCTTTGCAGCTCTGGCTTTCAGATCCAATTTCTATTCAAGATTTTCTTTGCTCTGCCCCTTCCTTTTTGAGTCTCCATGTATAAATCACTCGCTCCCTGCCTCCTGCTTCAGAGTGCCCCCTGCTCTACCCTCTCTATCCCTCCCTCCCTCCCTCCCAGCTGATGAAGGTGTAAGGTCAGGACAGCGATCAAGCCGCAGCTTTGTTACACAGATGGGGTGGGAAGAAAGCAGAGGGAACAGCAGTATCTGTTCAAGATCAGTTTCTCCTGCTGTTGAGAGCTGAAAAGAGACCCGGGACTGAGCCTGCTCGCACAGCTCCCATCAGGAATTTGATCAGCAGCATCTCTCGCCTGACAAAACCGTGACTCTCCAGCAAGCCCAAGGCAGGGACCGCGGAAGGTGCCTTTGGGTGCGCACGGTCTGCACTCTCAAGAGACCCCGAGTACACACAGCGTGTCCCCTTCTCTGGCACCTTTCTAAACAGAGAGCTTTGTCCGCGCAAGTCCGGCGCGCGAGGGTGGGTAGGTGGGTGCTGCAGGAGGGCACCAGGTGCCAGCTTGCCGGCAGGCCAGGATGGCAGGAATGAGATACTCTTCCTGTAGTCATTCACAGAGCACAGTTACAACCACCAAAAAGAAAGGAAATTACTAGGGTGGGTTTTTTTTCCACTAAAAATTCAAGTCTGCAGAAGCCAGATGTAATTTTAACTCAAAAAATTAAGTTATAATAAAAATTAGTTAGAGATGGAACAGGATTTGTTCATTTCTTCTGGATTATTATTTATATGGTCATTTACGGTGGTTTGTTGGGGTTTTTTTCTTCACAGAATCACAGGACGTTAGGGATTGGAAGGGGCCTCGAAAGACCAGTGCCCGTCGAAACACTCATGCATGAGGTAGCACTTGGTCCTGCTCAGGCACAAAGGCAAGAAGAAACTGTTCCAAATACCTTGAAGGCAGGCTCACAGAATCACTGAATCACACAGCATTAGGGATGGGAAAGGACCTTGAAAGATCGGCCAGCCCGATCCCCCTGCCACAGCAGGATCCTCAGCTGGTTCTCTAGATCCTTCCCCAGCTGTGCCGCTCTTCTCTGAATACACTCCAGCACCATCACGTTATCCTTGAAGCGAGAGCCCCAAAACTGAGCGGAGTTCCTTTGCAGCCTCACCAAGCACAGGGGGTAATCACTTCCCTGCTCTTGCTGGCCACACTATAGTTAACACAGGGCAGGATGCTGTTGGCCTACTTGGCCGCCTGGACACACTGGTGGCTCACGTTCAGCTGGCTGCCAACCAGCACCCCAGGTCGCTTTCTGCTGGGCAGTGTTCCAGCTGCTCTTCCCGAGCCTGTGGACTTGCAAGGGATTGTTGTGACCCAAACGCGGGGCCGTGTTGAACCTCACAGAAGCACAGATTGGCAGGGGTTGGAAGGAAGGTCTGGAAACCATCTGACCCAATCCCCCTGCTGGAGCAGGTTCTCCTAGAGCAGAAAACTGGCCTCAACCAACCCATCACCCCATCCAGATCCTTCTGTAGTCTACAGGGAAGAGCGCACATGAAAGAGCTGACACAGTGCAGGCCAAAGTCACGTGGAGGGCAGGATGCAGAGCCTTCTGAAAGTATCAGAACTACTTCTATGTTCAATACCCTTTTCAGCATGAGTTTTGTGTTTGCTTTGTGAACTGCAGCCTACAGCAAAATTAACCCCTTCAAACAAGAAACCAGTATCACAGAATCACACAACATTAGGGCTTGGAAGGGACCTCAAAAGACCATCCAGTCCAATCTCCCCTTGCCAGAGCACAATCACCTAGATCCACAGAATCACACAACATTAGGGCTTGGAAGGGACCTCAAAAGACCATCCAGTCCAATCTCCCCTTGCCAGAGCACAATCACCTAGATCCACAGAATCACACAACATTAGGGCTTGGAAGGGACCTCAAAAGACCATCCAGTCCAATCTCCCCTTGCCAGAGCACGATCACCTAGATCCACAGAATCACGCAACATTAGGGCTTGGAAGGACCTCAAATGATCATCCAGTCCAAAAATTCCCCTGCCAGAGCAGGATCCCCTAGATCCAGTCACACAGCAACACATCCAGGCGGGTTTTAAACCTCTCCCAAGTCAGATTTAATTATGAATTCCTCTGCATTCCCAAATGCAATTATCCCCTCTGTTGAAAGGACAGTAGAAGGGGAGCAGTGGAGATGGGAAATCAGCTGTGTAATATGATTACCAAATTCGACCCTATGCAGTGAGGGCAGTCAGATTTCTTTGCATCTAACAGCACGTGGCTCGGTCTAGGGGATCCTGCTCCGGCAGGGGGATTGGACTAGATGATCTTTCGAGGTCCCTTCCAGTCCCGGATGCTCTGTGGTTCTACGGACACACAATCTGCAGCTCAACGTTCAGCTCGTGGGTTCCTTTATAAATGACAGAACGTGAGGGATTGGAAGGGCCCCCGAAAGATCATCCAGCCCAATCCCCTAATAAACCTGCAAGCATTTTCAGAGGGATGCTCTCAGTGCCCTCGGATTTGCATGGAATGTAGGGCCACGATATGAAAGCAATTAGAAGTGTGAAGTCTTCCAGTGCCACCAGTAATATTTTTCAGGTTTCTATTTTCAGGGTTTCTTGGCAACGTTTCCTCTCCAGTCCTGGCTCCCAGCTCCTGTATAACGGCCCAAACTGCCAACAGGAGTTCAGAGCAGAAAAGGCTTGAGGCAAGTTTTGTTCTGCCCCGTTACAGGAAGAACAGAATGTGCTTCTCCCCCCACTGTTGGCCAACAGTGGAGGTTCAAAGGCTTCTCCAGAAGCCAGCAGCCAGCAGCCCATCTGTCTGTGTCAAAGATCAGTGCGCTGGTGCTCACTCAGGTCTGGATGGCAGCGCCGTACCACTGACTCCCAACTCAAACCACTCCTCTCAGCGAAGACCAACTGAAAACGCACTTCTGCCCTGTTGGTGTTTGACAGCTGTGAGCCAGGTTTCAGTCTGCAGTCCCATCCAAGACAGAAGAGCCTTAAAGGCGATAATTTTAAGCAGCTCTTTAGCTTAAAAAAAAGTTGTGGTGATAATTGATCAACACACTGAAGTACAACATTGACGTGCAACTGCGGCAGCGTTACAAGGATCCTTGCTATTTATGAGTCGCAGAACATTAGGGATGGGAAGGGACCTCGAAAGATCATCCAGTCCAAGCCCCTGCCAGAGCAGGATCCCCTACACCAAGTTGCACAGGAACATGGCCAGGCAGGTTTTAAATAACTTCCAGAGAAGGAGACTCCACAACCCCCCTGGGCAGCCTGTTCCATGCTTAAAATACAGCCTTTGTTTACTCACCCACCAAATTACAGCTCTATGAAACCTAGTCCAAACCCTGAGACGAACTGGTGCAGCAGGGAGGTGGCTGTCCCCCTGTGCTCAGCACTGCTGAGGCGGCACCTTGAGTACTGGGTCCAGTTTTGGGCACCTCAGTATAAAATGCTGGAGACATCGAGGTGCTGGAGCGAGGGCAGAGGAGGGCAGTGAAGCTGGAGAAGGGCCTGGGGAGAGATGGAGAGAGTTGGGGCTGCTTAGTTTGAGGAAGAGGAGGCTAAAAGAAGCCCTCATCGCTCTCCACAGCGATGGAGTCTCTGAAAGGACACTGGAGAGCTGTTGGTGCTGGGCTCTTCTCATAGTGAATTAGTGACAGAAGCAGAGGGAAGGGCTTCAAGCTCCAACAGGGGAGGGTTGGACTGGCCATCAGGAAGAGATTCTGGACTGGGCTGCCCAGGGTGGGGGTCGAGTCCTCACCCCTGGATGAGTTTAACAGTTGCTTAGATGTGGTGTTGGGGGACCTGGTTTAGGGGTGAACCTGTAGGGTAGAGTCCCAGAGGTCTTTTTGAACCTGAACAATTCTATGATCTTCTGTATCAGCTGTCTTTCTCTCTCACACGTGCGTGCATGCACACACCCCACGGCGTCTGGGTCCTGGTGCCACCACGAGTGTGCTTAAATCAAGCCCATGTATGACTTCATGCAAGACCATAACACAACCAGCCCATCCCTGAAGCATCACCATGCTGAATGGAATCATAGAACCATAGAATCATTAGGGATTGAGGGGACCTCAAAAGATCATCAAGCCCAATCCCCCTGCACCGAAAGCCCATGAATCTGCAGCAGGCTCTCATCAATTGCACGGGGAGCCTCCAAGGACAAAGACCCAAATGGTTTTCATTTCCCTCTAAGTGACAGGCGTAGTTGATGCCAGATTTGGCAGGAAGCAGGCATTCCATGCCCGTTGGGCTCATGTGGACATGAAAAACAGTTTATGTTCGACATTTATTTTAAAAACATAATGAAAACCTTTTGCTCTTTCAAGTCCTAAAGTCGCATTAGCTTCTGACGGTCTATTACTTTAGAAAGCACTTGTTGGCCCCAACTGCCTGGAGAAATGACAAAAGAGCATTAGAGGGCTCTTTGTGAGTGTTTTGTAGCTGGATGACAGAGAGCAGGGAGCAGCAGAAACAAGATGCTGAAGAGCACATTCGCTCGCTGTCCCCCTTCCAACTGCTTTTGATAAATACGAAGTGGCTTATGACACGGAGCTCCGGTTCATCCCTGGCAGCCATCCCTCCATTACCAGAACGCAGAACAGAACACGCAGAAGTTCCACACAGCGCCCCGATCCTCTCCACAGGTTTTCGCCCTGAACTTCACTCACAGCCATCTACGCTGTGGCACAGCCCAACAGTTGGGAAGTAACAACGGAGATCCGAAAGCAACAGCCCATTTCCCACCTTCTCTGTCAGACACGTACTAGAGGGACTGGATGATCTTTGGAGGTCCCTTCCAATCCCTAACGTTCTGTGACTCTGTAACACACTCATTTCTCCCTCACTGTTTTCTGAGACTTTGCTTCCACCAGCCTTCTGCACAACCTAAGGCTGACCCAAGATCCAGGAAACTTCCCTACTGAGACAAACACAACCTCAGAACCAACCCATTTTCCTCCAGAACAATGCAACTTGACATTCATGGTCTGTGGGAAGAAGCAATTCTGAAATGACAAACCGACAGCAATGCTCAGAGTAACCCACAAACTCCATAAAAAACCTGTTTTCTATTGTAGGTTTCATGGGAAAACTGGTCGTCCTACGGGAAGTCACTCGAAGGCAGCCACTGAGCCAGCTGGGGACTCTTCTCTTCCCTGCTACTCACTTAATATTCTGTTGGAAGGAAACACTTGTAAATCCCTCCTTATCAGCTCTTCAAAGAAATGGTTTTTGTTAGGTTTTGAAGCTGTATTTATTCTTCTAAAAAATATAATAGTAATAAAAATATCTTTACTTCCTTATTGCTCTTTACAGCCACCTGAAAGGAGGGTGTAGGGAGGTGGGAGCAGGTCTCTTCTCCCAAGTCACTAGTGACAGAACAAAGCAGTTGGCCTCAAGCTGTGCTGGGGAGGGTTAGTTTGGACATAAGGGAAAAATTCTTCATTGAAAGAGTGACAAAGTATTGGAACAGGCTGCCCAGGGAACAGGTGGAGCTGCCATCCCTGGAGGGTTCAAAAATGAGGAGATGTGGCCCTGCAGGACAGGATTTAATGGGCAGAGTGGGGTTGGGTTGATGGTTGGACTGGGTGAGCTTGTAGGTCTCTTCTAACAGAGGTGCTATCAAGGACTCTTGCTATTTATGAGCCCCAGAATCACAGAACATTAGGGTTTGGAAGGGACCTCAAAAGATCACCCAGTCCAATCCCCCTGCCAGAGCAGGATCCCCTAGATCCAGTCGCACAGGAACAGCCCAGGAGGGTTCTCGTTGTTGTATCCTGACATTTCTGTTGCATAACACAACACCAAGAGCCAGTGCTAAAGGCTCCTCAGCTTGTGGGTATTTTCGGTCCATGCTGCTCTTGGCTTAGCATTCCATCCCAAAACCTCTTAATATCTTTCTTCCTGGAAAAACTACTTATCTTCCCGATTCGTTCCATCTGTACAAATAAGACATCAGTAGCAGAAGCCTGGATATTCCAGCAGGGAGGTAACGGGCTGTGCAGCACCACAGTGACTGCTCACTGGTGAAAAGCAGCACCCTCATATTTCCACACCTTCACCCAGATCGGACGGACTTGCCTCTCCTCAAGAGAGCATCGGATGGACACACGCCTCTTCTAGAGAAGACTGGATGGACGCGCCTCTCCTCGAGAGAGCATCAGATGGACGTGCCTCTCCAAGACAGCATCAGACTGACACATCTCTCTTCAAGAGAACATCAGCAATGCAGAACACAGATGTTTTCAATCATAACATGTTATAAGCTGTAAAAACACCAGTCCTTGAACTGAAATGATCAGCCAGTACAAGCGAACAAGTTACTATCACACACACTCAACCTCCAAGAAAAAAACAAGCATCCCAAGGGTTGTTCCTCTAATCAAAGTCTGACCTCACTGAAGATCATGGAACCAGAGAATCATTAGGCATTGGAAGGGACCTTGGAAGATCATCTAGTCCAATCGCCCCGCCGCAGCAGGATCACCTAGACCAAGTCACACAGGAACACATCCAGGCAGGTCTTAAATGTCATTCGAGGAGCCTGATCTCCCCCGCTATATTATACACAAAGAAAAAGAAATGCCATTAAAAAGAAAAGATGAGACCAATGAGTTTTCAGACACATTTAGGATCTGGTCAGGAAGAACAGACACTGAGCCAGGGCTGGTGCCCACCTTCAGCCCTGACTCCAGTCCAGACTCAAGAGGGAATTCAACAGTCACTGCTGCCACGGCCCCTCACTGAAAGCTGATAAACCGCCGAGGACAGGGCTGACCAGAAAACACATCTGCAAACCTGTGGCTTTAGGCATCGTTTTAACTTTGCTTAATCCCAGTGACTCCAAAAGGAAAACACCTGGCTAGTGCAACGTTACCGGACACATCTACTCCCCTTCAGAAAAACAACTAAACACACAACCTCCCTCACTCTTCAAAACAGCTTCAGCGAGCCAAACCGATGCTGTTTTCCCCTCAGCTGCACACGGAGCCCTTCTGGCACCTTCTGAGGCAGGACACCTAACGTCACAATGATTTCAGCCACACGCCGGTCAAAATCTCGATTAGGTCATGGAAATGAAGTAAAATTAGATCCCTTCCTGCAGGAGGAGAAAGATTAGTACAACTTCCCAACCACACAGCAAGGGCCTATTTTAAGCTGCTCCTTGCTGCCTCCTTTTTCACGTTCCCCACTGAAGACAAAGCCGCCGATGTCAGGACGTCCTGCCCACATGGTTTCTGTTCCCTCACAGCGGGAGTCGATGCCAGCTTTGTCGACTGCTTGCCCCATCACTCACACTAATTGAAAACTGATGAGACGCAATGGGTTTCGGAGAAGAACCGCCTCGTGTACAAATACACGGCGAGGGAAGAATGCGGACCGGCCATTTCGTGGAGCTCAGGGCGAGGGTGGCGGCGCTCCGCTCAGCCCTAACACTCTCTGCTACAACCAAACAGACCCGTGCTAAGGAAACTAGGGGACTTCTTGACCTTGTTGCTTTGTTTTTCTCAGCACCACAGAAGGTCTGACACCACCGTTCACAGAATCACTGAACATCAGGGATTGGAAAGGACCCTGAAAGATCATCTTGCCCAATCCCCTTACACAGCAGGATCCCCTAGATCCAAGACCACTGTATTGTGTGAAAAAAAGGTAAAGGGATGACCTGACACTGTGAGGGTTTGAAATGAGAACTGAGAGGGAATCACAGAATCACAGAACGTTAGGGATTGGAAGGGACTCAGAAAGATCGTCTAGACCAGTCTCCCTGGGGGAGCCAGGGGGGGATCACCTAGATCCAGTCACACAGGAACACGTCCAGGTGGGTTTGAAACGTCTCCAGAGAAGGAGACTCCACAACCCCCCTGGGCAGCCCCTGCCAGGGCTCTGGCACCCTCACTGGGAAGAAGGTCCTTCTCACATTGATGTGGAACCTCCTGTGTTCCAGCTCACACCCACTGCCCCTTGTCCTTTCATTAGATGCCCCTGAGCAGAGCCTGGCTCCATCCTCCTGATTCTGTGACTCCCTCTAGTAAAGGGAAAAAACAGTGTATTTCCCTTTATTTCTCTCCATTAAGATTTCAAAATCGGTCTCTTTGTACCAGAGCTAAAAGTTAAGAGAACAGGTATCTGTGAGTCCCTTAAATCATAGAATCATTAGGGATTGGAAGGGACCTCGAAAGATCATCTAGTCCAATCCCCCAAAACCAGCAGAAGCAGGTTTGTTACAGCCATTTCTCCTTCCACTGCGACACTAGGACTTCCAGGTTTAGCACTGCACCCACAGCCGCAGGTTTCTTTGGCAAGAGCTCACCCTAAGCACTTTCAAAGAGAAGAAAGTTCCTTCTGCTAATGCCGAGAGAAGGCAAAGAAGTCAGCCCTTTAAATGAGCCCCTTGTCTACACCCGAACACGCACCACCTTACACCTCAGAGGAGCGCGATTCTGGCACGAAAACACGCGCTCAGCTATTTCCTCGGCAGCTTTCTGAAATCAAGCGGTTACGCGAAGCCGCTTGGTTTGGAACGCTAGACCAGAGCGGCAGGGAGACGGCTTCACAGAGCACCTTCGGGACGGAGCGCGTTCGGGACGGAGCCTGAGACAAGCAGAGCCTATTTAGCGCACGCACCCGCGGTTCCCCGCCTGTGTGGGGTATTATTCATGAGCTTCTGGGACGCTAATCCGAGAAAGGTTTCAACAGGAACGGTCTGTTTTCCAAAGGGATTTGAAATGAAAGAGGTCGCTCAGTGCAGCGTGCGAGGGGAGAAGGCGCCGTCTGCAGCCTGCCAAAGCCCGCTCAGCACAAATATTTCAACATATGCTTGAAATTAATTTCAATCTGTTGTGGAATGGAGCTTGCGGAGGTAACCCAGAAGGAAGCACACGGGAACTTCAAAGGTCCGGGGGTTTGTCTAGCAAGCCAGAAATAAAAATGCTTCAATAAGCCTCTGGAATGAGCTGGGTGGCACCGAGGCTCCACAGAGGTAGCTCCCAGTCCCAGTTGTGCCAAGAGGCTCCTGCTCGGTCAGCTTCTCTGGTTTTCTGCACAGCCGAGGCGGCAGGGCTTTAACACCAGTGGCCTCTAACACCAGTGTCTTTAACACCAATGGTTCTGACACCAGTGGTTCTAACACCAGTGTCTTTAACACCAATGGTTTTAACACCAGTGGTTCTTAACACCAGTGGTCTTTAACACCAGTGTTTCTAACACCAGTGGTCTTTAACACCAGTGGTTATTAACAGCAGTGTCAGGCAAGCTGATGGAACTTCCACACCGGTGAGAAGCTGGCGTGCGCCCTTCAGGGTTCCCAGCCCGTCCCCGCACTTTCGAGGCAGCTGCTCGCTCACTCCGAAGGGGATCTGAGCGATCCCACCCCGAGCCAGCGGGGCTCGCTCACACCACCGCATCCCCGGCCGCTGCCACGGACGCCGGACGCTGCCGAGACCCAGCTCCGCAGCGGCGGGAAACGGGCGCTGTGCTGCGGGCAGCCCCGGCCCCGGGACCAGCCCCGGTGCGGCCACGCACCCGACGCCGGAGAGGCGGGAGCTGCTGCCCACCCGCCCAGCCCCGGAGCCTCCGCCGGGCCCAGCCGGGGCGACGCTGCCGGCGCCTCCCCGCGGCCCGCCCTCCCCTTCCGCGGCTCCGGCAGCGCCAAAACCCGCCCGACGCCCGCTCCGTGCCGAGCCGAGCCGGGGAGAGCGTCCCGCGTACCTGAACCATCGTCTCGGTCTCTTGTGTCTCCGGGCGGCTGCGGGACGGCCGATGCGGGTCCCTCCCGCGGCGCGCCAGGCTGGCCCGGCCGCCCATGGGGAGCTCCCGGGGCTCTGCCGTGCGCCCGCTGTTCACCCGCCGCCAGCAGCCATGGGCTCCCCCCGCGACCCCACGGCAGCCGCTCTCGCCGCTCCTTCCCGCTCCGCTTTGCCTTTTGTTACGGGGCTCCGGAGCCGAGCGCACGGTGCCCCCCTCTCCGGGGCCGGCGCGGCAAATCAGAGAGCCGCGGCCGAGAGCTGCCGTCCCCAGCGAGGGAGAGACCGGCCTTCCCCGACCTGGTGGGAGGGTTTTTGGATCCCGGAGCGGTGCGGATACAATAACAACCCAACGAGCCACTGGCGGAGCAGCCCGCGCCGGGGGGTGCCCGTGCGGGCTCTGTGCGGGGGGGAAAAGCGAGCTCCCGGCGCTGGGAGCCGAGTAACTTGAGAGAGAGGAACGGGCGCTCGGGGTTCACATAGATAATGACTTCGAAAGCAGTTTCCGAAGGGGACAACACGCAGGAACCGCCCGCTCCCCCACGTGCGGCAGTTAATGGGGCCTGACAATCCGGTGCTTAGCAGGACTTGCTGTCTCTGCCGAGGATGCGCTGCCGGGGGCAGGAAGGATAACCACGGCTCTGTGAACTCGAGACAGCAGCTCTGCCTCCCTCTTGCCCAAAGACACAGAATCACAGAACACTGGGGGCTGGAAGGGACCTCGAAAGATCATCCAGTCCAACTCCCCCACCACAGCAGGATCCCCTAGATCCAGTCGCACAGGAACATAGCCCATATGATTTTAGTTCATGTGTTTTCATTCTCAGAGCTGTGGCAGGGGCAGAGACACAGCGGCTTCAGCCCACAGTGTGGACCATCTGCGGCTGCCACCAGGACCTAAGGGCGTAGCATGGCTGCTATAATTAGGTATCGTGGGCAAAAGGCTTTCGGCTGTCTTCCCTTTGGGTTTCCAAGTTTCCTCCTTTCCGCCTGGACATCTTCCTGTGTGACTTGGTCTAGGGGATCCTGCTGTGGCAGGGGGGGTGGGCTAGACGATCTTTCGAGGTGCCTTCCCATCCCNTCTTTTGAGGTCCCTTCCAATCCCTAATGTTCTGTGATTCTGTCACCAGAGTTTCAGTGCTCCAGCAGGGGCAGCTTAAAATAGATTTGGAGGAAACAGGCCGACCGGTTTTTGTTTCCTTCAAGAAAACAGAAGACAAATAGGTTCTGAACGTTTGCGCTGTGATAACATCTGGTGTGTGATGATTTAGGTCAAACTGATGCCTTCTATGCAGATAGAAAGGACAACTAGTTACATTGGGTTTGATGTGACCGTTTATCTTGGATGGTCTCACTAAGCACTTGGCCCCCTCTATGACTGTCACTTGACTTCAGGTGACTTAAGTCATTTTATGTCACAACATGAATTGCTTGGCTAATTGATTAGTTCAGGTATAGGGGCAGTGGGTGTGCGCTGGAACAGAGGAGGTTCCACGTCAATATGAGAAGGACCTTCTTCCCAGTGAGGGTGACAGGGCCTTGACAGGGGCTGCCCAGGGGGGTTGTGGAGTCTCCTTCTCTGGAGACGTTTCAAACCCTCCCAGCCATGTTCCTGTGCGACTGGATCTGGGGGATCCTGCTGTGGCAGGGGGATGGGACTGGATGATCTTTCCAGGTCCCTTCCAATCCCTAATGCTCTGTGACACACTGAGTATCGTACGTGGGGTAGTTTCTGGACTGTCAGCTCATTTTCATTGCAAAAGTCTTCCCGTATTTCTCCACCCCTGTTGCCTGACCTCTGTGCTCAGGCTGAGTGCACAAATGGGTTATTTCTGCAGGATGAGGGATGGATTGAGAAAAGGCCATTGTACAGGAAGAGCTATTCTTGGATATCTTCAAGGTCTGATATTGTCAAGTAGGCTTTTCCTTGAGAAGTCACAAATCACGACTAACGAGCTCTATTTGAAAGATCCCAAACCTCCTGGAGTCAGTACATGGGAACGCGTACGCGAAGGTGACTTTTATGAGCCAGTCAAAGGCGACCTCTTCAGCTGGTGGTCTTACTGGTTCATCCGCTGCAAAAGGAGTTCATTTCATCCCTGCTGACTGATCCGCAAATGAAAGGCAGGAAGAGGAGAGAACCGAATTCAGTACTGCTGCTGTGGCGGCACAGGAATGACCACAGGCGGGTTGGAAAGCCCCCTGCAGAAATAAAAAGGGCGGAAGGTGGAAATGCCAACCCCTTCCAAAAGACTTTTCCCTGTTCTGCCTTACTGGAACGATCGCTCCTTGCTTCAGTGCTTTGATTACTGTCACCTTCTAAACGTGACTTGCTAGGAGTGAAAGGCTTTGCAAAGCTCTGGTGCTTTTTGTGCTATTTTGAAAGAAATTGTCTTTGTTTTCTCAAAACCAAAGTCGAATCAAGAGTACAAGGGGGCAGAGTCACGCTGCTGACAGATAACTAAGGTTGTGCCTTTCTTGACGAAAGCTGCCGAGTCGGTTTCGAGAAGGAGACTCCACAACAGCCCTGTAACAGAGAAGTGCCCCGATGTGCAGTGATTTCAAATTAGCTGTGGCTACGCCATCGATCACTTCCTTAAGAGTAATGACCACGGCCCGAGGCGCAGCTGTATTAGCATCCAGTCTGTCATTAACTCTCCAGGAAATGCGCCAGTCTGAAGTCATTAATGAAATTATAGACAGTGATTTGGTGGGAGAGGGATTAGGCAGGAGAAACTTTTCCCTTGCCATGCCGTTACTTTTACTGACCAGCACAAGAGTTATATCCATTTCATGACCCCGCTTCTGTGCTGGAACAGCTACAGAGAGAACGCGGATCGCGCAGTAGTTTACTTGACATTCTTTCAGAAGCCCGGGGAATTTTTAGCGTCGCTGCAGTGGGAACAGGAGCAGCTCCTACATTTTGTCAGAGTTGTGCAATCCTCAGCCTTCTGTTCTCCAAGTACTTAGCTTCCCTCTGTACTGGACCGTGTTGTTATTCCAGCGCAGAGCTGCCAAAAGACTCCCACTAGCCTTAGCAGTCTGTGCTGACCGGCTGCTTCTTATTATTCAGGTTATGTGGGCATCCCAAAAATTATGGGTTTGGAAATGGCAGCCAGCTCATTGCACTGGGGCTGACAAAGAACAGGAAAGGGAGTTTTACATGGGGTAAAATAGGATAGGTCCATCCGTACCAGTTCTGAACAAACTGGTATCACTGGCTGACAGCCCAATGACCATGAGCCAGCAATGGGTTCTTGTGGCCAAGAAGGCCAACAGCATCCTGGGGTGGGTAACAGATAAAAGAGGTTCTCCTCTCCCTCTACTCTGCCCTGCTGAGACAACATGTGGAATCTTGTGTCCGGCTCTGGGCCCCTCATCTCCAGAAGGACTCAGAGCTGCTGGAGAGAGCCCAGCACAGAGCCACAGAGATGATGGAGGGAGGGGAGCATCTCCCTGCTGAGGAGAGGCTGAGGGAGCTGGGGCTCTGGAGCTGGGAAAAGGAGCCTGAGGGGTGACCCCGTTAATGTTGATCAATATGTGAAGGGTGGGTGTCAGGAAGATGGAGCCAGGCTCTGCTCAGGGGCACCTAATGACAGGACAAGGGGCAATGGGTGTGATCTGGAACATAACAGGCTTCACATAAATATGAGAAGGACTTTCTTCCCAGTGAGGGTGACAGAGCCTTGGGAGGGGCTGCCCAGGGAGGTTGTAGAGTCTCCTCCTCTGGAGACAGTTAAAACCTGCCTGGACATGTTGCTGTGATTCTTGATCTAGGTGACCCTGCTGTGCAGGGAGATTGGGATGGATGATCTTTTGAGGTCCCTTCCAATTCCAATGGTTCTATGATTCCATGACCTGAAAAGATCATCCAGTCCAATTCCCCCACCGCAGCAGGATCCCCTAGATCCAGTTGCACAGGAACATGTCCAGGCCAGTTTTACCCTTAAGTCTCTCCACTCTTTTTGTTAACCTCTCTTTTTTATATTAAAAAACAAATCTCACCAAAAGAATGCTCCCTCTGAGGGAAAGTGTAAAAAGGCTTCAGAAAAGATGTCATTTAGTGCCCTCTGCTATTGAGCGGCGGGAACACCTCCTTTCCCTGCTCTGCCATCTGATTATAGGGAAACGCTGCTCTCTCACCCCAAGCCAAACACGTGGGAGGTCGAGAAAGGACGGACAGATGTGGCAGACTTTAGAACTTCACTGTGTCTGGGAAACGCAATGACAAACCCATGTGTTTTATAATCCCTGTGTATGTGCCTGGAAGGATCGGAAAGAAAAGGGGGATATGCTAAATCGTTTAAACTCTTCCCCGTACAGTTAGAGAGTCAAGGAGTCACAGAACATTAGGGATTGGAAGGGACCTTCAAAGACCATCCAGTCCAATCCCCCCCAACACAGCAGGATCAACTAGACCAAGTCACTCAGGAACATGGCCAGGTGGGCTTTAAACCTCTCCAGAGAAGACTCCACAACAACCCCCCTGGGCAGCCTCTTCCAGGGCTCTGTCACCCTCACTGTGAAGAAGGTCCTTCTGATACTTATATGGAACTTCTCTGTCCTTAAATGTCCTCCCCAAAGGCAGCTTCACCCTGAAAGTAAACAAGCTACGAGTATTGTCTTCGGTCAAAAGCTGCCCTGCGGTGGGACTAGACGGTCTTTCGAGGTCCCTTCCAACCCCTAACGTTCTGTGGTTCTGTGATTCACAGGGCACAGAGGGAAAACGCCGAGCTGAGTGAGAGCTGCTCAGGTTCGTGTTGGTTCTGACATCAGCCACGAGAAGCAAGGACGCGTACTTCAAACTTCCTGAGCTGGAGCGGTGAAAGCCTTGGTCAGAAGGTAACGGGGAAAGAGAGGGGAGTTTAAAAAGCCCAAACACGTTACGTAACTGCGCTGGATTTCCAAGCAAAACACGGGGCCGCGCAAGACACAGTTAATGTTTACAGAATTCCTGGGCTTTTTTGTCAATGCCCTCGGGGGCCAATTTAATATTTTCCAGACCCTGCTCCTCTCCCGCCCCCCACTCGCTAGAACCCAGCAGTGAAATACGAGGAAATGGTCCTCGGCTGCCGCGGTGTTTTCGTTTGCCCGAGCGTTTGAACTGTTCCCCAGCCCCTCTGCCCCAGACTTGTGGTGCTTTTGGCACTGCAGGAGCAGCCAGGTGATTTGGACCTGCTCTCTGCCAGGCTTTTGTTGGTCACAGCCAACATGAACTCTGCAGGCTGCCTTCAGACAGAAAACCAGCACAGCAGTGTGCGCAGAGAGCGGCTCTGCTGAGCTCTGCTTGCTGCGCTACGGGCTCGGGGCAGGGCAGCTGGAGAGGGACCTGGCGGTTCTAACGGACAGGAGGCTGAGTATGAGCCAGCTCGGTGCCTAAGTAGCCAAGAAGGCTGGTCACATCCTGGCCTGGATTAGAAACGGGGTGACCAGGGAGGTGATTGTCCCCCTGTGCTCAGCACTGCTGAGGTTGTACCTTGAGTACTGGGTCCAGTTTTGGGCACCAGTACAAGAGAGACATCGAGGTGCTGGAGTGACTGCAGAGGAGGGCAACTGAGCTGGGGAAGGGCCTGGAGAATCAGTCTGATGAGGAGAGACTGAGAGAGTTGGGGCTGTTTAGTTTGAGGGGAGCCCTCCTTGCTCCCTACAGGTATCTGAAAGGACACTGTAGAGATGCTGGTGCTGGGCTCTTCTCACAGGTCAGTAGTGACAGAATCAGAGGGAAGGGCTTCCAGCTCCACCAGGGGAGGGTTTAGACTAGACATCAGGAAAATATTCTTCATGGAAAGAGTGGTCAGGCCCTGGACTGGGCTGCCCAGGGTGGTGGTTGAGTCCCCATCCCTGGATGTGTTTAAAAGTCACTTAGATGTGGTGCTGGGGGATCTGGTTTAGAGGTGAGCTAGTAGAGCAGGGCTGATGTTTGGACTCGATGATCCCAGAGGTCTTTTCCAACCTGATTGTTTCTATGACTCTATATAACTAGGGACCATCGTGCCAGCTCCTCCCTTCAAGTACCCAATAAGCTTTCTCCTTGCAAAGCTGGTTCCCCTCTCCTAACTTCATTGTCAAAACCACCATCTCTCCCAAGTGTGTGATCAAAGCCACCATTTCCAAAGACATTTGCTTACAGCAAAGGAAAAAGGACAAGCTGTGGCTGATGTGTTTATCCTGCCATTTTTAAACAAGAGAAGGAATGTTTGGTTCTACTTGAAGGTATTTTAGAGGTTTTATGGTCTCCCATGGGTTGTGAACAGGCGATAAGATATGCAGGTCCCAGGCAGCGCTGCTAATTCAGTCTTAGAAATGTATGAGAATAAAAAAACAAGAGCAAGAAGGAGAGAAAGTGAGATTTCAGAGTAAACAGAGTAGCTCTAACTGGACCTGGGGGTTCCTGGTGGACAGCAGGATGACCAGGAGCCACCAATGGGCCCTTGTGGCCAAGAAGGCCAACAGCATCCTGGGGTGGATCAGAAGTGGGGTGGTCAGCAGATCAAGAGAGGTTCTCCTCCCCCTCTACTCTGCCCTGCTGAGACCACATCTGGAAGATTGTGTCCAGTTTTGGACCCCTGAGTTCCAGACGGACACAATGCTGCTGGAGAGAGTCTAGCACAGAGCCAGAGATGATGAAGGCTGAGGGAGCTGGGTGTCTTTAGCTTAGAAAAAAGGAGCCTGAAGTGTGACCTCACTAATGTTGATAAATATGTGAAAGGTGGGTGCCAGGAGGATGGAGCCAGGCTCTGCTCAGTGTCATTTAATGATAGGACAAGGGGCAATCCTCTCCACACTTTGCCATCCTCAAGTGGATCTCATCTTGAGGCCAAGTTTTCATCTCTAGTTAACTTCCCCAGAAAGGGAGGTGGAAGAAAGAGAGCCTGATCCCTGCCAGACCAGTGGGTGCTCACCGTGGGCTGGCACTCTACCTGTGCAAAGCAACTAGTTATACATGAATGCATGTGTGCTGTCTCAGGGGTAAAACCCCTGCCCCTGCAGCGTTACCCTGGCCATCTCCCATCTCTGTAGTTCTGCACCCAAGTCCCCTCACCTCGTGCAGACTCACGCTGTCTGTTCCTGTAATCCAGAGGCTCCTGCGTTCTCCCCAATCGTTTGCTGGCCAAATGCAAGGTCCAGAAACTTTCGCTGCAGACACTCACTTGACACACGGGCATCGAGAGAGCCTACAGCGGGCTCGGTTAAAGATGGATCAAGCGGAAAGCAGCCCCATGTCTTCTCGCTGCTTCAAGTTTCATTAACTCCTGGTGCAGCCAATAGGTTAGAAGAGCTTTGCAGAAAAATCACAGAACGTTAGGGATGGGAAGGGACCTCGAAAGATCATCCAGTCCAATCTCCCTGCCACAGCAGGATCCCCTGGATCCAGTCACACAGCAACGTGTCCAGGTGGGTTTTAAGTGTAGTTCCCAAATAAAAATTCCAAAGCAAATGACCTATTTTTATTAAGCATTTAATTTAAATTGCAACCATGTGCACTCACACAGCAGGACTTTGCCACACTTGTACCTTCGAGCCGTGTAGAGAATATCTTGTTGTCTTAAATCTTTATTTTCTTAATATTAATAAGCAAAAAGATTGTTTAAAAATCATTGATTATAGGGAAACTAAGGGGGTTTTTTTTCAGGCAGATTATGTCTGGATCTAAAACACAGAAATAAGATTTCAACAGACTTGATCTAGAGGTCCTGCTGTGGCAGGGGGATTGGAGGGGATGATCTTTCAAGGTTCCTTTCCAATCTCTAATGTTCTGTGATACTGAGTGATTTAAGGGGGCTTTTTCCCCCCAGGTGATCCAAAACCTTTGTGGAATTCCACTGCGCTCCGAGAAGGAATCGTGACTTCCAAGTGTCCATGCAGATTCCTTAATGCATCTAATTTTAGTCTGGCAAGTCTCACATTAGGGGGTCACATCCCGCATCCCTTGCTCCCCCTCCGCAGCCCCAAAAGCTCATTGAAGTTCCTCTGCAATGCTGAACAACCAGATTTCCAGAGTGTTTAGATATTTGCTTGACTGCAAATAGTCAGCAACATATGGAAGTGAGTTTGTATTTCTTTGTTCAGTTGTCATCAGAGATAGATTGGGGTCAACCACCTAAGACTCATGCTCATTCCAACGCTTAATAGAGACTGTGTTTTCCCTGCCTGCCAGGACTGAAACTCAGTAAAAAGAATTAAAGAAAAGTAATAAAGTCACTCAGGCTGCGTGAAGTTGTGCATCTGCTGGGAAATGTGTTTGGAAAGGAGTCAAATAGTTCTAGTAAAACAAAAAGATTAATTGCACAAAATGAGGACAAAAATAGTCAAGCTTCGTGTTTCCTTCTCCGTATCTGGCCCGTTCAGTTTGGTTAGTGGCCATAAGTAGGCACTTGTAGCACTAAGAAGGGCTTAGTCCATCTGAAAACTGGGCCACTTGTTAAGATGTCTAGAGTAGGTGATCTTTCGAGGTCCCTTGCAACCCCTGATGTCCTGTGATTCTGCGATCTCCACCTTCTCCGTGCGATTCCCTCTGCACTTCCTCTTCACAGAATCACAGACTCATCCTGGCTGGAAAGAACCTCCTAAGATCACCAGACCCACAACAACAACAAACCTAAATCCCTCAATCCCTAAATACCTCATGGATGCACAAACTAACGCCCTCCATGCCTGCCCCTAGAGCAGGGCATGAAGCACCAGGGCTACATGGTTCTGAAACACCTCCAGGGATGAGGACTCAACCCCCTCCCTGGGAAGGCCCCTCCAGTGCCCAACCACTCTTTCTGTTAAGAATTTCTTCCTAATATCCAGTGCAAACCTCCCCGGCCTCAACTTCTGACCAGTGCCCCTGTTCTGTCAGTAGTTACTAAGGAGAAGAGGCCAATAGCCACCTCTCTACAACCTCCTTTCAGGTAGTTGTAGAGGGCAATGAGGTCCCCCCTCAGCCTCCTCTTCTCCAAACTAACCCTGCCCAGGTCCATCAGCTACGACTGGTTCTCTAAACCCCTCACGAGCTGGGTAGCTCTGCTCTGGACATGTTCCAGCTTCTCAATGTCTTTCCTGTAATGAGGTGCCCAGACGTGAACCCAGTAAAGGGTTGAGTACTCGGGCATCGTAAGGTTCCTTCTCCTGCCAACCACACTATTCCTGATTCAAGCCAGGATCCTGTTGGCCTTCTTGGCCACCTGGGCACCCTGCTGGCTTATATTCAGCTGCCTGTCAATTAGAAGCCCCAAGTCCTTTTCTGCAGGGCAGCTTCCGAGCCCCTCATCCCCCAGCCTGTAGCGTTGCCTGGGCTTGTTGTGACTGAAATGCAGGACCCAGCACTTGGCCTTCTTGCACCTCACACAACTGGCCTCAGCCCATCCGCGTCCCTCTGCAGAGCCTTCCTGCCCTTGAGCACATCAACACTGCCACCCAACGTGGTGCCATCTGCAGACTTAGTGAGGGTGCTCTCAATGCCCACGTCCATCATTCACTTTGCTCTTAGATGTGTGCAGCGCTTGCTGGAGAAGCGAGGTGGGACAGCAGTAAAGCTTCTATCCTGGACGGCACCACACAAGGCCCGTCCTGCTGCGGCTTCAGCCGAGGTTAAATTCATTCCGGCGCAGAGGGTGAGAAGCAGAGAGCAGAGCCTCCAAACAAGCCATCTGCCAACACTGAAGATACAATGACACGAGAGGTGAGACCTTCCCCTTCACAAAAGTGACCGTGTCATCTGGTGTGCCGAAGGAATGCAGTTCCTGGTGGGTCACAGGAAGAATCTCATTTTGCAGGCGCGCAGCCGTGTCAGGGCTGTGCTGCAACGCTCTCATCCACAACTTTGCAGGGCTTTTGTTCTCCGCAAAGACGGACGCGACGCGCTCCAGACCACACAAGCAGCACCACCAGCGAGATTTCCCCTCACGCTCCCAGAAGCAGAAGGAGCAAAAACAAGTTATAAAAGATTCACGTGGTGAAATGTGGCGACGACGTTAGAGAGGGGAAAAAGGCACAAGATGATTCACGAAGGAGCGACACGTTTGTGCGAGGACGCCTTGGAGGCCAGTGAGATAACCACTGTTGTTCTGGTGCATTCTTGGGCACAAGCAAAGCTGTCACTTTGCCTCTTTAGCACAGAAACTCACAGATCACAGAGCCTCAGGGATTGGAAGGGACCTCGAAAGATCAGCCAGTCCCATCCCTTTGCCACAGTAGGATCCCCTAGACCAAGTTGCACAGAAACATGTCCAGGCGGGTTTTAAGCGTGTCCAGAGAAGGAGACTCCACAACCCCCTGGGCAGCCTGCTATCCCAAACCACATGATAAATGACATAACGTGTTTCTAACGTGCAACTAATGCGTTGCAAGGTCAAACCTCAAGAGTATGAAGGGAGGGGAGCATCTCCCTGCTGAGGAAAGNGTGGTTGTCTAAACACGTGAGAATTCTTTGTTGCCTTTTAAATAGCTTGTGGAGAGGGAGTTAAGCCTAGGGTAGGCCCTTATCCGTACAGGCATCTGTTCTTCATTTGAAGAAACTGTAAACAGTTTTTAATCTCCTAAGCAAAACAAAAAGTAGTGAGGACTGAAGTTCTCCAAACAAGCTTTGTCCGTGCCTTTCTCCTTACATGTAGATATGATTTGTAACTAAGCGAACCCATCAGCCCTTTCTATCCTGAGAGAGACCTCCATGCTTGTTTCTGACAACAGGACCACTAAAGACCTGCCGTATTGCCTCCTGAATGGCAGACCTCAACGTCCTTCAGGGCATCCCCTGCCATTTAACCCCCCGCAAGTTAGACCGAAGAATCACAGAACCATTCAGGTTGGAAAAGACCCTTGGGATCATCAAGTCACAGCATCACAGAACATTAGGGATTGGAAGGGATCTCAAAAAATCATCCAGTTCAATCCCCCTGCCACAGCAGGATCCCCTAGATCCAGTCGCACAGGAACAGGTCTAGGCAGGTTTTAAACATCCCCAGGGAAGGAGACTCCACAACCCACCCTGGGCAGCCCCTTCCAGGGCTCTGTCACCCTCTTCCTGTCCAGAGCTCCCTGCTCTAGTTGCTCCTGTCAGGGAAGGTTTGTCCCTCTGTGCTTTTCCAACCATCAACCCTACTCTACAAGGTCACCCCTAAACCAGATTCCCCAACACTACATCTAAGCATCTTTTAAACTCATCCAACAATGGTGACTCAACCACCACCCTGGGAAAGAAAATAGGAAAGGAGTAAAGTAGCTGCCCTACTTCACCATAAACGAGTTAAAGATGGAAAACTACAGCATCCTATGACTTGAATGCAAGTCAGGGGACTGTGATTGTAGGGAGTGGTGACAAGAGGAGAGAAGAACCAAAGTTCCCACAGGTCAAGCACGTTAGGAGAGATAATATCCAGAATCTCCACCTGAGCATTCACTTAGCAAAGCAACTGTACAGAGCTGCCTTGAGCATCAAGCCCAGACACCGAGCCGCGAGTTGTGTTGTGTCATACTTCTCTCACAAGAAACACCAGAAGCTGGCGGTACCTGCCACGCTTCTGCTAACACGGGTGGTGTTAACAGGAGCGGAGAAGGAAGCTGCTTACGGCGCAGCTGCCTGCTAGGAAATAACTTCAGGGAGGATCTGGCAAGTCCTGTATGATCACAGAATCATCAGGGATTGGAAGGGACCTCGAACGATCATTCAGTCGACTCTCCCTGCCAGAGCAGGATCACCTAGACCAACATATCCAGGCCGGTCTTAAACCTTTTAAACCTTTAAACGAGAAAGTGTAACTCTTTAAATTACACTAACCTTACAACACAAGCTGCAGTCTCCTAACCTGCATAAGCTGCACTAAAGAGACAATCTGACCGTTAGCAAGAAGCCATAAATAGCTAATGAACGTCAGGACTTGATTTGGCTTTTCCACAACACTTCTGTCTTCTAAGAAGAATAAGACCACCCATCCAGAAAGCAGTTAAGTGCCTGGAAGAACAGTTGTCGTTTCTTTAGTACAAATAAATAGGAGGAACATTAAAGCTAACTCAGGACAGGATAATGAAATGATTAAAAGCAGGTCGACGCTTCTATACAACCAAGCTGAAAGGGCTAAGGGCCCCGAGTCGTTTCCAGAGAAATGGGTGATAAAACCAGCGGTGGCTGCACTGGAAGCAGCAGCATGCTCCAAACTGGGTGCAGTTTTCCCCCTCGATTACTTCTACTAGTGCCTGACACAGAGCAGAAATCTGATTAGAATGAGAACCTTTAATCTTCTGCTTTTCCTTCTTGCAAATTAACTCAAAGCAAAGTCCGCTTCCAGTCACACTGCAGTGTCTGTACCTTATTTTGGGGTTTTTTAACGGTAAACTAAGAAGTCTTCAGGAAACTTGTAAAAACACATCCCACAGAGGTTAAGACTTAGCCAACCTGCACTGAGTCAGATGAATCTAAGCCTTCACATCCTGTTTCCTATGTTTGCTCAACAAACAATGGCCGATGGAACAGCAGGGTGAAGCCCCAGAGTGGTACCATCTGTCTCTTAGTGGACGAAAATGTGCTTCAGTGACCACGTACCCTTGGCCTGCCTCGAGGAGCATCAGGGTCACCTCATGTATGGCCGGGGAGAACTGACCTGCCCCAATAACCTCTGCTGCTGGACAAGAGGTCTGACACAAGAAGAATTCTTTCAACTTCTTCAAAGTGTAGGGCTAAGTCTTACAACATCTCAAAGGCCCCTCCCAGCTGGTTACTGATGACTCCCATGAGTTCTCAGCATCCCAACAAATTAACGACAGGCTTTGCAGAGGGTGGGAATAGTGGTAAAAGAGAGACTCTTCTATCAGATCGATTATTTCCTGACAAAAATAAGTGTATGTTAGCTTTGCTGACTCCATCCAGTGTGATGTAGCTTGGTGTCACAGAATCACTGAGGCTGGAAAAGACCAGTGGGATCGTCGGGTCCAACCATCAACCCTGCTCTACAAGGTCACTCCTACACTAGATTCGCCAACACTACATCTAAGCGACTTTTAAACTCATCAAGGCAGGGGAAGGTCTTTTCAAGAGCGTTTGTAAGGACAGGACAAGGAGCAGTGCGTTCAAGCTGGGAACGGGTAGGTTTAAGCTGGATATTAGAAGAAAGTTCTTTAGTGTGAGGGTGGTTGATGGCTGGAAGGGGCTGCCCAGGGATGTAGGGGAAGCCCATCCCTGGAGGCATTTCAGGTCAGGCTTGATGAGGCTCTGAGTGGCCTGACCTGGGTAGAGTTGTCCCTGTGTAGGGAGGCTGGACTAGATGACCTCTAGAGGTCCTATCCAGCCTAGAACATTCTACGATTCTATGACAACATTTTCAAGATGAGTTTTCCACAAGCCTTTACTACTGCTCTACCTCAAGTCCAGATGAAGTCAACAGTTCCTACTGATTTCCACAGCAGCAGAGTTATGCCAACGATTAATAAGTTTGACCAGTCATCTGTTACAAAACTAAGCTAAAAGGGAAAAAAAAAGCGCACAAATACAATTTGAAAGCAATGAGTTTTATAAATGGGCCAGTTTGCTTCAAGCATCTCATCTGTTGTTCTTTTCTTCCGGCAGTGCTAATTGAGACCAGCACTCTCTCTTCCTGAGTTACTGCCCAGAAGGAAAATCAGTGCAGAGTCATTAAACAAGGTCTCTGGAGACGTACCCTGGACACAGCCAGCCGCAACAGAAGCACAAGGCGCGTAGCAGCTGGGACGGCACAAGCTCCTCGAGACCTGGCGGAGACCGCGACCCTCTACGTTAAGACGCAGCGTGCCAGAACTCGTAGGATTCTGTCAAACCACCAAGCAGCTCTGCTTCCACGGCACTGCTCAGTGGTCCTGTGAGGCAGGATCATTTTCATGTGTTTTAAACACTCCTAGAGTCTCAAAAATAGCTTTATTTCTGCTTCCCAGCCAATTGAAGCGGCACAGGACCCGCAGAGAAAGGCTGAACAGTCTGTGGGTGAAGGTGGGGGAATGGTTTGGAAGAATCCCCTCAGTACAGTCAGTGGTTGGTTTCTCTGTGCTCCAGGGTGGTTTGCTTTGCGTTAGAATCATAGAATTGTTCGGGTTGGAAAAGACCCCCAGGAACATCGAGTCCAACCATCAACCCCATTCGACAACGTCACCCCTAGACCAGATCCCCCAACACCACATGTGAGTGACTTTTAAACACACCCAGGGATGGAGACTCAGCCACCACCCTGGGCAGCCCACTCCAGGGCCTGACCACTCTCTCCAGGAAGAATTTCTTCCTGATATCCAGTCTAACCCTCCCCTCTGCTTCTGTCACTAATGACCTGTGAGAAGAAAGCAGCACCATCTCTGCAGGGTCCTTTTGGAGAGTCCCAATAGATAGGGGACCTATGAAGCCAGGCTGAGGGAATTGGGGCTGTTCAGCCTGGAGAAGAGAAGGCTCTGGAATGGAACCCAGTAAGCAGCTGTTTAATGACTTCCAGTACCTGAAGGGACCTACAGGAAAGACGGAGAAAGACTTTATATGAGGGACTGTAGTGACAGGACCAGGGGGATGGTTTCAGACTGAAAGAAGGCAGATTCCATTAGACTTAAGGAAGAAATTCCTCACTGTGAAGGTACTGAGGCACTGGAACAGGTTGCCTCAGAAGGTTTTGGATGCCCCGTCCCCGCAAGTGTTGAAGGCCAGGATGGACAGGGCCCTGGTCAGCCTGTTCTTAGTGAGAGGTGTCCCTGCCCACGGCAGCGGGGTTGGAAGCAGATGATCTCTGAGGTCCCTTCCAACCTAAGCCACTCTCTGCTTCTACAAGGCAGAAGCAACATTCAGCTGATTAAGCGGAGAAATTAAAATTTCTCAGTGTGTCCAGTTCCTCCAACTTCTCCACAACTGCATTTCTCACAAAGCCTTCTAATACCAGTGATCTCTCCTTCAATTATCTGCAGTATCTACTCTAAGTATGTGCACGTCCTCCTTACTGATAGAATCCAGTATTTCAGAAGATCTCAAGCTCTTCAGTCTAGGGCTGTTAGACTTTAAAGAAGAGACTTGAGAAAGGTTCTCCTCCTCCTCCTCCTCTACTCTGCCCTGGTGAGACAGCATCTGGAGTCTTGTGTCCAGTTCTGGGCCTCTCAGGTCCAGAAGGACACAGAGCTGCTGGAGAGAGCCCAGCGCAGAGCCACAGAGCAGAAGAAGGGAGGGGAGCATCTCCTTGTGATCACCTCAGAGTCACCAGTTGATGCTAACACTGCTTCATGTTACTGTATCTGTTGTGGTGGGTTTATTTAGGGGGACAGTTGAATTGGTTTGGGGGTTGTTTGCTTTTTACTGCTTTATTTTGTTTCATTCTACTTGTGCTGACTGATCTCCATAAAAGGAGCCCTACGAGCACTCTTTAAATCCCTGTGCAGTGCCTCAGGGCTGGGTAATGCTTCCAGAACTCCAGACTTCCTGAAACGTAATCGTTTCCAGGTTGCCTAACTGCTTGGTTCAGGCTCACTACAAAAAAAGCCCTGGAAGAGAGGCCGTTGAGCACAAGGTTCTCTCCTCCCTCCTTTCCAGTGGGAGGGAATGGGGGTTTTTGTGTATAAGCCTTGAATTTAACGTCCCTGCTTCTTGTATGAGATAACAGCCCTTGACAGCACAAAATCAACAAGTTACTGATCTCAGAAATGCCCTGGTAACAGAATCACAGAACATTAGGGGTTGGGATGGACCTTGAAAGACCATCCAGTCCAATCTCCCTGCCACAGCAGGATCCCCTGGATCCAGTCACACAGGAGCGTTTTAAATGTCTCCAGAGAAGGAGACTCCACAACCCCCTGGGCAGCCCCTTACAGGGCTCTGTCACCCTCACCAGGAAGAAGTCCTTCTCACATTGATGTGGAACCTCCTCTGTCCCAGCGTTGCACAGCTTGGGGCAGTTGGGCCAGTTACACTGGATATTGCAGTCACAGAGACGTGTGTGGGAAAATTTCCACCTGGAGTGAGACCAACCTGATCGTACAGGTCCCCTTCACTTTTCCTCCAATATTCATACTCTGTTCAGCTGTATTTTCCTGACCTTGACTTCTAAGCAACCAAAATTAGATCAGTGCTGCCTTATTCAACAGACCCTCTCTCTTCTTCTTGTGTTGGAACAGGCAGAGGAAACCCAACAACTTGTTCTTTTAATCCATTCTCCTATTACAACGTCAACATTTACTGCCTGCTCCTCCGTTTCTCTGTATCATTATCCATTACCAACTACCCTTCCCTGTCCTCTACAAATTCCTTCAATGATAAATGGAACCGGAAGCATTTCTCAGCCGGAGCCCTGTCTTAACTAAACAGTCTCTTTATAAGCTGAGCCTTCTAATTTATATCTTTGGGCCCATTACGCCTGACCTTTGGGGAACTCCAGTGCATAAACCAGGGCTCGTTAGATCAGCAGCCAGCTGAAAAGCTGCCACTCTCACAGAGCCTCATCTACCGACCGAGCGCTGCCAAGCAAAAACCCAAAGCCCTTCTAGGCAGTCACCCAAGTGAGAACGTGCCCAGGGGGTTGTGGAGTCTCCTTCTCTGGAGACGGTCCTGTGCGACCTGGTCCAGGGGATCCTGCTCTGGCAGGGGATGGGACTGGGTGATCTTTCGAGGTCCCTTCCAGTCCCTGATGCTGTGTGATTGTGTGATTCTACTAGTCTCTTGCTCTCATGTTCACCTCTGCATCTTTTCCCCTGCAAACTGGGAGTCTCTTAAGCTTGGAAAAAAAGAGACTGGGGGCTGACCCCGTTAATGTTGATAAATCTGGAAAGGATGGGTGTCAGGGTGCTTACTAGGCTCCACTGCAGAGCCTTCTCTTCGCCAGGGTGAACAGCCCAAATTCCCTCAGCCTGTCCTCATAGCAGAGGGGCTCCAGCCCTCTGATCATCCTTGTGGCCTCCTCTGGACAGTTCCATGTTCCTTTTGCACGGGCAGCTCCAGAAACTGGACTCAGTACACCAGGTGAGGTCTCAAAAGAGCACAGTAGAGGAGAAGAGCCACCTCTCTTGACCTTCTGGTGACGCTTCTTTTGCTCCAGCCCAGGACACAGTTGGCCTCTGGGCTACAGTCCTGCACTCAGTGAAGAAAGCAAGCTTACGCTCTGTAAGTAAAGTCCAGAGGCAGAAAGTAGGGCTGCAGGAACAAGGAGACTAAATGTGGAAAGCATCTCAAAAATAGGTACTTGTACTGGTGACCCAGAGCATAATTCAAATGCACTCTTGGGTTTGTTCACAAAGCTAGGCTTGTCTCTGCAGAGACCTCACTGAATCCCAGAACATTAGGGATTGGAAGGGACCTCCAAAACTCATCTAGTCCAACATCCGCCACAGCCAAGTGCTTTACAATCCTTTAGGTCAAGAAATTTTCACTCATGTCCCACTTACACCTCCCCCAGCACAGCCAGAGGCCATTTTCTCTCATGCTATCACTTGTGACTTGTGAAAAGACACCAGTCCCCACATCTCTACAACTTCCTTTCAGGAATCCTTAGACAGCAGTATGGTCTCTCCTCAGCATCCTTTTCTTCAGGCTAAACAACCCCAGCTCCCTCGGCACTCCTCATAGGACTTGTCCTCTAGACCTTTAATCAGCTTTGTTGTCCTTCTCTTGAAGGTCCTCCAGCATCTCAATGATCCTTCTTGGAGTGAGAGGCCCAGAACTGAATACAGCATTCGAGTTGTGGCCTCACCAGTGTCTATTACAAGGGTACAATGACTTCCCTAGTCCTGCTGGCCACACTACTTCTGATACCAGGATGCTATTGGCATTCTTGACCACCTGGGCACACTGGTGGCTCACATTCAGCTGGCTTTCAGCCAACACACCAGGTCCTGTTCTGCTGGGCAGCCTTCCAGCCCCTCTTTCCACAGGCTCTAGTGTTGCCTGGGATGGTTGTAACCTAAGTGCAGGAGCTGGCACTTGGTCCTGTTGATCTTCATACCACTGGCCTTGGCCCACTGATCCAGCCCATCCAGACCTCTCTGCAGGGCAGAGGTTACTTGGCAGTGTCAGGGTAACTGCTGGACTTGATGATCTTCAGCGTTTCTTCCAACCAAAATGATTCTGCGACTCTAGACATTCCACCTCCCTCTAAAACCAGCTTCCACAGCCGCAGCCAGAGCAGAATCTGCAGCCAAAGAGAAAGGGACCAGTCGCTTGAGCCTGGATGCCGCCCTGTGCACTGAACATCCTACCCACTGCTCGAAGCAAACACTGCAGAGAAACCCATGACACAGAGTGCGGTCTGCGTCCCTCCCGTACAGAGGGGCAGGGTGCTGGCCAGCTGCGGAATCTCAGGCAAGGTCTCAGGAGACTGGAATGTGTTCCCTTCCCTTGGTTCAGAACAGCCTCAATTTGATGTACTTCCAGGCACGCTGGAAAAGCTCCTCTTTTGATAAACTGGGGGTGGGAGCACTGGGCGTTTGGCGGCAAAATCTCTGCTGGAATGTTTGTCTTGTGCCAGCTGGCTGAGGGAAGCTCCTGTGTCCAAGTAGTCACTGAAGGCTTCTGACCAGGCTGAAGAGTCCAGAGACGGGCCATGAGGATGTTCAGAGGGCTGGAAGACCTGTCCTATGAGGAGAGGCTGAGAAAGTTGGGTATGTTCAGCCTTGAGAGGTGAAGGCTTAGGGGGGACCTTATCACCATGTCCCAGTACCTAAAGGGGAGCTACCAAGAGGACAGTGACCTCCTTTTTACAAGGAGTCCTTTGGAAAAGACAAGGGGTGATGGGTATGCGTTACTCCAGGGGAGATTCCCACTGGAGTCCAGAAGAAAATCCTTTCCCATTAGGACTATTAAATAGTGGGATAATTTTCTGAAGAAAGCGGTCAACTGTCTTACACTGGACAGTTTTCAGACTCAACTCAACAGGCTGCTGGGTCTAACTGAATTTAAACTGTATTTTTAGCTTGATAGGTTGGGCTGGATGGTGCTCGAGGTCTCTCCAAACCTGGTATTCCATGAATCTATAAATCTATGTTTCCCCTGTGTTCTGAAGCGGCACCGGTATGTTATTCCTTTGAAAGGAGGGCTCCAGGGTTTCCCACTTCCCCAGCGAAATTCTCTGCTCCAACAATGACGCGCATGCCGTAGCATGAGCTGCACTGCCATTAATAAAAGGGCCACAAACAGGTACTCCCACATTTATCAAGTTCCTCGTAGGCTGCATTGGCCATCCCACCACGCAGGAGCTGGCTCACAAGCAGCCTCAATGATAAACTAGAGTCCCATTCTCTCCCCTGGCGGTGCCCGAGCAGATAAATGTGATGGATTAGTGCAACACTGTGGAGTCATTCTCTAAATTAATGCCAGGCAACCTGAAGGTGGTATTTATTGGTCTGACATCAAAAGGCTCCATTCAGAGCAGCCAGAGACAAGGGGGTCAGTCTGAGGCTACCCATGTAATCAGCATTATTCATGCTCTAGCTGATTACTGATATTAAATAGATTTGCTCCCACTACAAGATCTGCCTAGAGAAAACACAGAGAGCTGAACTGTGAGCTTGCTCCTGTGGGTGTGAGCTGGAGGTCTCCCCACGTTTGGGAAGCTATACACAGCACCTCAGACTGTCAGAATTTGAGCCCATGTCTAAAGCCCTCGAGTGAATTGATGTCACTGGAGTTTGCTGCCCAGCTGTTTAGTTTAAGTCCCAAAAGGTACCTAACTACCTTTATGAATATGGCCCTCTGGTGCAGGGGGTCCTTGTCCTGCCTTTATCACAGAATCACAGACCAGTAGGGATTGGAGGGGACATCGAAAGTTCATCTAGCAATCCCCCCAACACAGCAGGATCACCTACATCCAGTCACACAGGAACATGGCCAGGTGGGTTTAAAACATCTCCAGAGGAGACTCCACAACCCCTCTGGGCAGCCTGTTCCAGGGCTCTGTCATCCTCACTGGGAAGAAGGTCCTTCTCAGACTGATGTGGAACCTCCTCTGTTCCAGCTCACACCCACTGTCTTTCCCACAAGGCAGCTGTGGTGCTCCAGCAGTCAGACTCTCCCAGCTGCCCAAGCGACTTGGTTCTAAAACCACAACCTGTGACAAACCACAGAATCATCAGCGATTGGATGGGACCTTGAAAGATCATCTAGTCCAATCCCCCTGCAACAGCAGGATCCCCTAGTCCAAGTCATAGAATCAGTCAGAGGCCTCCCAGTGTCATTGGCTCCACCTTTTGGGCAAAGTAGAGTTGTGCCCTTCTACCTCTGAACAAAGGATCAGTCCATTAGCATCATTACTTGTCCTATTAGGACACTAATCATTAGTATGTAAACCACTAATGGCAAGATATAATTAGCAAACCAGGATAATAACTGTATAGGACTATCGGTGTATAGGTAAGTCTTTTGTTATGTGTGTGTATCAGAGTCAGTCAGGTTGGAAAAGATCCTTGGGATCATCCAGTCCTACCATTAAAGAGCTCTGCTCAGTAAAGGAACCATTGACCTGCCCTCACTATGGCCATGTGCTGCAAGGAGTTCACCCCTGGCTAGGGCCCATCAAAACAAGGTGCCACAGTCTCCAGTGCACAGTGCCATGGACGTCAAAGAGAAAAGCACTGGCCCTGGACACTTGAATCACAGATCATTAGGGATTGAAAGGGCTCTCCAGAGCAGCCCCTTTCCAGGGCTGTGTCACCCTCCCTAGGAAGAAGGTCCTTCTCACACTGATGTGGAACCTCCTCTGCTCCAGCTCACACCCGCTGCCCCTTGTCCTGTCACTGGGTGCCCCTGAGCAGAGCCTGGCTCCATCCTCCTGACACCCACCCTTCACATATTGATCAACATCCACGGGGTCACCCCTCAGTGTCCTTTTTCCCAGCTCCAGAGCCCCAGCTCCCTCAACCTCTCTTCAGCAGGGAGATGCTCCCCTCCATCACCTCTGTGGCTCAGCACTGGACTCTCTCCAGCAGCTCTGAGTCCTTCTGGACCTGAGGGGCCCAGAGCTGGACACAATCAGCATTCCAAATTGCCCTAGGTGTTCACTTGCACGTGCCACCACCCTGAGTTGTCTGGGGAGCGTGAGGGCACCAGAGCTGGAAGGAGAATAACTGCAAGTACACAAACTGCAGACCTGCAACCCAAAGTCACTGAGAAGAGTCGCTTGGATGTTGACAAGAGTGGGTTTCAGTCATCCTCTGGAACACTAGGGTCCCAAGAACACATGACTCTAGGACTGGGTAAAGTCAAAGCTAAACACAGCCTGTTGAGCAAGATGGTGTCTAGCTGAGCAGTGACCCGGTCAGGACACTGGAAATGAGAGAGGGATTTGAAGGATCCCATTTCAGCCTCCTCTGATGCATAAACAGAAGAGATGACTACTCTGTGGTATGCAGCTGTTGATGAATTGCAGAGAGCTGCGGAGCACAGAAGAACTGGCTGCACAGAGAAAACCCCATAAATCTCTTATGATGAATGTGAAGTTCCTGGAAAAGCTGCCTGCAGAGGTCCTCAGCTGGGGCGAGGAGGTGGCCTCAGTGGTTCTGGGGGCCCTGCCCACACATCCCTGCCTGGGCTCCGCACATTAAATAGGGAAAGAGAGGCAGTTGCTGGAGAAGATGCAGCTGCCTTTTAAACGGACGCAGGATCCTGCTGGCTGACTGAAAAAACCCGTGCAGTGCCCCTTCCCTGAAACAGATCCCTGTAAAGTAAACAGCCGTGTCAGCCACGCTGGGTTGGAGCTGCAGTACTTTGTCCATAACCACGCCGCGGTGAATGATTGTTTATCTCGCTCGTGTTTCGGCACAGGACGTAGTCTGGTGCACAGAACCATGCTGGTCTGGATGCTCTGCCTTGGAAAACAGAGTCACAAAAACATCCAGCTTGGAAAACACCCCCCGGGATCATCCAGCCCAACCAGCAACCCTACTCTGCACAGTCACCCCTGAACCACATCTCCCAGCACCACATCTGAGCAACCTCTAAACTCATCCAGGGATGGGGACTCAACCCCCACCCTGGGCAGCCCATCCCAGGGCCTGACCACTCTCTCCAGGAAGAATTTCTCCCTGATGTCCAGTCTAACCCTCCCCTAGTGGAGCTTGAAGCCCTTCCCTCTGCTTCTATTGCTAATAACCCAGCTGCAGAGTCTGTAACAACAACCAGGCTTGCGGATGGTGGGACGCACACAGTGACCCGGAGGAAAACCACCACAACGAAGAAGTCAAGGTGCTTTGACACGGCGCCAAGAGGCAGCGCTACGTGAAACGCAAGGCGCAGAGGGCACAGCCAACGTTTCTCTGCTCGGTTACTGTGCCAGCACGACCCGAAAGTCACGGGACACCCTGAGAAACCAAACAAAACCGCGGCGAGAAGGCGGCAGAAGAAAGCAGACAAATATTCCCCCCTACAAATAAAGACGTGTGTGCAGCGTGGTTCTTCACAAATGGGCTGTTGGGAGAACAGCCACAGGTTCACAGATGTGCCTGTGGGACCGGTACCAGCGCCGTTTTCTCCACACACCAGTGACCTGCCCCTACAGCCTGTGTTCCCGCACCATTCATTCATTCAACCACACTGCTCCCTAGTAGGGTCCTGGCTGTGGGGCCATGCTGCGCTCAGTTAAGCCTCCAGCCCATCTGAAATATTTCTTAGCTTTAGAAAGGAAAATACCACGGTGTAGTCTGATACCACACCATGGTAACTTACTACCGGTCGTATGAACGTGGCTCTTTGGGGCCTCTGCCAGAGAGCAGGGCTTCTTTTATTTGAGGAACTGTATAAACACACTGGAGGCGGTCCCTGCTTCAGGGAGCCACTGATCCATGCTGACTCCCAGGGGAGCAATGACTGCAGCTCTTGTCCCCTTGCCTGCTGCTGTCAGACGTGTCTCAAGGATAAGCTGCTGCAACATAAAATAGGAAAAGCCTGAACGTGTAGCTAGTGGAAAGAGGAAAAGTAAAGGTTAAGAGTCTGGTCTTTGAAGCCTTTACTTCTTTTTCTTTGGGTCTTCTGCCTCTTTCCCTACCGCCTCTCCCTCCTCTCCTACAACTGCTGAAAACACTCAACTAAGACAGAGCCTGTGTTAAAACAGATGAAACCTCCAGGCTGCCAAAGTGCCTCCAGTTCATCACAGAACCATTCAGGTTGGAAAAGACCCCCGGGATCATCAAGTCCAACCATCAAGCCTAGTCTACAAGGTCACCCCTAAACCAGATCCCTCAACACCACATCTCAGTGACTTTTCAACATGTCCAGGTTTGGGACTCATCCTGGGCAACCCAGTGCAGAGCTTCACCAGGAAGAAATTCTTCCTGGAGAGAGTGATGTTCAGTCTAAACCTCCCCTGCTGGAGGCTGAAGCCCTTCGCTCTGCTTCTGTCACTAATGACCTGTGAGAAGAGCCCAGCACCAGCATCTCTTTCGAGGTCCCTTCCATTCCCTAATCACTCTATGATTCTGTGATCTCCACAGTGTCCTTTCAGATAGTTGCAGAGAGCAATGAGGGCTCCCCTTAGCCTTCTCTTCCTCAAACTAAACTGCACCAATCTCTCCTCATCAGATGGATTCTCCAGGCCCTTTCCCAGCTTCACTGCCCTTCTCTGCCCTCACTCCAGCACCCCGATGTCTCCCTTGTACTGAGACTAAGACAGAGCCCGTGTTCAAACAGATGAAACCTCCAGGCTCCCAAAGTGCCTTCAGTTCATCAAAGTGGTTAATTCAGCAAAGCAACACGTCTCACTCTCTGGTTTTGTGTGCAATGTGACAGGAGCGCGGCCAGTTAACTATTACTCTACGTGCAGGTGGTTATTTCATATCACACAGAATCACAGAACACTAAGGGTTGGAAGGGAGCTGGAAAGATCATCTAGTCCAGCCTCCCCCCGCCACAGCAGGATCCCCTAGATCCAGCTGCGCATGACCAGGGGGGTTTGAAACATCTCCAGAGAAGGAGACTCCACAACCCCCCTGGGCAGCCCTCTGGCACCCTCACGGGAAGGAGGTCCTTCTCACGTTGATGTGGAGCCTCCTGTGCTCCAGCCGACACCCACTGCCCTGGTCCCGTGCAAGCTTACGGAACTTGCGCGCGCTCCCTGCGGAGACTGACCTGCAGAGCCCGTGCGAGCGGCTCACAGCAACAGCCAGCCGGGGAGCTGAGCCTGCGAGCAAGCGCTTTAATAATTAACAGACCCAGAAGCAGAGCCCTTTCCCCTCCTGCTGCTCTCGGCTCTGCACAGCCCTCACAGTTTCTCAAGTTACTCTCGCTCTGGCAAATTCCCTGCCCTGTGCTCAAGCTGGCACAGGAGGGAGGTGGATTTTGTCTGCTGTACCCCTGGACAATCTCCATGGGAAAGAGAAATGGCAAGGAAATAGGGGGGAAAGACGAAAGAGGCAAACACCTGTGGGGGATTGGACTGGATGATCTTTGGAGGTCCCTTCCAACCCCTAATGGTCTGTGGTTCTGGGAGACAGCTGCGCTCTTGGGGTGTTTTGAAGGGTTCAGAATGCAGAGGCTGTAAGAGGTTAATCACAGCACTTGATGTTTTTTCCAGGGCAAATGCAAGACACACATTTAAGGGTATATTTATCTTCCTCCTTGAGAGAGAAGCCTGACATTTATGGTTTTGAAATGGAGCACTTGAGCCATACTCCGACTTCCCAGTAACACAAGTCTCCTGGCATGCCAGTTCCATGGAATGTCTTGGATTAATGCTGAAGAGGTGACTGACTCTGCTGTTCCCCAGTAGTTAGAGTGATCTGGGCTTAAAATGTGAGCCTTTTTTTGTAGAGCTGTGCACACTAGTGTTCTCCACAGGAAGGCAAATAGCTGGGTATCTGTCTCTTTTCACAGAACATGAGGGATTGGAAGGGACCTCAAAAGACTCTCTAGTCCAGTCCTCCCACCACAGCAGGATCACGTAGATCACATTGCACAGGAACACATCCAGGCAGGTTTTAAACCTCTCCTCAGAGTGATCTGCCAAACTGCTAAAGGCATCAATATGCATCTGCTGAGAGCATCTGACCCTGAATTCCAGGTGCTGGAAATGACATGGATACCTCTAGGCCGACACACTTCAGACCAGCCACCTCTGTCTGCTAATGTGTTCCCCCTGTCAGTGGAAAGATCAAGCAAAACAAAGACATCTATTACCTCAAGGCTTTGCACTTCCAAATACCACATCTCACAGGCCATGGGAAATAACAAATCACAGAACACTAGGGATTGGAAGAGATCTGGAAAGCTCACCTAGTGCAGTCCCCCTGCCACAGCAGGATCCCCTAGATCCAGTCACACAGGATCATATCCAGGGTGGGTTTTAAACATCTCCAGAGAAGGAGACTCCAGAACCACCCTGGGCAGCCCCTTCCAGGGCTCTGTCACCCTCACTGACCAGAAGGATGTTGCGATGCAGACAAGGGCAGGACACAACTGAACACAAACAAACCACAGCACCACCCCCAAAGTTACCGAATTCGATTTTGAAGGGAGGGGAAATTTCTAAGAAGGAATGGACTTGCTCTTTGCACTTGCCTTCCGAGCCTCCTTGGAGGTCTGGAGAACCCTGCCACCTCAGCACTGCAGCGGTCACCCAGGGTGTCTGCTCAGGCTCACGCCTGTCCAGCTTTTCTCCTGCCCCTGCTGCGCCAGGGCAGATGATGCTGGTAACATCCAGACCTTTCCCTGGCACTCTCCCACCATGTCACCCGTTCAGAGAGTTGAATGCTGACGACGGGCTGTGTACTCAGGGTACCTTCTCCCAAAGAAAACATCCTGCTTTGTCACTTCCACTGGACGCTGCAGTTTGCAAAGCCTTTCTGGAGGCACAGAGCAAACAGCAAGGCTCGGGCTTTTAGAGCAAACACCCAGTGAAAAGGGAAGGATGTTATTGCAGGGACAATCCACTGCCAGCCCAGCAGTGACTGTATTAACCCCTGAAGCTTTTCAGGGTGACCTGCTCAGTGCACTTTCTCCATGCCCATTAACTATTGGCATTTAAACTCTTGCTCTGCTCCAGCTTAGCTGCTTCGGTCCGTGACGCTGCCCTGCAGACCTCCCACACCTCTGCCGCTGCGCGGCGGCAATGTCAGCTCACATCAAACGGGGGGCTTTGCAGCACAGCAGTAGCTGTGCTTGTACCTAAGGGAGCATCTCTGAAGACCCCCCTGCTTTGGTTTGCTGCTCAAACCACCCTGGCAGCATCAAACCCGTTTGCTCCTCAGTAGGAGAGGCAGCAAGGGAAAATAAAGAGAGCAACCAGCACTAGTGATGGAAATGGCTCATCACAGAGCATCAGGGACTGGAACGGACCCCGGAAGATCTTCCAGTCCAATCCCCCCACCTTTCCATAGAAGGCCTTCACCACCAGGCCCGACGGGCTGTGCCATCTGCATGTGGCCCACTGGGCACTGCCAAAGCCAAGGCAACTCTAACTTCCTAGCCTCGAGCACCACGGCTGAAATGACAGCTCTCCTTGCAATGCTAACAAGGTGGATTCCATTACCGGCCACGAACACAGGCACCAACATTCAGAGTGATGCAGGGTGAGTAACAGCCTCAGTGACAGACATCATGCTGTAAAAGGTCACGCACAATTACGGCGCTGCCAGGGCCACGGCGCTGCCAGGGCTACAGTGCCCTCGGCATTTGGCCACCAGATGTGGAAACCAGAGAGCAGTGGAAGAAAACAGTTGCCAAGCTGAGACTTTGCTGTTAGCCTCAGTCCCACACGCTGCTGAGAGGAGGAAACAGCAGGAAAAGCCCAGAGTGTTCACAGAATCACAGAACATAAAGAGATTGGAAGGGACCTCGAAAGATCAGCCAGTCCAGTGCCCAAGATCCAGTCGCACACGAACACATCCAGGCAGGTTCTAAATGTCTCCAGAGAAGGAGACACCACAACCCACCTCGGCAGCCCCTGCCAGGGCTCTGTCACCTTCACTTTGAAGAAGGTCCTTCTCATATTGATGTGGAACTTCCTCTGTTTCAACTCCTTGTCCTTTCACTAGATGACACTGAGCAGAGCCTGGCTCCATCCTCCTGACACTGCCCTTTGCATTTTTATAAATATTCATGGGGTCACCCCTCAGTCTCTTTTTCTTCAAGCTCAAGAGCCCCAGCTCCCTCAGCCTTTCCTCAGCAGGAGGGTGTTCTACTCCCTTCAGACCACTGGATTTTAGTAGGAATTCATTTTACAAACACCTTAAAAGTGTTCTTCTGTAGCACCAAAATAAAAGCAATGCATAGATTTCTCTCTTGGTTATTAGTAAAACAGATCATTCACAGAATCACAGACCATTAGGGGTTGGAAGGGGCCTCAAAAGATCATCTAGCCCATTCCCTCTGCCGGAGCAGGATCCACTAGACCCAGTCGCATGGGAACACGTCCCCTTCGGTTGCAGCGGAGCAGTGCCTCACTCAGCACAAAGACTGCTTTATGAAATCGAGTCGTGTGCACGTGTGCTGAAGTCCGAAGCCTGCAGTTCTGCAGGCTGTGGGTAAGAACCCACAGGCGAGGCGCAAAACCCCTGGTGGGATGGATGCTGGAAAACACGGAGGCCAAGAAGTCAAGTCCCAACTAGGTAATGGGCTCCCTCATTACCTCTGCCGGTCGAAATCCGAGTTTTACTTGTGATTTAGAAGAGGATATCATTACCGCTGGGCTGGGTAATTGGTGCGATTCAAGATCAGCCAAAGGTCACATCTTGAAAGCATCAGCATCAGCTCCTGTGGTACCTTCCATTTTTCTTGGAAGCCACCCAACCAGTCCCAGAGAAGGTTGAACATTGCTTGGGGTATGAGATCATTACAGCCCAAGCTGCTCGACCGCAGATCGTAATGATGTTTCTGAGAAGGCAGATCCTGCTGTGGTGGAGGGGGGACTCGACTGGATGATCTTTCAAGGTCCCTTCCAATCCCTAACGCTCTGTGACTCTGACTGAGAAGAGGAGACTTTTAAACCAAACAAGACAGTAATAAAGGAGCTTGGTCCTGTTACAAAGCAGCAGCACTGAATTTCCTGCACTTAACCAAGTTAGTAGAGAGATTTGCATCCGGGAGATGGTGCTGTGCTTTGTCCACAGTGTTTTAACATCAGTCAGATTAAATATTTAGAGTCAGAACTTGTTGGAGCACTAGCTGCAAACACTGGAGGTGCCACATCAATACGAGAAGGAACTTATTTGCAGTGAGGGTGACAGAGCACTGGAACAGGCTGCCCAGGGGGTTGTGGAGTCTCCTTCTCTGGAGAATACACCTGGCCATGTTTGTGTGTGACTGGACCTAAGTAATGCTGCTGAGGCAGGGACAGTGGACTGGATGATCTTTCTAGGTCCCTTCCAATCCCTAATGTGTGGTGATTCTGTGAACACTTTCTGCCCGCAGCAGGACACAGTGTGTTCCATAGCTACCTCTGCCTTTGAGTGTTTTAGCTACCGTCCTGTCGCTGCTTTCCCCGAGACGGGGCAGAAACAGGTGCTGCTGCCAAAGAAGTTCAAGTCCTTTTTCCTAATGTGTTTTAAACCTGTCCTGCTTGTCTTCACATCTCTGAACGGACAGCGAGAGCCACAAAAAACATTTCTACATCACGTTCCTCCTCTCCACACTCACACTGGTAGTTCTCAGCTCTGCCTGTGAACAGCTCCTTGCTCCACGCAAGGGTGGGTGTCAGGAGGATGGAGCCAGGCTCCCCTCAATGTCATCTAGTGATAGGACAAGGGGCAGTGGGTGTGAGCTGGAACAGAGGAGGTTCCATATAAATATCAGAAGGACCTTCTTCCCAGTGAGGGTGACAGAGCCCTGGCAGGGGCTGCCCACAGGGGGTTGTGGAGTCTCCTTCTCTGGAGATGTTTCAGACCCTCCTGGATATGTTCCCATGCTACTTGGTCTAGGTGATCCTGCTGTGGCAGGGGGATTGGACTAGATGATCCTTGGAAGTCCCTTCCATCCCTAACACTCTGTGATCTGGAGGCCTCCTTCTGTTGGCAAGAGTTGGAACGCAGCAAGGTCTTTGTCTCTGGGTCACTGATGAAGGTCAACAAAGCCTGAGGGTACCTTCATCAGCAACATCTGGACTTCAGACAGAGAGCAGTTGGTGAAGATCATCATGGTGACAAGTAACGCGCGGCACTCCCCTAGTTTCTTTCTTATTTAGGATCATTAGAAGAACTCTGTAGTCTTCCTAACTGTGTTGCTGAGAGGGAAGGAAGTTGCCAGTGAACAGACAAATGATTAATATCTTCACGGAATCTGGGGCTGTTGGCAAATCTCAAAGAGGGCAAAGGATGTAAAAGCAGTAAAGCCAGGGAGACAGACAATAACTACAGCAGGCTTTGCATGAGGCCCCCAACACACTAAATACCTAACAGGAGACACTGGGTTTCTCAAGCAAACGTCCCTCACGCGTCAAGGGCAGGCTCAGCGCTACCCAGAGAGCCTTTAATAACAGCATTCCCACACTCATCCGGCAGTAACATGTGTCTTGTGTTACTTCAAGCCCGAGACGCTGAAAGCAAAAGCAGTCAGTCTTACAATGGGAAAAGAAACCCCACCCCAACCTTTTTTCTCAGCAGATGGTCTGAGCAAATGGTGTCTGTCACCTTCTCCGTAACAGAAGCCAGATGTGGAATCCAGCCCCATACGTTTGCGCCCCATTTCTGCCCCAGAAATGGCATTAAAGGGAATTTCTGGAATTGCTCAGGGATTAGGTAGTTGCTGTCCACATGCAGATGACAGCCCTTCATTACGGTTATTCCTGCCAAGGCAATTACTCTTGGGTGGCTGCATGGATGCATCAAACACAGTAAAAGAGAGTCAAAGTAGCTATGGCCCTGAAATACTGCAGCTGCTGCCACAAAATCAGTGGCTTTCCAAAGCGTTAGGTAACAGCGCTGGAAGGGGCTGCCCAGGTGGGTTGTGGAGTCTCCTTCTCTGGAGGCGTTAAAACCCACCTGGATGTCTTCCTGTGTGACTGGATCAGATCAAGTCACATAGGAGATCAAGCGACGCGATCTGATCAATGGCAGGCAACGAAGATCCACCGTGGCTTCAAAGATGGAGCAAAAGGACAAAACAGTGGTTTCAGCTACTGGGCAAGAAGTACAGAACCACAGAACATTAGGGATTGGAAGGGACCTCGGAAGATCATCCAGTCCAATCCCCCTGCCAGAGCAGGATGCCCTAGACCAGGTTGCACAGGAACACATCCAGATGGGTTTTAAACATCTCCAGAGAAGGAGACTCCACAACCCCCCTGGGACAGACAACGGGAAATTATTGCGAGAGGGACATCCAGTCACCTCCAGCAGCTGTTGCCTCTCCTGAAATACATGCAAATCCACATTGTTAATCCAACTTAATTCAACAGCTGTTGAATCTCTAGTAAAAGGACTCTGTAAAAGATCCTGTTGTGGCAGGGGGATTAGACTAGATCTTCCAATTCCTAATGTTCTGTGATGCTCCTAGTGATCTTCACTGCTGAAGATAATCACTTCTCAAAAGCTTCTACTGCTGTTAACTCTCTGAGAGGAAATGCTAGGCAACTGCCAGATTTCCAACAAGAAACACTAGTAAAAGCATCAGGGAGTGCACCACCTCTTGAGCTCACTCTGGGTCTTGGCACAGACAGGCTCTGGAGCTGGGCTTTGACCTATTGCTTCCTCAAGAGGGACTGGGCTACTGAATGTGGATCTGAAAATCTCCCCATCTGAATTTCAGTTCCTCAGCTCCTGAGTTCTCTTGAGATCTGATCTATTAACATACTTCCAGTGGGTTCACAGGACCTAAAAGAACCTAAGAGCATTTACTTTTGTAGAAATGAAATGTGCTCTCCTAAATAAACAAGCACTTCTTTAATTTGTGAAAGTATTTTCACAAGATAAAAGACAAGCAGATAAAAGAAGGAAGAGCAACGAAGGCCAGACAGTGAAGGAAAGAGTATCATCATTTATTTTACGTGACAGCCTCGTATTACAGAATCACAGAACAGCAGGGATTGGAAGGGACCTCAGAAGATCATCTAGTCCAATCCCCAAGGTCCCCTTTTTATTAAAGGTTCTTCTTTTTTACTTCATCAGAACTTTTATTTTCAGTTTGGAACTTTGTTTTCTTTTTCACTTTGTTAAAGAAAACTGACTCCCACCACCCCTACACCCACTACGACAACCTGACTCTGCTTTTCCCCGGAATCTGAGTGCTGCCCTCACTCAGTAGTGGGGCTGAGCCCACTTCCCTACTCCTCATAAGCACCAGAGAGCAGTGCTTGGCTACCTACTACAAGCCCAGGAGAAGCTTGCACTCCAACTCTTGTTTGCAGGAGTAATTACTGCTAATTACAGTGGAAGGTCATTGCACATGTTCTATTAAGTGAGACAGCTGTTCGAGGAGGACCAGAGCACCCTTCTCGTGCCAGGGTGGAAGGGCTAATGCAAGAGGTATTTGGCTACGTTAATCTGGTTACACAATCCATCAAGTCTAATTCTCATCCTTTTAATTGTGAAAAACACTCATGATACGACCGGCAAACGCAGTCTGGCTTCTAGTGTTCTGTTGAGGCAGGCAGGAGCATGGGCGCCAGGTTTTAAGAAAAGGAAAGGAACAACCCTTCTCTGGAGACATTTAAAACCTGCCTGGAGATGTTCCAGTGCAACTGGATCTAGGGGATCCTGCTCTGGCAGGGGGATTGGCCTGGATGATCTTTTGAGTTCCCTTCCAATCCCTAACGGTCTGTGATTCTGTGAACCCTTGTTGGTCTAACTGAGTAGGTTGGCCTCTTCATCACACTCGCTTATCAGTACACAGACAACAGAGAAGCATGGAGACAGTTCTACTGCAGCCTTCCTAGTCTGCCTTCCTCCCAAAAGACACAGAGGTCTCACTGCTTGGTCCCTGACCTACAGAAACACAGTGACTGTCACACACTTGAAGAGATCTCCGGCTAGAGCTACAATTTTCAAGCAAAGACAAGGGGCAATGGGGTGTGGGCTGGAACAGAGGAGGGTCCACATCAATATGAGAAGGACCTTCTTCCCAGTGAGGGTGACAGAGCCCTGGAAGGGGCTGCCCATGGTGGTTGTGGAGTCTCCTTCTCTGGAGACATTTAAACATAGAGAAAACATAGAGGATTTAAGATCAGTTTTAGGCCTTGACACTGTTTGGTTCTTATCTCACCAGGTCTTCTGAGCTTACCCTGAGATGCCGAGGAACCCTGCCTCCAGCCCTACCGGGGTGCTTAGTCTCCTTCTCTGGAGACGCTTAAAACCTGCCTGGACATGTTCCCATGTGACTGGATCTAGGGGATCCTGCTGTGGCAGGGGGATTGGACTGGGTGATCTTTTGAGGCCCCTTCCAATCCCTAGTGTTGTGTGAGTAGCACAAAATCCCCCTGCCCGAGCAGGCTCCTCTAGTAACCGAGCAAGCTACAGTCACCTGGTGCTTCACCAGCCTCAGAGCCTAACCCAAGGGTGCAGCCACCAGCAGCAAACACAGACAGACCTTATTTTCCATCTCTACAGGACATGAAAACGAACAGCACAGCCAGCAACAGAAAACACAAACGAAGCTATAAACCTCCTCACCGTGGGCGGAACAGAAAGCAGGCCGGCCCGAACACTCAACAGGGAAACCAACCACAGCCCACGGCCCACCACAGCCTCACCGGGCCCAAGGCAAAAACACCCCGAGAAATGTAGAGCCCAGCTCCTTACCCGGCTCCAGTCGATCCCATCCTGCAGTCGCTGGGAGCTCTGAGCCTTCCGATAACGAGGGGGCACTGCGAGGGGCCTCCTGTGCGCGGACTCCCAGCTCCCTCCGTGAGCAGGCCCTGTCTTCCTCCTGACAGGGGCACCGCGGTGGTCACTCGGGGCCCAGGTGCAGCCAATCAGGACCCAGATCCAGCCAATCAGGACCCAGAGCAGCCAATCAGGGCCCAGAGCAGCCACTCAGGGCCCAGGTGCCGCCACTCAGGGCCCAGAGCAGCCACTCAGGGCCCAGGTGCCGCCACTCAGGGCTGTTAAGGCCCCCCCAGAGCTTCACCTGAGGCCGGTCTTCCCTCAGGAATGGCCCTCTTCCAACGGGGGGGGGGTCATCCCTCATGTCAAGGTCTGGTCTGGCCAGTGTCCCAGTGGTCAACACCTACGGGGTTGCAGCCAGCAGCAGAACTAGAGGTTCTTTGTGGTGGCAAACAGAGGCCAAGCCAGTCCTGCCCTTGACTGTGGAAGTAGGTGCCTGGGCAGCCTTGGTCCTTTTGCCAGGATTCACCTGTGTGTCAGCTTTAATTCACTGGGTAAAACAGCGATGCCAGTGACTCCTGACCAAGGAGGCAGAAATTCACTCCAAGAGCAACTAGCAACAGACACCTTTCACAGAATCACAAGACATTAGGGATTGGAAGGGACCTCAAAAGATCCTCCAGTCCAAGTCCCCCACCACAGCAGGATCCCCTAGATCAAGTTGCACAGGAACATGGCCAGGCGGGGTTTAAGCGTCTCCACAGAAGGAGACTGAACACTCCAGTGCAGGAACATGGCCAGGTGGGTTTGAAATGTCTCCAGAGGAGGCTCCACAACCTCTCCAGAGGAGGAGACTGAACACCCCAGTACTGCTCACTCTGAAGACATCCCTGGGTGCCCTGCCCAGTCTGCCTGCTTTCAGTTTGCAGCAACATATCCCTATGCTCCTGTGTGACTTGGTCTAGGGGATCCTGCTGTGGCAGGGGGATTGGACTGGATGATCTTTCCAGGTCCCTTCCAACTCCTAATGTTCTGTGATACCACTGCTCTCCCTGCGTGGGGAATGACTAAGGCACGTCATGTCTTCTATGCGAGAAGACACACTCCCACCTGTAGGCCAGGCATGGAAGTGTGGCTACCAACCCTCTCCTGCACCCAAGCAGTCTCCCAACACACTTTCTTCACGCCAGGTCCAGCACATCCCAAGATTCATGGGCCAAGGTCTAAGAGGCATCAGTCTAGAAGTAACAACAGATACCCCAGTGAGATCCCAGTGCCTGAAGGGAGGTAGGATTATCTATACTGGCCTCTTCTTCTTTGCAGCGTTACCTTTAGTGGGCTGTACTGGGCTGGCCCGACGGCAGTGGTTATTTATAATTAATTGATGACAGTCAGTTACAGATTCCTTTGTTCTTTCTCCACACCCACTGCTGCACCTGACTGGTCTTTTTCTTCAGCGACCCCAGGTATCAGTATAGGCTGGGGACTGGCCTGTGGGAGAGCAGTGTAGGAGAAAGGGACCTGCTCCATGGAGGTACAAGAGTTTGCTTGGAGATCCTCACCTGGAGCTGCATTTGCCAATGTTGAACACAACCAGCAGCAGCTCCAGAAGCCAATTCTCCCCTTATGTGCGTTAATAAGAAAATGTCTTTCAAAACACGGAGCTCTTCACAAAAAGAGCCACCTGGGTGAGAAAATACCTTTAATTAATTTAATAAATATAAAAATAAGGTCTATCTGATGGCAGCATCTAAGAGCATAACACGTGAGAGTAGTCCAGAAACTCATCACAGCTGTCAGACCTCACAGAAAAGGCCTCAGGTTACAAAACAACCACAAATCCCAAAGATTCAAGCAAGTGCTGGAATAAAATACTGCAGCGAAACGTCCTCGTGGAGCAGGATGAAATGAACAATTCTTTTACTTACAATATCTGTAAGGAGAAAGAAAAAACCCAGAAACATAGTTTAAAGCAGGAAAAATGCTTTAGGATGACATCTTCTATAGAGCACTACCATAAAGAATAGTGATTCCACCACTCCTGACTGAAAGACGACATCACAGAACTTTAGGGATTGGAAGGGACATTGAAGATCATCTAGTCCCATCCCCTGCCACAGCAGGATCCCCTAGATCCAGTCACACGGCCAGGAGAGTTTTAAATGACTCCAGAGGAGACTCCACAACACCCCTGGGTAGCCCCTGCCAGGGCTCTGGCACCTTCACTGGGAAGAAGGTCCTTCTCACATTGATGTGGAACCTCCTCTGTTCCAGCTGACACCCACTGCCCCTTGTCCTGTCACTAGATGCCACTTGAGCAGAGCCTGGCTCCATCCTCCTGACACCCACCCTTCACATACTTATAAACACTAATGAAGTCGCCCCTCAGTCTCCTTTTCTCTGAGCTAAACAGCCCCAGCTCCTTCAGCCTTTCCTCAGCAGGTAGATGCTCCATTCCATTCATATCCCTGTGTTCCTGTGCAACTCGGTCTAGGTGATCCTGCTCAGGCAGGGGGATTGGCCTGGATGATCTTTTGAGGTCCCTTGCAATCCCTAATGTTCTGTGATTCTGTAACAAAAACCAGTAACTCCAGGACAAAACAGTCAGAAGACACTGCTTATCAGTCACATTATTCAGCCTGACAGCTGCAAAAGGACAGGGTTTATCCTGAGGGCTCTTTCCTCCCTGAAAGCCTCAGGCCCAAAGTTTACTGCCTAAAACCAGAAATACTAAGATTTTTAGTAGAACTGGTCAGGATTCACACCGACAAAACTGTGCTGTTTTGCTGAGACTGTGAGTACAGCAAACACTCCTCCTCCTCTGGAGTTCACAAGCAGAGCTGCTGCACTTACTGCACAAAGCCTTCGTGGGGTTGACCTGCTGCCCAGCCAGCAGCTGCTGCAGCTTCCTGATGTCCACGCACGCCTCAGCCATGCTCTCCGGGTCTCTGTCCTGAGCAGGGCTCTGGCTTTCATCACCTGAGGCTGAAAGCGTAAGAACACGGCAGTCAGGCAAAACATCAGGAGGAGTTTCAACGCCTTTAGGGACCCATCTGGTAACCAGTGAGTTTGGTACCCAAACATCTTTCACAAACAGCAGAGCAAGGAGGAGAAGGCCCACTTTTCCCACAAGGTGTCAAGAACACTGGAGGAGATTCCCCCCCCAAAAAACAGATCAGTCACTGGCCACTGTCCTCTGCCAGGTTCCATCTGAAGACTCCGAAGTACCTGACGGTATTTCACTGTTACCAGCGTCCTGCTGAAGTTGTGAGACCACACAGACATGAGAGGCCACACAGAGAGAAACAAGAGGGAACCTTACCCCAGGGAGGATTTCCCAAGTCTTTAAAATGAGTTGTGACAGACACCAAGTCCGTTTCTATTTTCAAGTTCATTTCCCCGCTCAGGTTGGCTTCTATGACCTGCAACAGGATCAAAGTGAGCCAAGCCACGTCCACGCTGCAGAATCACAGGACGCTCGAGGACACCTTGGGGCACATACGAGCTTCCAGAAGCACTGCAATGCCTTCACACTCACAGAAGCATTCAGGATGGAAAAGAACCCCAGGAACATCAAGTCCAACCAGCAACCCCACTCTACAAGGTCACCTCCTAAACCAGATCCGCCAACACCACATCCAAGTGACATTTAAACTCACTCAGGGATGGGGACTCAGCCACCACCCTGGGCAGCCCAGCCCAGGGCCTGACCACTCCCTCCAGGAAGAATTTCTTCCTGATGGCCAGTCTAACCCTCCCCTGGTGGAGCTTCCCTCTGGTTCTGAGGGGATGAGGAAGCAGAAAGAAGAAACAACTCCTCCCAAACACTAACAGAAGATTCTGAAGTCCCTCCTCTTGTATTTGCAGGACAACTGCACCTCTTCCAAGCCCTGGAAGACAAAAGACTGTCCCAGCTTCAGTGCTCCCAGTTTATGAAACAGTTTCCCATTCATCAAACCACTCCAAAGCTCTGTTTACTTGCTAAATCTACGTCAGTCAATTCTGAGGACTGCGAGCAATGATTTTTACAACAAAGATAAACAAAGCACAAAAGGAGGTTGGTAGGACACAGCCCTGAGGTGCCTTAGCTTACAATGGAATTGCTGAGGTTCTTCATCCTCTCCACAACACTCTTCATTGTTTTCAGCGCCGGCAGGTAAATGCTGACCTAGCAAGACATGAGAACCACGTTGGCACAAGTATTCCACGCGTGACGTGGACGCGAGGCTCTTGGACCTCTTGTGTTTGGATCAATTATCTACCGAGTGCAAGAAGCACAGTATCTAACCTACATCAGCAAACAACTCAGGACCAGAGGAACTCTGTCCATCACACCAACAGGCCACTGCACCAGCAGTTGCTTCACATTTAACACCCCAAGTCTGTGCTCAAATTAAAGGAGAGACAAGTTTTTGTGTGTCAGGGCCCACACTTGTGTTACCAAGCAGTCAGTAGTTACTAGAGCCAAAAGGGAAGTGACATGATTCCTATGGTACTGTAACTGCTTCTGGAACTGTAACCACTGAACCACAGAACATCAGGGATTGGAAGGGACCTCAGAAGATCCCCCAGTCCAACCCCCCTGCCACAGCAGGATCACCTTGATCCAGTCACACGGGAACACGTCCAGGCGGGTTTGAAACGTCTCCAGAGAGGGAGACTCCACAACCCCCCTGGGCAGCCCCTGCCAGGGCTCTGTCACCCTCACCATGAAGAAGGTCCTTCTCAGATTGATGTGGAACCTCCTCTGTTCCATCGTAAGTCACTGAACTAAATAAATCAAGCTTGAGAGCTGTACATCTTCATAACTGTAGTGCTCTCAGCCATGGATGTAACAGACATCTATCACCTCAAACAGGAGCACCACTGCACAAAGACCTCTCCTTGCAACTCTGCCAGAAGTCAGTAAGGATGCAAGGAGGATATACACAAATCAGGAGGAAACACAGAGATATTTTACTCTGCCTGATAGGCCACTAATTCCAGAAAGAACAAATTCTTTAGGGTTCCAAACAGTTGAAAGAGCCTAAACCTCTGTGGTTTCGAGGTGCTTCTGGCCACAGCCATGCAAGCCCTTTGTTCCTCCCTTCCTTCACCCTGAACCTCACGCCAACAACTGGTACCTATCTGCTCTGTTTCATGAAAGCCATGCCCCACCCCACTCCAAACTCTAGCCTTCAGCCTCCTCTCTTTCACCTCTGCAAAACACACCAGCAGGACACTCTGCAGCAAGAGCATCCAACTTGCAACCTCCCCTTCCATTAGGGAATGTAAACACAGAGACTTACATCGAAGTCGGGCACACTGGGCTCTCTGAAATCATTCCACAATCTTCTGGGAATGACCCCCACCGGAATGTCGTGTGTCACAATCCTACCGCTGCTCGATAAGGATGGCTTGAGAGAGAGAGGGTGCACTTGCAGTTAAAAACAGGACAAGTTTTTCAGACCTGCTCTAGGAAATCCTGTAACTGAGTGCCCCAGACACTCTGCTCCAGCTTTCCACATCAACTGACTATTTAGTGGACTTCCCTTCTGAACAAGGAAGAGGGTGTGAGGTATCAGTCACCAGTATCTACGAGCCATCCCTAGAGCAAAAGAGGTCAGTCAGGTCAAAAGAGGTAAAGAACAAGAATTTTTGGAAGACAGATGATCCAAAGCAAAACACTACAGAACCACAGAACATCAGGGATTGGAAGGGACCTGGAAAGATCACCCAGTTCAATCCCTCTCCCACAGCAGGATCATCTAGATCAAGTCGCACAGGAACATGTCCAAGTGGGTTTTAACCGTCTCCAGAGAAGGAGACTCCACAACCCCCCTGGGCAGCCCCTTCCAGGGCTCTGGCATCCTCACTGGGAAGAAGGTCCTTCTCATATTGATACAGAACCTCCTGTGTTCCAGCTCACACCCACTGCCCCTTGTCCTATCACTAGATGACATTGAGGGGAGCCTGGCTCCATCCTCCTGACACCCACCCTTCATATACTTATAAACACTAATGATGTCACCCCTCAGTCTTTGTTTCTCCAAGCTAAAGACACCCAGCTCCCTCAGCCTCTCCTCAGCAGGGAGATGCTCCCCTCCCTCCATCATCCCTGTGGCTCTGTGCTGGGCTCTCTCCAGCAGCTCTGGGTCCTTCTGGAGCTGAGGGGCCCAGAACTGGACACAATCTTCCAGACATGTCTCACCAGGGCAGAGCAGAGAGGGAGGAGAACCTCTCACTATCTGCTAACCACCTCCCTTCTGATCCACCCCAGGATGCTGTTGGCCTTCTTGGCCACAAGGGCCCATTGCTGGGTCATGGCCACCAAAGGCAGTAAGTCACAGAATATTCAGAGAAGGAAGGCACGGAGAACAGCAGATGTTAGAAAAGGTGGTTTAACTGTTCCTGTGCGACTTGGTCTAGGTGATCCTGCTGTGGCAGGGGGATTGACTAGGTGAACTTTCAAGGTCCTACAACACTGGTTCTGTGTGCTACCAACCACGATGACAGGAAAGGCCAGAGAAATGGAAAATGGTGTGACTTTTCTTTACGCAGTTTTCCAGAATCACACCAAAGACTAGCAAAGCTTCTATCTGATCTTAGGAAAAGCACTGAAGAACTTTTTCTAAATAAAAAAAAGCCTGGTTGTACTTACTAGCTCCACAGCAACTCTGAGACAGGGACAATGCCTGTTGGTCAACTTGATCTTCACTGCCTTAGCATTCTGGGCAGTTTTTAATGCTCTTGACAGGTACTCAGGCACCAATTCCAAATAGATTTCATTGTGTTCTGCAGCTATTCCTTCCATCTGAAATTCATCGAAGAAATTCCCCTACAATGTTTGAAAGTTTGGAAATGAAGTCAGGCAAATAAATCAACAAAAAGACCAGGGGAAGTTTTACCTATCACACCTTAAGCTTAGAACTGTGTGTTGCCAACGGGAAGCTTAGCATCGCCTGCAGGACTCAAGGGAGGATGCAAAAGCTGCGTCTGAGGGCTCGTCGCTTCGGGCTAACCCTTTTACTCCAACATCACCCTCTAACACCTACCAGTCCTCAAACAAGGGGTGCGAGCGGTGAATCGGGCTGGCCTGTTCCCAGCTCTGGGCAGGCCCGTGTGGAACAGCACACACTGAAGCCTTACACTGAGGGACAACCGAGGCAAAAGGGACATGCAGCCACAACCGTGCGAATAAAAGGCAGTCCTACGTTCAGTGGCCACGCCGGCCTCCAGAGCCCCGGCGGGCGGTGAGGGCTCCCCGCACACCAACCGCTGAGCACACCCGCTGCGGGCCCCGGTTTCCGAGCGCCCCGGGCTCACCTGGCTCAGCTCGCACCACATGCTGACCCCGCCGTTCGCCACCTTATCGCACAGGATGAAGTACAGCTTGCTGGCCGTGAGGCGCAGGGTGCAGGTCTTGGCTAGCCTGGCGATCGTGTTGATCACACCTGGCCAAGGGAGAGGGTCGTCACAGCGGGAACCGAGTGACACAGCTCAGCCCAAGGGAGAAACACGCGGACTCCAGGCCCGCAAGGAAACTCCCGAACGCCCCTCAGGGCTGCGCAGGGATCGGGTCGGGAGGGCAGCGAGAGGCCTCTGGGCCGCGGCCTGGGCCTCAGGGGCCGCCATGGGCCGGGACCGCGGGCGCGCTCCTGCCTTCCTGCGCCCAGGGAAGGAGGGTCCGGCGGCCCGGCCCCGCACACTCACGGCTGAAGTGGTTGAGGCAGGCGAGGTCCACGATCTTGGCGCGAAACCGCATGGCGGCGGCCACACAGCACCAGGCACCGCCCGCCCCCGGGCCCCGCCCGCCGCCCGACCCCGGGCCCCGCCCGCCGGGGCGGTAGCAGTGCGATTGAGGGCGGGGCTGCGCGGGAGCTGGGCAGGGCAAGGGCTTGAGTTCACAGAACCATTCGGGTTGGAAAAGACCCCCTGGGATCAACCCCACTCTACAAGTTCCTCTCTAAACCAGAGCCCCAAACACTACGTCCAAGTGACTTCTGATGATGTTTCAAGGTCCCTTCCAATCGCTAATGATTCCATGATTCTATCATCCCTGGCTGTGTTTAAAGATCGTTTGGATGAGGTGTTGGGGGATGTGGTTTCGGGGGGAACTTGTAAGGTAGGGTAGATGGTTGGACTCGATCCCCGGGGTCTGCTCCAACCTGAGTGACTCTGAACTCAACCCATCACTGGTGCTTGTAGAATTAAATCTCGTTAGGTTTTGCCTCAGATATGGTTGGAAGAAACAACTGTCAGCAATGACTTTACATAAACTGTCATTAATCTTCGTGTAAACTACTGCAGTGTTTATGTAAAACTAGAAGCTGTTTATTTACTGTCTTGTTAGAAAAGACAGGCAAGACCCGATGGTGTTTGCTTCTTTTATTATGAAAGATACAAAACCCCAGAGCGCAGTGCAGCTACCGTTAGGAACGCGACCTTCTCTTGCATGAACTTCCTATTTACATACACGAAATTCCCCAAGTGGAACAAGATCCAATGTGAGACACATTATCAGAATATACAAGCTCAGAGACGTCCTCTCTCTGTGTTACTCTATACATGATTGTTACCAAACACGCCCCTTCCTACCTGTCGTTACACCAGCATTTTAAATTAAGCTTATGAAACTACTCACGTCCAATCAAGCAGAATCAGGGCAGCGTTCTGCTGTCCGAATGATTACTTGAATACAGTGGGAAAGGACAGAGCCAGGTCTTCAGCCAGGCTCCATCTTCCAGCGTGCACAATGCTCACATCTGATGGCTGTGAAGTAACGGAAACCGATTGTTACTGACACCAAACGAGAGATACCTCAGGAGTCGAAGAGGCACTGGCTTTCAGATCACCCATCTGTTATCAGGAGAAGCAAGCTGGGGAACTGAAACTCTTCCTCGAGCAGATCACCTTTAACTAAAGGTTAAAGATCAGACGCAGCTTCTGCATCCTATCTTGAGTCCTGTAGGTGATGCTAAGCTTCCTGTTGGGAACACACCGCTCTAAGCTTAAGGTCTGATAGGTAAAAAACTCTTCAAACTCTTCCTCAAGCAGAAAGCCCAAATAAAAGAGTGGAGCTTGCTTTGTGTGATCAGAGATTATGAAGTACAAACCAAGGGCAACGCACGACTCCGTATTGTTTTGAATGGAACCAACTACTGCTTAGTAAAATAAGGCACTTCTTCCTTTCGATCAGTCCTCCTCCCCAGACACTAGTTCAGCTCCATTTTACACAGAGAAGCGACTTCAGCTACGCCGCTTGTGACAGCAAGCGGGATGGCATTGGTTGCTGTCGCTCTCCAAGCGCGGACGGCCTCGAGAACACCTTCTGGATTGCTTGAACTTAAGTCAAAGAGGGAATAAACGGCTGAGAGCTGCACACCCCAAGGAACACCTGCAAAAGGGAAACACCGGTCAGCTTATAGACACTCAGGTGTGTAAGAATTGAAGGGGTTTGGGAAACCTGAATCTGAAGTAGCTCTTAAACCAAGAAATGACATTCAAGGGCATCACCAGCTGGGGTGCCTGGAACCAGAATGCAGCAAGGTGACAACCTGCAAGCTAATCCCATAACATGGCACTTCAACCTGGCACTGCCCAGTTTGCTGAATTCAGCAGCTTTTCAGCATTCAAAGGGCATAAAAGATCTGGGCACCCAGTGATTTTACTTCAGTTACAGGTGGTCAGACTTCTACGAAAAGTCACCCTCACGGAGTCTGAAACAGACACAGACATGCAGCGCTCACTTGGAAGAACTCACACTGCAAAGAACAGAAGCTATACAAGTGGTTCAAACAGCTCCCTCACATCTACCACTGGCTCGCTGCAAAATGAACTTAGCATTAAGAATTCCACAGCAACACAGATGTCTGCCACTCTGTTTTGCTTCTCAGTCAGGAATTTGGACTGTCCTGCAACCCTCACCCAATACACGAGGGTCTTGCCAGCAGCACCCAATACACGAGGGTCTTGCCAGCAGCAAGTTTCAGCATGAGCAGCTCAGGTAACAAATTCCTTGTCAAGGTGAGATCACTCTCTAAGCTCCCTGAGGCAGCTGATCGTAGAATGACAGACATTACCTTCCTCTTTTGCCTGTTGCACAAACAGTCCAATTACAGAGCTAACATTCTTCACTGCGCCAAGATGTCCTTCCTTCAAGCCTATTTGGCCCAATCGACCTGGAAGACAGAAGGTTACTGTGCATCTGAGAGCCAGCTTCCGAATTTTTAGACCACAGATTGTCTGTTGAACTATCAAGAGAAAACACAAATGTCAGTTACAATAATTACTCATTCTTGTGACCATTTTGTCTTGGGAACAGCACTTGTCCTGCTCCTCCTGTGAATAAAGACCCCGAGGCATTTCTCATCAGACTGTTTCCACCTCCTTTCAGTTTCTAAGCATAAAACTCTTAAAAAGAGCAAATTCTGTTTAAAAAACATTATTGTATAGTCTACATACTGAAATATCTATTGAAATCCAATAGATATTTATCTCCGTGAGCACCATCTAGATCTCAAACGAATTGATCTAACTTCAAATGTAATGTTCTGTGAAATCAGAGCAACATCTCTCAAAACCATGTAGGTACCTGCTGTTCACAGGACAACAGAAACATCTTAAAAGCGAAATTTAAAGGTGGGAAATTGTGACATTAAAAAAAGAAATGAAAAATCAAGATTTCAGAATTGTGAATTCGGAATGTCAAGAGATGCAAGAGCTCCGTTTCTTTCAGGCAGGCTGACATTTTCACAGGACGCAGCTGCACAGAACAGAAGTCCAACCAGGTCACTTACCGATCAGCCTGAGCGTCAGTGCCACCACGCTGTCAGGGATCGACTGAGTGGTTTCATGGCCCTTTCTCTTCTTCACCCATTTATCCATAGAAGGCCAAAGCACTTTGCTGTGAAAGACAAGTGAATTTGCAAATCTGATGCTGCAGGAAGAAGTGGTACAACACTCGCACAACAATTTATCACAGAGTCACAGAACATCAGGGATTGGAAGGGACCTGGAAAGATCATCCAGTCCAATCTCCCTGCCACAGCAGGATCCCCCAGACCAAGCTGCACAGGAACAGTTCAGGCTGGTTTGAAATGTCTCCAGAGAAGGAGACTCCACAACCCCGCTGGGCAGCCCCTTCCAGGGCTCTGTCACAGTCAAGAAGTTCCTTTTCGTATTGATGTGGAACCTTCTCCGTCCCAGCTCACACCCACTGCCCCTTGTGCTATAATTAATCTAATTACTATGACGATCATGGAATTCAAATCCCAGTGAAATACACTACTGAGTATGATTACACTTCCACGCTGAAGGAGTGCTACTTACACATCAAAACATTGTCTAGTGCTGAGGAGAGGGACATTTAACAATTAAGTGCAGAGGAAGACAAACATTTCACTTTGTTGAAAAACACCCATCTCAAAATGTTTCCCAGTTGTCCAGACAGAGCTATTCTAAACACAGTTACTTAGAGAACAGCTCAAACTGTGTTAATTTCTTGGACCAGTACCCCAAAATCCTGGATTTCCTCACCGATCGCTTACTCTACCTTAAAACAAAGCGCTGTCAGCACAGCAGTTTGGGTCTCGTCAGGGTAAGGCGCCCTCAGTTCCACGTACCTAAGCAGCAGTTTATCACGTTCAAACTAAGTCCTCGTGGCTCTGATTTGGGAGGACAACCCCAAGCAGCACAACAAACACACCATGGCAAACCTGCTGGCCACAATACCTTATAACGTTGTCGTTTGTCCAGTCCCACTTCAGGTGAGAACACAGCAGATCGACGGCAAACAGGTACTGCCAAGCCTCCTCGCTCAGGTCTTCTCCGCGTCGCTCACTCAGCTCAAGGGCCACTGTTGGACACGACTGCATTTCTGAAAGCAGGTTTGAGACCATAACACCAGCATCTAGAGAGGAACTCTGCAAGTTTAGAAGATCGTAATCTTAATGCATGAGAAGTTACCAAACTCTTTCAATATAACTTGATCCTGTCTGCCCACAGCATCTCGCACCGTAAAATCAACCTTGGGTTTGACTTTATCCAGGTGATCCTGCTGAGGTGGAGGGGACGGGACCGAATGATCTTTCAAGGTCCATTCCAATCCCTACGTTCCAGCTCACACCCGCTGTCCCTTGTTCTGTCACTGGGTGCCCCAGAGCAGAGCCTGGCTCCATCCTCCTGACACCCACCCTTCACATGTTGATCAACATTCACGGGGTCACCCCTCAGGCTCCTTTGTTCCCAGCTCAAGAGCCCCAGCTCCCTCAGCCTCTCCTCAGCAGGGAGATGCTCCCCTCCCTCCACCATCCCTGTGGCTCTGCGCTGGGCTCTCTCCAGCAGCTCTGATAAATGGATATTTACAGTCTACCTCAGTGAAAGATCACAAGTAAAAAGAGACAGACTAATACCACAATTAATGGTGATAAAGAATTACCTGTGACACAGAGGACTACAAAAGGCAGGTAAACCCAGCACCTATTAAAAACCCAACAAAAACCCACACCAGAACCCCTCAAGGAAGATCCAAGAGGGGCAGCACTCCCTGGCACAAGAGCACTCCAGGCCAGGTTTGCAAACAATGTTTTAATGTCTAACAGAAGGATCAGGGAAGTGTTGTGCTGCAGCAGGGTTTAGACGACGTAGGAAAGAAGTCTGAAGCAGCGTTCAATAGCTGCGCGGCACACACTGCACAGGAGATTCACAGGGTATCTAGACACCCTTCACCGGAGGTACTCGGCCTGTTTGGATTCAGCCAGCAAAGAAACCAGTGCAGACCAGAGCTGAAATGAGACCTTACCTGTTCCCAGCTGAGATAAGCGCTCAAACAGGCCAGCACGTCGTGGCTCGCGCTCTGCCTGACAACTAACTGCATAGCTTGGTTCACCGCACCTTCGAAGGCAAAGATGTCAGACCACACCGCTGCGATAAATAAAACCAATTTTTCTGAGTCTGGAAAGGCTGAGAAACAGAAGAGAACAAAGTTAACACTCAAAACCAAATCTGTAAGTACACAGCAAGGCATTAAAAGCTAGTAACAGAGCTGGGCAGAAAAGGCACAGACGCCGCGGCTGCAGCCAGGGAATCACAGAACGCCAGGGGCTGGCAGGGACCGCCGAAGGCCGAGTCCAAACCCATGGTGGGTGGGTGTCAGGAGGATGGAGCCAGGCTCTGCTCAGGGGCACCCAGTGATAGGACAAGGGGCAGCGGGTGTGAGCTGGAGCAGAAGAGGTTCCACATCAGTGTGAGAAGGACCTTCTTCTCAATGAGGGTGACAGAGCCCTGGCAGGGGCTGCCCAGGGGGGTTGTGGAGTCTCCTTCTCTGGAGATGCTTAAAACCTGCCTGCATGTGCTCCTGTGTGACTGGATCTAGGGGATCCTGCTTATGCCTGGGGATGGGACTGGGTGATTTTTTGAGGTCTCTTCCAACCCCTAATGTTCTGTGATTCTGTGAAATTAAAGTGGAAGACTGCACTTCAGAGGCCTGCTTAACACACTGCAGTCACAAATAAACACTGGAGCAAACTGGAGCTAGCTCTGAAGAAAAATAATAAATAACAATCCTAAGATTATTAAAATAACACAAATTGATAAAATAAATAAAAAATTAAAAAATAATCCTAAGACCAGTCACAGTACGAAAATGAGCTCTTCAGTACTTGCTAACCCCTTGCACCATACACCTATGAAGTCTACACTAAAACAATTGCAAAGAACTTTCCTACAATTAAGACAAGAAATGTGATAATTAATACAAACTCTTGAGAGCTCAGGGCATCAACAAACTGGGAACCGTCAGGAAGGAATTTCCTCTCAGACAGTTCTCTCCACAGGATTTCTGTTTCGGCAGACAGGCCGCGTGCCCAGGCGGTGCAGACACAAGGCCACCCAAACACACTCCACCTTCTTTCAGCAGGCTGTAGCAGAACAGGCGGGCTCGTTCCAAATCCCCCAGCTGGCGACACACTCCCGTGTAGACTCGACACAGAGCCTGACTGAGACGGCAGTCAGTGGCACTCCTCTGAGCCTTGAGCTGGCCGAGAATAGCGCGCAGCAAGGACTCTGCTGACACCTGGAAGGCACAGAAACTACTGTCAGACCATTAGGCACTCAACACTGTATTTTATATGTACTATTTATACAAATAAATATACTTGTACATACTTATTCACTGAATAAAACCCGCCTGGCCGTGTTCCTGTGCGACTTGGTCCAGGTGACCCTGGGCGATTGGACTAGACGATCTTTCGAGGTCCCTTCCAACCCCTAATGCTCTGTGATTAATTTTTGATATATTTTAATGGGCTGCCCAGGGTGGGGGTTGAGTCCCCATCCCTGCATGTGTTTAAAAGTTGCTTAGATGTGGTGTTGGGGGGTCTGGCTGAGGGGTGACCTTGTAGAGTAGGGCTGATGGTTGGACTTGATGATCCCAGGGGTCTTTTCCAACCGGAATGGTTCTATGATTTGACAATATTATAGTAGTATGACAAGTAAAAAGAATGATCACATTTGGGAGAATACTCTCTGCATACAAATAAAAACACAAGTCAGTAAATTAGAGGCAACCAGTGAAAGGAAACGGGCAACGTCTCTTCTATATTGTATGATTTATAAATTCATTACATGGTAAATATCTGTCATTCACAGAATCACAGAACATTAGGGACTGGAAGGGACCTCGAAAGACCATCCAGTCCAATCCCCCTGCCACATTATGAGATGAAAAACTATTATCCTTTAATAAAGCTGAGGAAAGGAACAACAACAAAGGCACTCCACTAAGCTGATTAGATCAAGTGGAGCACCCTCACTTGGCTACTGGAGGGCTGTCCCAGGACAAACAGATCACGGCTGAGGTGTGAGACTGACTGCATCAGCCAACAGCAGCCTCTTCCCAACATCCTGCACCCTGCAGGAAGCAGGGACGGGTGTTACTGCCTACAGTGCAATGAGGTGCAAGGAAGGACAACACTGGGATTGTCCTAGAGGACACTTAAAGGGAGAGTTAAAAGCAGGAGTAGAGTAAGAGGCTTCGTAACCAGGTGCTGGAGAGGCCAAAGGCTTACACTGGATACCTGCAGACACCAAGGAGTCAGAGTGCCAACTCAGAGTGACATTCTAACCCAACCGGTCCAAGGCAGCTACCTCAGACTGGGGTTCCGAGGGCAATAGGGAGCTACAGCTATAGATCTGGCCCAGCTACCGGAGGGGTGAGTGTGTGCTTCTCCTAAGTAGTGAGAACGGGAGTCATGGACTGGTTATACTGGTTCATGTTAGCTCCTGGAGAGATCCACGTCCTGCTGTGGCGGGGGGACTGGACAGATGACCTTCCAAGGTCCCTTCCAGCCCCTAATGTTCTGTTAACATACATGTAATCTGAAATGTGATAGAACAGACACGTATGTTCCACTACCAGACTTCCACCCTGAGCAGCCAGAGAAGGGAAGAAGATCAGCTGCACGCCGGGTGCCCATGTGCCCATCAGGAGAACACACTCAGCCTCACGACTGCTTGGCTCTGCAAAAATAAAGCTGCCCCAGTCTCACGACTATGAAGTGACCAGATCTGGCAACTGCTCGAGTCTTTGGCTGAAAGATTAAATTCAAAGTTACGCTGCTTACCTTGTTTTTTACGCCAAATTCATAGACAACTTCTTTCTCTTCATCCCTCATCACTGGAATCTTTGAGATATTGCCAACATGAACGTGACCCCTGATGACCGGTAACAAGTCAAAGCAGGATTCAGCAATTTTCCTCAGCGCCCAAGAAACCTTCTCAGAGTCAGGATCCACAGCCTCCTTTCCTGGCTGTGATGCCTCCTGACTGAGCCCTTGTGCTGAGTCCCCGACGTCACAGGTTTTGTCATGGAAAGCCTCCTGCATTTCAGAGGTTGTACTTTCAGTTCTCCCTACAGCACAAGCACTGGGCTCCAGCCTTGGGGATTCACTGTCCAGCCTCAGCCTCTTTGCGCTCCTGGGCATAGACGTCGGCAACAGCGCCCGTTTCTCAAGCTGACTGGATGAGCTCGAACACAACTGCTGACTGTGGGCGTCTTTGTCTTTGCTGCTGTCAGGCTTCAAATTGCTGCCTGTTTTAACGAAAGCCGTTGACGTAGACGCGATGGTCTTGAACCCACCGATCTGGGCTACGGGTCCTGGCAAACCCTGGCCGTCTGAAAACGCGCATCGGTTCAGCTGAATGTTGCCCTTCAGGATGTTCAGCGTCCTGGCCCTCGCGGACAGCTCGGGATACATGGTGTCCAGTATCCGCACCGAGTTCTCCTGCGGAGCCGTCGGAGCAGCAGCGTCAGCCGCAAAGGGAGGAAACCGGCCCGGGACGGGAAGCGCGTGCTTTGGAATGGAAGTACAGAACTTCAAAGGCGAGGAGCGAATCCTTCTGCCTACTGCCTTTTCCGAGGGCGAGGCAGGGGAAAATAAAAGGGCAGATTTGACTTTTGGGGTATCTGTTAATGGAGACACGGGGGGAGGAAGAGGGGCTTCACGCAGTGGGGATATCAGGTCGTCGAGAGGTGAAAGCAAAGAGGATTGACTAGTAGAAGACACTGCTGGGGATGTGGTCTGTGCAGCTTTTGGAGGAGTCGCAACCAAAGGCAACAGCAAGGGGGGCAAAGGAGGGCCCATCTCTTGTCTAATTTTATTTATAGTCTCAGGTGAACATTTTGTTGGCAAAGAAGTCTCAGCATTTGCCACTGGCTCAGGCTGTTCACTTTTGCGAGTCGCGGTTTTTCTCTTTCCTGGAAGCAGCCTCTTTGAGGGCTTGGCACACGTCCCTTTGGCAACCGCCCCGGTTGCAACAGTCAAGACCTTAGATGGTTCCTCCTCTTTGCACTGCAATTTGTTGTTCCTTCTGAGAGCGACATCCACGCAGGGCTCCAACTCCAGCGCGCGTGCGTTCTCAAGCGCTGGTCTGCGCGGCTCAGGGGGCTGCCCGACTGTCACCTCCACGTCACACAAGGCTGGGTTTGGAAGACGCTCGACGACGTCTGTGTTCCGATTGCTACCATCTCGGGTAACATCAGCGTTGTTTTCTCCTGTGCTGCAAGGTTCCCCTTTCCACGAGGCCAAGTCTTTAGGACAGCCCTCCCCAAACACACCAGACGACTCACCCGCAGTAACTGGAGAGCTGTTTGTTTCACAGCGCGTACCCGCACCCACCACGGCGCCCGCTCTTGCCTGACGAACCGGTGACGCGCCTCCTGGGCGCGCTGCTGAATGACCTTCACATCCTTGGTCATCACTGCTACCAGTGGCAGCAGTTTCCAGAGCAGCCACCGCCAGTTCCCTGGGAGCTCTCAGTTCCTTTCTGAACACAGGAACACATCCAGAGCGTTTCTCATCTCTAACATCCTGTACAGAGCACTCTTCCTCTTCAGGGTCACTGTCCTGCTCCAGCGACTCTAAACCATTTTCACATCTTTTTACGGCGTTCCCCCCAGACACCTCAAAACTATTCAAACCTCTGCTTTCTCCCCAACCTGTCAGCGAATCAGTTCTCAGAGAATCTGTCCTAAACTCACACACGGAAGTACTGCGGCCTGATTCTTGATGGCCAAACGCTTGAAGAAGAGAAGCACTCTTACTAGAAGAGTCTGCATCCCGGGTCTGTGACTTAACAGATGCCCCAGGTTCAGCTGCCGGCTGCTCCTTCTCGTCTGGAACTGTCTCTTCACTTTGGTGTAAGCATTCACTCCTGGGGCAGTCCAGTTCTCTGTGCACGTGGTCTCTTCCAGACAGGACCTCGGCACCCTCACCCGAGCTTTCTGAAGCGGAGTTCAATGCACTGTCTGCAGCACAATTATCTCCCCTGGTTTCCAGCGTATGAGAACAAGCACCCTTTTCCTTGAAGTGAGTTTCAGCTTCCTGAAGGCTGCAGTTCAGACCTGGAGGCGTCGTGGATCCCAAGCCAAGTCCCACCTGCACAGAAGAATCTGTTTCGTCAGTATCTGCACAGCCCATCTCCGAGTCCCCTCGAGGAGAAAAAGCCACGGTGGTGTTTAAACCCACCTCTGAGGCAGGCTGGCAGATGAGCTCTGAAACATCCATTTTCTTCACAACATTCTCTTCACAGTTAAATGAACCAGAACAAGTCTCAGTCAGCAACTCCTCACTTTGCCCATTTAATTCCCCTTTTATTTCACCACACTCAACACTTTCAGTTACCAAGACCTGAGTCAGAGGTTTTGCAAGCAGTGCCTGGGAAGCAAGACTGCCTTCCACTGAGCCAGATGCAGTGGGATCACCTCTGGCCAACAGCTCACAGCTTCCCTCTCCAAAGTGTTCTGGATGAAGGCTGAATTCGCTCTCTGGAGACTCAAACGCTCCGTAGCCGTGAATAGCGGCTGATGCCTGCTCTAACGAACCGCATGGGTTGTCACGTCGTTGTCTTTCACCTCCCATTTCTGTAAAACCTAGCACAGAGGACTCACTCTTAGCGACGCTGCTCTCTGCGTCGCTGCTGCACGCTGCACTTTCCCAGTCGGACTTTCCTGGAGACAAACGACTAGCACGTTCCTCCTGCTGCGGGTCGCCTTTAGGATGTGCCCCCTCTTTCGTATCTACTAAGTGTTCATTTTCAGCGCTGTGGAGCAGCTCTGATGACTCAGCATTTTCTAGAAGACAGCCTCCTTTGCATTTCACAGCTAGTTCAGCAGTCCCAGGTCTGCTGACACTCACGTCTTCATCTCTGAGCTGTTCGCCACCATCTGGCAGGGCCGACAAACCAGCCCTTTCCACAGCTGCACTTCTGTCTGTGTCACCCACAGACAATGAACTTCTGCTCCCCTCCACAGCAGACACAGATGAACTAGAGATGTTAGTGGTCTCTGGTTTGTATTCTCTGTCTGCCTCATCTTTTACTGTTGGCACACGTTGTTTCTCCAGTATCTCTTCGCTGTCACGTTTCATTTCAAAGCACGGAGCCTGTGCAAAGACATCAGGAGCTCCAGGGCTTCCAGCAGCCTCCCTCATTATTCCCTCCCCATTGTGCTGTATCATCAGGTCTTTAGAACACTCCACTTCACAGGACTCTGAGGTACTCAAATCAGACACCACGTTTTCAGAGAGGTCTCCCTCCTGATCGGGCTCCGCAGAGAGTCCTCTTGTCTGTACTGCAGCGGTGACTTCCTCCCCGATTCTCGCTTGTGCTGTGCTTTCCACCGCAGCACTTGGTACATCAGCTGCTCCCATCACACTCCTGGATTCACTTTCAGCCAGTGCCAACACGTCAGACTTCTCCTCCGAACTTTCACGTTGCTCAGGGGGCAAATGAGTCATCTTTTGGGGACCAGATTCCACCCTCGGAGTCACTGTCTCTCCTGGCAGCTCATCTCTTCCTGCTTTTGTGAATTCACCGTGGTTCTCGTGATCAACAGCTCTGGTTAGGATGACATTCTCCTCCGTCCGCTCCACCTCGCCGCATTTTCCCATCTCATTCTGAGGCTTCAACCTGTGTAACACAAAATCAGCGGAAGAACTTCCCTCTTCCCTGTTCATGTCCGCACTGTCTCCTTTCTGCTCCTCAACCATTTCCAACTCACGTGCTGCTGCTTCAGTTTGTTCCCACTTCTCTGTTTCTGTATTCTCAGAGTCCTCCTCCAAACAACCTCTGCTAGTTTCCACGCTTGTCAGTGAAGCAGCAGCACCCCCCTGCTTTGTTTCAGCATCTCTCTCCTCCTCACTTGCCATCCTTTCATCCCAGTCCAGGTCACATGAGATTTCTGCACCAGGACCACGCCCTGGTGACTTGTTTCTTCGGTCGCTGTCCTCCCTGAGGCCGAACGCATCAAAACACGGAGGCTCGGCCGGATCTTCTTGTAAAATACTCTCCAGTGCAGAGGCACTGCCATCAACTTCGTCGTCGCTGGAACTTGTGACATCTCCAAACAAGGTAGTCTTCAACGAAAAGCACAAAGTTAGTGTTCCAAAGCCTCGTCGCAGCCTTAAGATCGACTTCTCTAACTAACACACACGTGCTCCTCACACGCGGTGGTCTCAAGACACTACAGCTGGTCCACTGAACTGACCACTGCTTCTCCATCACTGCTCTTCACAGCAAATGTGAAGGACCTCTCTGAAAAGTCACAAACTTCTTCACCCACCCCACCTGCGCTGTAAGATGACTGAAAACCAACATGTAAGCAGGTTCCCCTTGGCTTCAAGCTGTGGAATCCTGCTGTGAAGGCCATGCTTATATCAAATAGGAGCTGGGACTAAGACTTCCACTCTGGGAAGCAAAACTACGACAGCAGTTAAGCCAACGGGGGCTTTCTTTAAACTACACTTGTGTGACTGGATCTAGGGGATCCTGCTGTGGTGGGGGGATTGGGCTGGATGATCTTTTAAGGTCCTTTCCAATCCCTAATGTTCTGTGATACGCTTCTGAAACGCATGCTCTGAGCTCTTCCCTAGGCAGCGTGGAAAGAAGTCCCCACACAGACCTAAACACTTGCCTAAACACTCTTTCAGTGCATGAGTAACCAATACTGACAGTCAAAAAAAGACCCCAAGCTCCAGGAACATCAAACACCTACTTTTGCAGTAATTCTACTACCAAGTCAGTGCCAAGTCAGACATATCCTGCAACTCACCTGTTCCGTTACTGGTGACAGCTGTACTGGAGAAAGCAGAGCAGGAAGAGGCCTGGCCCAGTTCAATATATCCATCAGAATTCCTTCAGGGCCTTTCTCCTCCTGGTCAGAGACGTATGAAGTGCTTTGCACCCCCTCTGTCTGTGCTGTCACATCCACAGTTTTATCCCTATCACCATGCAGAGAGTCGTCAGCAGCCCCGTTCTCAACAGTGTCACCTGCACAAGGCTCAGGACTCGCTTGGTGTTTCTTGGCTGCTACAGGATTTTGCTTTCCAGCGCTCCCCAGCGAAGAATCCCAAGGTACTGTCTTGCCATCACACTTCCTGATCTTTTGATGGATTTGTACGTCTACGACACAAAAATATTAAGAGCTTTAGAACACCTCCCTGATGGGGAGCTGGGTTTCTTTAGCTTGGAGAAACGGAGCCTGAGGGGTGACCCCATGGATGTTGATCAATATGTGAAGGGTGGGTGTCAGGAGGATGGAGCCAGGCTCTGCTCAGGAGCACCCAGTGACAGGACAAGGGGCAGTGGGTGTGAGCTGGAGCAGAGAAGGTTCCACATCAGTGTGAGAAGGACCTTCTTCCCTGTGAGGGTGACAGAGCCCTGGCAGGGGCTGCCCGGGGGGGTTGTGGAGTCTCCTTCTCTGGAGACATTTAAAACCCCCTTGGCCATGTTCCTGTGCGACTGGATCTAGGGGATCCTGCTGCGGCAGGGGGACCGGACTGGGTGATCTTTCAAGGTGCCTTCCAATCCCTAATGTTCTGTGATCCTGTGAGTTTTGCCTACTTAGAAATGATCAGTGCAGCTAACAGTAAACAAATTTTGTTTCAGAGTAACAGCTGATGACAGCAGCTTTTATTTACAAGAGCATTCACAGAATCACAGACCCCTGGGATCACCGAGTCCAACCACCAACCCTACTCTGCAAGGTCCCCCCTAACCAGATCCCCAACCCTACATCTGAGCGACTTTTAAACTCATCCAGGGATGGGGACTCAACCACCACCCCGGGCAGCCCATCCCAGGGCCTCAATCAGCCATGAAATATGGAACTGTGTCATCATGTGCATCACGCAAACGACGTCCTCAGTGGGACTCCGCGAACGCACTCGCGTGTCAACGACTCCGTGCTTGCTGGAACCTACCTTCTGCAGCAGTCGGTCTTCTTTTCTCATGCCACGCCCTCCCTTGAATAGAAGCTGAAAAAACGTGCCAGTGTCAACTCTAGTTCAGACAGAGACAGCCCAAGAGAACTTCTGCACGTAGGCAGGACACCTCACCTAGAACAGGATCATTCTCCTGATTTTCTCTTCTCCCTGTGGCACTGTCAATGCACATCCAGAGTTCTTCTAGCAAGACCTTTATTTTTTCTGTTAAAATAAACATTTTTATCAATGGAGGAAGACACCGCAGCTGCTCAGAGAGCTACAAACATTCCTCTCTTGTAGTCAGGACACAGGGACACACACACCACAAACTGCAAGGAGGCATTTCAGCTTTCAGAGGACGGCACGATGCCATGGATCCTGTATGGGTCAGACGCAGAGCAGACTGGAGGAGCAGCTGCACAATGCTTTGGCTTTACCTCTCCATAGTGAGGGTGGCAAACAGTCGTAGCAGTACCCAGAGGAAAATGTAAAACAGTTTTTGAACCTCTCATTCGTGACATGAAACAGCTTTCTAAAACAACTGAGATGACATGAACATAAACAGCGGAGGGAATCTTTCAGGAGGAAAGTATTTATATCCTATTCACACGAGCACCCCAACTACTTACACCACAACTATAATCACAGAATCATTCAGGTTGGAAAAGGCCCTTGGGATCATCAAGTCCAAACGTGAACCCCACTCTACAAGTTCACCCCTAAACCAGATCCCCCAACACTACATCTAAGTGACTTTTAAACACATGCAGGGATGGATGGTGACACAAGCACCACCCTGGGCAGCCCATTCGTGCCTGACCACTGTCTCCAGGAAGAATTTATTCCTGATATCCAATCTAATCCTCCAAACAGAGAACAGTCTTACCTTTGTCTAGAGTGGTTTTAAGATCTTCACCTGAACTCTGGGTCTCCGCATGCTTAACTATTAGAAAGAAGAGAGGAGGACAAAGCAAATGGTCAAATCACAGAACATCAGGGATTGGAAGGGACCTTGAAAGATCATCCAGTCCAATCCCCCTGCCACAGCAGGATCACCTAGATGAAGTCGCACAGGAACAGTCCAGGCAGAGAACGAGACTCTGCAACCCCCCCCCGGGCAGCCCGTTCCAGGGCTCTGTCACCCTCACTGTGAATAAATTCCTTCTCAAACTGACGTGGAACCTCCTGTGCTCCAGGTCACACCCACTGCCCCTCATTCTATCACTAGATGCCCCTGAGCAGAGCCTGGCTCCATCCTCCTGACACCCACCCTTCACATACTGATCAACACTAGTGAGGTCACCCCTCAGTCTCTGTTCCTCCAGCTAAAGAGACCCAGGTCCCTCAGCCTTTCCTCGTCAGGGAAGTGTTCGACTCCCCTTGATCATCTTCGTGGCTCTGTGCCCCACAGCAGTCTGAAGGCAAAGGTGAAGACCTACCTTTTCTGCACTTCTGGTTAAGCACACCATCAAGCTTTCCCTGTTCAAATGAAGCAGAGGAAACAACACTAATTGTTAGGCCATACAGTTTGCAGGGCACCTACCCTACAGTTTGTAGGGCATGTACTACCTACATGAAAGGGGAATAATTTGGAAGGTCATGTTTCAGCTGGAAAATCTCTCTCTCAAGGTGATTTCCCACTTTAGTTACTATTCCCAGCAAATGCGAACACTGCTATTTCAGCACCTCTGTTACTAGTAGCTTCGTTCCCCCCGCCCCAAAATGCTAAAGGCAGCTTGATCCCAAAGACCAGCAAAGTCTTACTTGTGCCTTCTTCAGCTCCTTCTCAAGCCTTTTCTTCTCAGTTTTCAGTTGTCTGAAGTCATGCGTTTGCTTGGTTGCAGCCTCTGCACGAAAGAGAAGCAAAACTCAAGCTAGAAACTCCAATACAGAGCCCACTAATTCATGTAGTACTGATCACCAATCAATTGATCACCAAGGTAATTACCAGGAGAAAAAACAGCGTGGAACACAAATCCTCTGACGCCCCATTGTCGCTAATTAAGACAACATAAGGCGGGTTTCAAACGTCTCCAGAGAAGGAGACTCCACACCCCCAAGAGTAGCATTCCTTTACTGACAAGGACCTAGCAAGATGACAGAGCGAGCCCGTTCAGAGGTGCATGGTGGAAGGACAAGAAGCACTAGGCATATGCTGCAGCAAGAGAGCTCCCACACGGCTTTTTCACCACGGAGAAAATCAGGCTGCCTGGACAGGTTGGGCATACTCCATCCTTTGAGGTTTCATGGCCAGAAGTTCCCTCCAGCTCCACTCATGCTGCGTTGCCCACAGAGTCCAACAGAAAACACTCTGCACTAGAGCCAGCGTCACTCAGAGACCAAGCACTAAACACTGCATTGCCAGGTGTTAGTCCCTGGGGGCTCAGAAAGTGCTGTTAGCTCTTTGGATGAAAAAGGAGCCAAGGGATGAGGACAGCAGGACAGTACAGAAAGTTACCTTCGAGTTTCTTCACTTTTGTTTCCAGTTTCTTCCTCCTGTCAAAAAGAAGGCATGAGTACATCTTTTCCCACGGAACTGAGTTCCAGATGAGGAGAGTCCACAATCCCTTGGGCAGCCCCTTGCAGCGCTCTGTCACCCTCACTGTGAAGTACCTTCCCATATCCACGTGGACCCTCCTGTGCTCTGGCCTGCACCCACTGGCCCTTGCATTCAACACCGAGAAGCCACAGCTCCCTGATACAGGCGAGTGAGAAGCCTGGAGTGCAGCAGGCTCCAAAAGCATGCAGATGTGTTCACCAGAGAGTCCCTCACAACACAGACGTGCTCCAAGCACGGAAGCCTTGAAGGGCCCACTCACCAGCAGAACAATGGGAATTCTCATGGCACAGCTTCACAACGTGACGTGTTACAGCAGCCTCAGCACCCTTGGTGCAAAACCCCTTCTGCCCACTGCCAAACACGGTGGGCAGGGCCTGAAGAGTTGCTTCTTCAGACACATTTTAGGGACTGGTTTGAAGTGCAAATCACTTTGGCAGCATCTGTTAGGTCCTGGCCTCAGAGACTTAGCGGCACAACAGAAACAGGCAGCAAAACCTAAAGAAGCCTAACTAACCTGGCTAAAAGCTACTCAAGACAGGGTAGTAATTAAACCCATATCACATTCCAGAGTGTTTGCTACAAAACTTAAGACTATTCTTCCATCAGCTCCCTACTCCAAGAAGCTGTTTGAATTTTAGTCAAATGGGAAGCATAACATGGGAAGATCAAGTTCTGGGAGAGGTAAACAGGGAAAAGAAAGGTTGTGAACAAGCAGCATCACTCACACAGCATCACTGTTGACTATTTCTTCTTTAATTTTAACATATTCCAGTTGACTCTCACGATAAATCTTGAGAGAACTCTGTGGAGAAGGAAAGCACAATTACAATCTGTCCTAATTGCAAAAGAACTTCACCTATGCCAATGAAACAGTGCAGAGTCAAAAAGATCATAGAATCATTCACGTTACAAAAAACTGTTGGGATCATCAAGTAAAAAATATCGACCCTACTCCACAAGGTCACCCCTAAACCAGATCCCCATCTTCGCATCTTTTAAACTCATCCCGGGATGGGGACTCAACCCCCACCCTGGGCAGCCTGTTCCAGGGCCTGACCACTCTCTCCAGGAAGAATTTCTTCCTGATGGCCAGTCTGACCCTCCCCTGTTGAAGCTGGAAGCCCTTCCCTCTGCTTCTGTGGCTACTGACCTGTGAGAAGAGCCCAGCACCAGCATCTCTACACTGTCCTTTCAGAAAGCTGTAGAGAGCGACGAGGTCTCCCCTCAGCCCCTCCTTCTCAAACGAAACAGCCCCAACTCTCTCAATCTGTCCTCATCAGATTTGTTATCCAGACCCAACAGGCAAAATCAGTCTCCCTTTCTGCCCCTGCTCTGTATGTTCTCTCGACGTCCCCATTCTGTCCCCTACAAAGGTGAAAGAGGTTTTTTGATTTAAAAAACAGATGATGACTTGTTGATTTGACAAAACAAACATTCACATCCCACCCTGCAGCAGCACAATAAAACTGCAGTAAAGAAGGGGTAGTGATGTTCGTAGAAATAAGAGTTAATGTCTAGAAAACATGCACATTTAGGTGATTTGAACAGTCTAAAGCTTTCTTCTGTAGACTAGATCTCAGCTAAGGGATGGGAGAGAAACAGAAGGAAAGTTTTACATAAACAATGTAAGAGCTTAAGCAACATCCCATTCTGCACAGATGCTCTCTGCACCTTTTTCGTGCTGGAAGTTATACAGAGTTCAGTGATCAGTAAAATCACACCACAAAACCAGATGAATTTGAAACTCTCTCCTTCACTATTTAGGAAAGAAACCCCAAACAATCTCAGCAGACATAACAGTCAGAAAGTTGAGGCTTAAGCAGCACCTATCTGAAACGTGCTGACATTTAACCAACTCCACCTACAAACAGATCTGCCTGTTCCGATGATCTGTAAACCACAGACTCACAGAACATCAGGGACTGGAGGGGACCTCGAAAGAGCATCTAGTCTGATCCCCCTGACGGAGCAGGATCACCCAGACTAAGCTGCACAAGTGACAAGGGGCACTACACACACACATTTTCCTCAGTGGACAAAGCGCCGGTTGTTTCAACGTCACAAACACACCTTTTTCTCCTCCAGCTCCGCTTTCAAGGAACCCAGCTCTTCCTGGCACTTCTCCAGAGGCAGGAGTTTTTGTAGCATCTGTTCCACTTGGCAACGAAGAGCAGAGATCTCTCTGAAAGAGGGAGTGACTAAATAAATAATTTTTGAAAAGAGATGTGTGCTCTCAAACGCGATGGTCTGGCTTCACAGGCAAGCGTCTGAGGCGTCTGAGAGCCCAAGCATTCTCCTTTTTCCATCTAACATTCTACAGAGGAAATCTGATTTTAAAACATTAAACTGAGACTACATCTAGATGCAGTGAGAAGGCAGGTGCCACAGAGAGCTCAGCTGCCTGCACTGCAGCACCACGGGTGTCTCTACACTGGGTAGCACTGTGGCAGAACAGTCCAGCTGCAGGACTTGTCAACAGGCAGGGGGGAGTCTACAAGGATTTTGTGCTGCCTGCTCTTCTGTAATGAAGAGTAAGCAAGAGCACTCAGCAACAACCCAAACTGCTTTGCACAAACACAGTCACAGAACACGCTTAGGTTTAACAACCCCCATCTCCACTCAGTGCCTTTAGACTGACATGTAACACAGGACCAGGAAATCATTTCATGCAGGTTTTGTAGGACAAACATCCCTCCTCACAGAATCAGAGAACAGTACAGATTGGAAGGGATCTCAAAAGATCAGCCAGTCCAATCCCCCTGCCACAGCAGGATCATCTAGATCCACTCACAGAGGAACATGTCCAGGCAGGCTGCAAATGTCTCCAGAGAAGGAGACTCCACAACCCCCCTGGGCAGCCCCTGACAGAGCTCTGTCACCCTCACTGGGAAGAAGGTCCTTCTCAGACTGATGTGGAACCTCCTCTGTTCCAGATAACACCCACTGCTCCTTGTCCTATCATTAGATGACACTGAGCAGAGCCTGGCTCCATCCTCCTGACACCCACCCTTCACATATTGATCAACATCCATGGGGTCACCCCTCACTCTCCTTTTTCCCATCTCAAGAGCCCCAGCTCCCTCAGCCTTTCCTCAGCAGGGAGATGCTGCCCTCCCTTCATCATCTCTGCACCGGATGCTCTCCAGCAGCTCTGTGTCCTTCTGGAACTGAGAAGTCCAGAATTGGACACAGTCTTCCAGATGTGGTCTCACCTGGGCAGAGTAGAGGGGGAGATCAGGGGTATCTTTGCTAACCATGGCTTAGGAAGCACGGGAAAAGAAAGAACTCGATGAAAAGCTCAGTCTGGAGCTGGAGCTGTTGCTGTTACAACATCAAACTCTTAAAACTTTCAACGCAGAGAACACAGCAACTTCAGTAAACAGTTTAAATCAAACTTACCGTTCAGCAAATTGAAGCTGTAAGCTATTGTTAAGGTAAAAATGAAAACCAGTTTGTCAAACATCCACTTGCAAAGAACCACGCAACAACAGCTTCCCAAAAAAACACAGGGCTTGCAGAACTAAGTGTGCCACTGAATCACAGAACACTAGGGATTCAAAGGGAGCTCAGAAGATCACCCAGTCCGATCCCCCACCACCGCAGGATCACCTGGATCAAGTCACACAGGAACATATCCAAATGAGTTTTAAAGGTCTCCATAGGAGACTCCAGAACCCCCCTGAGCAGCTCATTCCATATTTCACTGTTTGAGGTGAATAAGCAGAGCTTTTCTGTCAAATGAAAAAACCTTAGTCATTCTTAGCAGTGATTTCAAGTAGCCCACACTAGGCCACAGAAAGGACTGGGTCTTCAGTGGACAATTTTAATTCCAAGGCTTTACAAAGCCTATTCAGTCTGTTCTTTAAACCATAAACGGTGTGCCTCAGTTCCTTTGAGAAGAAAGGCTTATATACTGATTCTGTAAGAGAATGAATAGAAGCAGTAAAGGATATCAGTGCACTTCTGTTGATACTCTGTCAGCAAACGACTGCAAGAAGAAAAGACGAGACCTTATTCATTTTGTCACCTCATTTTGGTGATCATGCCTTAGGATACACAGAATCACAGAACATCAGTGATTGGAAGAGACCTGCAAAGATCATCTAGACCTCTCCTTCTACATCACAGTTCTACATCAGGCCACAGCATGAAGGTGCATGTAACACACCTCACTACATTATCCCACACAATCAGATGTTGATACTGATTGAGAAGCAGAAGCAATCAAAGAGAAAGCAAGCTATGAGAAACATTTTAGAACTCTGATGTTGTGGCAGATATTTGGCCTCATTTTTCAAATGCTGGTATTTAATATGTACATAACACTTCACATCTTAATGCTCGGACTAAACGCTGTTGAGAAGATTTTTGTACATCTGTGTTCAATTTTTACTTCTCGTGCTATATTTGTCATGACAGATACATTAATCTCTTTAAAGAGCTGCTTCTGCAAATATTACTAGTGTATAAACTATTATAGCTACACAATGCATAAACTATGATAGCTACTATAGCCCAGTTTCATTATTACTGCACACAGATGTTATAGGGTCATAAATTCAAGTCTTCCAGGCTAGATGAAGAACCTAACAAAATTATTTTTGAGGATACAATTTTGTGCACTAACAAATATCTACATCCCTCAAAACCTATTTACTGCATTGCTTTAGAACTTAAGAGCAATAGAAAACAACAAACCCCAACAACCAACCATTGGTGCAATTGTACTTACTCTCCATCAATCATTTTTTGCTTCAGTGCAATTAATGCGGCTACATATTCATTTATATTCTGTAAGGAAGAGTCTCAAGTTGGTAAAGACAGTTCACCCCAGCAAACAGCACTACACACTGTAAATATGCCCTGATCACTATCACTCTGCACAATACAATCATCTGCTTCCTTTTTCTCACTTCTCTTAGCACACCTAAGGCTACTGACTCACAACAAATATACAAGTACGTGAATAGTGTTCAGACTGCAGCGAACACATCCACGCTTAGACAAGGCTTTACTGAAAAAGCTCTTCAAACTTTGCCTAAGCAGTAGACAAGACACTAAATCCTCATCACTTTTTCTCTCAAAAATCAAATTAAGCTTGAGTATATTACCAATAAAAGATAACTGGCTCATTTGAGCCTACAACCTTCCCAGATTCTCCATGCCCTGCTCAAGCTGGGGGTGTGCGAAGAGCTCTTCCACTCTGGGCAGGGCCTTCCCCTCCCTTAAAGGGGAAGCAAACAGTGCTCAGGGCGCTGGAGCATCCAATGCCTCGCTCGCTTGGCAACGCTGGCGACAGACGGAGACTAGCTCTCAAGGAGTCGCCTGGAGCCTCCCTGGCAGCACTCGCAACACGCACGGGCACCCTCTCCGCGCCCCGCCCGGCTACAGCTCGCCGCCGCTCCGCCTACGGAGCCCGTTTGCGACGGTCGCTGCTACGACCCCCAGCGTTCTCCCCCGCCGCGGCCGCAAGTCCGCCCTCGGGGCACGGCGG
>VXBP01004355.1:287843-372629 GCA_013400115.1 Rhinopomastus cyanomelas
CCCCGCCGCGCCCGCAGGCCCGCCCTGGGGGCCCGGCGGGCGCCCCGCCGGTACCTGCTGCAGGAGGCCGCAGTTGGCGCAGGCCGCGGTCCCGGCGGGCGGCGGCGGCGTCTCCCCCGGCATCATGGTGCCCGCCGGGCCCCGACCGGCGCCGCCGACCGGCCCCGCCCAGGCCAGGCTCAGCGCGGCGCGGGGCCGCGTTGCGTCACACGGCGCGACGGGGTCTCAGCAAGGACCCGCGCTGGGGGCTGGCCCCATCGCTGCCTGCCTGGCGGCCGCGGCAAAGCCTGCGGGAAGGGGCGTCCGCGGAGCTCCGGCCCTGAACGGGCCCGGTGACAGCGCCCGGGACACCTAGAAGAGCAGCGACCGCCACCGCTTTCCACCAGAGCTTCTGTAGCAGGCGCGGGCTGGGGCAACGACCCCGGCTGGAGCTAGAGGCTGGGAGGGTCCTGTCAGAGAATGGCAGGCTGTGCTGTGCTGGGCTGGAGCTGCGAAGGGCTTCCAGTCGCTCTGCAGTGACAGGGACATCTCTCACCAGGGCGGGCTGCTGAGAGCCCCATGCAGCTTGACCCTGAATGGCTCCAGGGATGGGGCTTCCGCCGCCTCTCTAGGCAGCCTGTTCCGGGGATCCACCACCGTCAGATTCAAGACCTTTTTCCTGATGTCCAGTCGCAATCTGCTCCTTTCCAGCTTAAAACCTTTCCTTCAGATCCTGTCGTTTCCTGCCCTTGTGAACGGACTTTGCCAGCCTTCTGACAGCTACTTCCAGAGATTGGAAGTTGGCATGGGGTCTTCACAGAGCCTTTATCTCTTCAGGCTGAACAAGGCCAACTCCCTCAGCCTGTCCCCGGAGCTCCAGAGCTGGATGCAGGACTCCAGGTGATGTCCCACCAAGGCAGAGCAGAGGGGCAGCATCCCTTCTCTCAGTGTGCGGGCTATGCTGCTGATGCAGCCCAGGATGCAGTTTTCCTGGGCTGCAATTGCACATTGGTGGCTCATAGCCAGATTTTCATCACTAGTATTCCCAGGTCGTTTTCCAGAGCTCTCCAGCAGGTCTTCCTCTGTATTGATACCACTGGTTATCAAGCATTGGAACAGGCTGCCCAGGGATGTGCTGCAGATGTGGCACTTAACGACAGTCAGTTATTCAACTGGCAGAAAGGTGGCACTAGAAATACGCACTGGTTTATGCAAGGATAGAAATCCTTTCTGTCCTTTGAATCATAAATTACTGAGTTTTATTTAATGGGCATTGCCAAACGCTCATAAAAATCAAGATAAAACCAGCTACTTGCATTTTGAAGGAAATTCAGATTTGTTGCTTCATTCCTCCTCTTCAAAAGAATGGGGGGCGTTTGCAGGTGTACAGAGCTTCCTGTACTACAGCCTGAAAGATGACTGCAAGAGGTAAAATAATTGTCTTTTATGGAGTTGTCTATTATGTCTTAATGTGAGTTTCTTGCCTCTTACATAAAAGCTTTTTCCTGGCTAAAATTAGTGACATTACTTAAGAAAAAAAAAGTACATTCTTACAGTATGTTTAATGCTAAGATAATGTATTCCAAGCCCTAGGGAAAAAATACCAGCACACCCAAAGATGTGTGTAGGCTTACAGCATTTGGGCTGTGCAGCCTGCTCTTGTTTCTCTTCACATGCTATGTACAGAGCACAGGATTAATATCTGCCTCCTGAAGAAGAGGTGAAGCCGTTCAAAAGTCTGAGACTGAGTGGGTTTAGGAACGATGTCAGGGAGCACCGAGGGCAAGTGGCTCCCCAGGAGCTGAGCGTGGTAACAGCACTAGAGAATAAAGCTTATGAGGAGCAATTGAGAGTGTTGGGGCTGTTTAGTTCAAGGCTAAGGAGAAACCTCATAGATGTACAACTATCTGAAAGGACATTGTAGTTGGTGCTGGTCTCTTCTCACAAGCCATTAGCAACAGAACCAGAGGGAAGAGCTTCAAGCTCCAACAGGGGAGGGTCAGACTGGCCATCAGGAAGAGATTCTTCCTGGAGAGGGTGGTCAGGCAGTGGACGGGGCTGCCCAGGGTGGGGGTTGAGTCCCCATCCCTGGATGTGTTTAAAAATCGCTTAGATACAGTGTTGGGTGATCTGGTTTAGGGGCAAACCTGTGGAGTAGGGTTGCTGGTTGGACTTGATAATCCCAAGGGTGTTTTCCAATCCAACTGATTCTGTGATTCTGTGACTGGCAGGGCAGGATCCTTATCAGCCAAGAAAGAAGGGCAGGCTTAGGTTTGGTGGCTGAGTTCAGCTAGGAGCCCAGATGATGGTGATGAAGCAGGTCTGAGTTTAAGCTGGGAAAACAAGGGTACAGGCCGGGGTTCAGATCAGTGAAGTCCATGGCTAGGCAGAGGCACACATGTGACAGTGCTCGAGACTGGCATTCCTGTGATGGTGCTTGGGCAGGGAATGGAAGTCAAACATCACAGAACATTCCTGACATCTGGCTTGTTCAGTCTGCCAAATGATTCCACAGTGTAGAGAATGTGAGGACAAGAGGCAGTGCTCACAAACAGGAGGGTCGGTTTAAACACAGGGAAACTGTGAGGGTAGCATAGCCCTGGAACAGGCTGCCCAGAGAGGCTGTGGAGTCTCCTGCTCTGGAGACATTTCAAACCCTCCTGGACGTGTTCCTGTGTGACTTGGTCTAGGGGATCCTGCTGTGGCAGGGGGATTGGACTGGATGATCTTTCGAGGTCCCTTCCAATCCCTAATGTTCTCTGATTCTGTGATATATTGGGTGTTTTCACTTTTAGTTAATTGATAGATAATCCTATAATTCTACTGTTTATTTTTGATCTCCAGCTAATTTTACCTTCAGAGAAGCTGAGAAGCTGTAGCTCTGTTGCCTGGCAGCTTCTCTTTAAAAAACTTCTCTGATTTAGGTGTCTTGGCTGACTTTGAAAACACACGAATGTAATTATACACACATTTATCATGAAGTAAATCCCCGTGAGTAATCCCTGACAGGAACATTATATAACTGAGTGCCATTTGTTTATTTTAACCAAATATAACTGTCAATTATTTAAGAAATCATTTTATAAAACCTATCTGCAAATAACATTTTAGTCACAAGATAAAAACAGATCTTACTTGATTGGCCTTGAGTAAGGTCAACTGTCCAAAATGGGAATGGTTTTCCCTTCTTGCAGATGCCTCAGTTTGATGTTCCAGAACTTCAGCCAGGATAATTCTGTCGCAGTCAAGCACTGAAGTATTCTTGCTGTCAGCTTTGATGCCTTTGGCATATGGCATTTGAAAGCTCTTACTTTCTCATGCTGCTACCTTGCATGTAATCTTTTCCAAGTTATTTCCACAGATGAGTATCGCAGAATCACAGAATCATTCAGGTTGGAAAAGACCCTTGGGATCATCCAGTCCAACCATCAACCCTACTCTACAAGGTCACCCCTCAACCAGATCCCCCAACACCACATCTAAGTGACTTTTCAACACATGCAGGGATGGGGGCTCAACCCCCACCCTGGGCAGCCCAGTCCAAGGCCTGAACACTCTCTCCAGGAAGAATTTATTCTTGATGTCTAGTTTAAACCCTCCCTGTTGAAGCTTGAAGCCCTTGCCTCTGGTTCTGTTGCTAATTACCTGGGAGAAGAGACCAGCACCACCAACATCTCTCCGAAGTCCTTTCAGATAGTTGTAGAGAGCAATGAGGTCTCCCTTTAGCCTCCTCTTCCTCAAAATAAACAGCCCCAGCTCTCTCAGCATCTCCTCACCAGACGGATTCTCCAGGCCCTTCCCCAGCTCTGTTGCCCTCCTCTGCCCTCACTCCAGCACCTCGATGTCTGCCTTGTACTGAGGTGCCCAAAACTGGACCCAGTCCTCAGTGTGCAGCCTCAGCAGTGCTGAGTCCAGGGGGACAATCCCCTCCCTACTCCTATTGTATATCACTAATTCCATACACTTAATCCTACAGTACTGAATTCTATTATTAAGCTCTTGATAAAGTGAGGAGGGCAATGTCATTGGGAGATGAGGTGAGGATGCTAGCAGGTATTCCTGATTTATGTACAAACTAGGAACTGGAAGAAATCTGTTGAATTATTGAGTCAGGAATCTTACGCTTGACAGCAATTATCAGCTATTTCCATTTCTTATTCCCTCTGTGTGTATTAGGAGCTGGCTCAGAGTGTCACTCCCTGGTTATTACAAGCCCATTTTTAATTTCCAGTTTTAGTTTAATCCCAGTCATTATGACAGTGTTTTGTTCTGCCAATTCTTCTTTTACTTTAAATAGCTGCGCCTACAATGAACAAAACCAAACACTCTTGGCTTCTCTTCACCCTGGAAGGTTTTCTTTTGGTCTCAGGTAAGCTAAGCAACTTGACATGATTTTTCTTAGGAGAGAGTCAGCTAGTGACAAAAGAGTCCTGAGAATAAATACATAGGAGATTGTCAGGTGAGTGAACTACACAGCACAAAGAGCTTCTGTTTCTTAGGGACTCATGGACATTGTGTAGGAACCTGTATGAGTCAACTCCAAGTTCTGGGTGAGGATGAGGTGTCATATTCCTGTCTCCTTTCTCGGGCTTTCTCCTTCTTTACCCTATTTCCTGAGCACTCTGTACATGGTTCTTCAGTACCGCAATACCCCTTTTTTAGATCGTTCATTTTCTTTTCCTCACTGACTTGTCAGATGTCAGAAAGCAGCTCTGCTGCCACAGGCTGCTCATCATTTCAGAGGTACAGTTTCTTCTGACTATGAAAATAACTCTGAGAGGGGCTCTAGTCCTGTTACCATGACATCAAAGTTCTTTTTCTTCTACCCTTCCTGAAGTACCTTTCTTAGTGCTTCTTCTCAGTGCTGGGAGAATACCCAGGTCGTCATTTATCTGGGATGGTCCTCCCGTTATACCATCACTGCATCCAGTGAATTCTCTTCAGTGTTGCTTGGGTGACTCCGCTCAAGCTGAAGGCAGAGGCCCCTTTAGTGTGGCCCCTTGATCTCCTTGATCCAGTTGCACAGGAACACATCCAGGTGGGTTTTAAATGTCTCCAGTGAAGGAGACTCCACAACCCCCCCGGGCAGCCCCTTCCAGGGCTCTGTCACCCTCAGTGGGAAGAAGTTCCTTCTCACACTGATCTGGAACCTCCTATGTTCCAGCTCACACCCACTGCCCCTTGTCCTATCCATTAGATGTCACTGAGCAGGGCCTGGCTCCACCCTCCTGACACCCACCCTTCACACATTTATCAACATTCATGAGGCCACCCTTCACTCTCCATTTCTCCCAGCTCAAGAGACCCAGCTCCCTCAGCCTTTCCTCAGCAGGGAGGTGTTCCCCTCCCTTTATCTTCTCTGTGGCTCTGTGCTGGACTTCTTGGCCACAAGGGCACATTGCTGGCTCATGGTCATGGTCATCCTGCTGGCCACCAGGACCTCCAGGTCCCTTTCTCCTGCAGTGATTTGCATGGTGGTCAGAGCAAATGCCTCGTGTGCTCTTAGTCACCTGAGAGGTAACCCAAATATGCTGCATTTGCCATGGGCAGTGGAGGTGCTCTGTGTTCATACTGTGCGTCTCAGCAGCGCATACTCTTCATAGGGATTTTCCAGATAGAGATGTGGTTGCTCAGAAATGTTCTTACAAGCTGTACCTTATATTTATACAGCTAAATTTTTCTTATCCCAAAATAGAATGTCCTCTGCGTGCAAATCAGAAGGTAGTTGCCAGAAATCCTTTAGCATGAAGGTTCTAATTGGCAGTACGTCTTTCTATTATGCCGTGCACATCTTCCTTTCCTTGCCTGCCCATGGGTGCCATTTTAAGATGATACCTTCAGACTGGTGATCTATGCTTGGATCCTGGTAACACAACATGCTGTCTGTAGGTGATCGTTCCTCCCTCGTATGCTGTTTGTGTTCATGCCAGACAGCTTTCACCATGTGCGTAGGCCTGTGGGAGGACCTTCCTCTTTCTTCTACCTAGGAGCTCCTTCTTCTACCTAAGCAAAGCTGTTGCTTGCCGGAGGCTGTGTAGAGCCCAGTGGGGCTGGTCCAGTTTCTCAGCAGTGTGTAGCCAGGAACAGTTGCTTTTTGTTTTGGTGAAAGGGGTATGTGGGGATTTCAGAACTTGTCTTCCATAAACTCTTCATCAAGGAAAGCAGTCATAGAATTACAGAATCACAGAATATCAGGGATGGGAAGGGACCTTGAAAGACCATCCAGTCCAGTCCCCCTGCAACAGCAGGATTCTCTAGACCAAGTCACACAGGAACACATCCAGGCGGGTTTTAAACGACTTCAGAGAAGGAGACTCCACAACCCCTCTGGACAGCTCTTTCCAGGGCTCTGTCACCCTCACCACGAAGAAGTTCCTTCTCATATTGATGTGGAACCTCCTACACGCCAGCTTACAGCCGTTGGCCCTTGTCCCATCATTGGATGCTACTGAACAGAGCCTGGCTCCATCCTCCTGACACCCACCCACCACACCCCTCAGTCTCCTTTTCTCCAAGATAAAGACACCCAGCTCCCTCAGCCTTTCCTCATAAGAGAGATGTCTTGCTCTATAACTACCTGAAGGGAAGTTGTAGTCAGATGGGGGTCTGGCTCTTCTCCCAGGAAACTACCAACAGGATGAGAGGGCAGGGCCTGAAGCTGCCAGAGGAGGGTTAGGTTGGATGTTAGGAAGCCCTTCCTCACAGAAAGGGTGATCAGACACTGGAATGGACTGCCCAGGGAGGTGGTGGAGTCTCCATTACTCTGGCAGCGTCTGAAAAAGTCCGCAGCTCTGTAAGGACTCGGGAGCCACACTGCAGCAGTAAAAGCTCAGAGCTGTTCTGTAGATGGACTGTAACCATGGCGCTGCAAACCTCTGCAGGGAGGTATGAATCATACCATGGTTAAACACAGATGCTGAAACCCGCAGTATGACAAAGCATGCAGCTCTACGGGGTGTTTGTAGCTGGAGCATGGCAAGATCTTTCTGCGGGCTTTGCTCCCTCCCTCGAGCAGTGCATGGAGGATGCTATTGCTTCATAGCACATCCCTGCCTTCTGTCCTGTGCCTAGAGAAATCTCCTCTTTCTATGCTGAGACAGAGCTCTGAAATGCTGCCAGCACAGTAACTCTGTTATCCCCAAACCAGGTTCACGGAATCAGAGTGTCAGGGGCTGGGAGGGACCTCTGAAGATCACCTAGTCCAACTCCCTTGGTACAGGTGCGTAATGTAGAGCAGATGGCACAGCGCGGAGGGTTTTGAACGTCTTCAGAGACGGAGACAGCCTGTTCCAGCACTCCAGCACTGTAAAAAAAGGATTTCTGTATGTTTAAATTTTTTCCAAGCTAAAGAGACCCGGCCTGGGTGTCAGGGTGTCCTGGCCCGTAGGATGCCAACTGCTCCTTCCCTCTCTAGGGAAGACTACGCGTCTTCCAGTTCAACACACACCAGAAACACCTGGCCTCAGGACAGCCCTGCGCGGTTTTGCTGTCGCTGGCGCTCAGTGCAATCCTGCAGGGATCAGTTGAGGTTCGAACAACGAGGTCACTTCAGGGGAAAGGCCGGGACAGTCTGCTGCTGCCGCTGCCGCCGCCGCCAGCTCACCCGAGCGGGGAGACCCCGTCTGGCCCGTTCCCGCCTTTTCACCCGCCCCAGCCTCAGGACAAGGCCCCGCCCCCGCTCGCGCGCAGAGTCCCGACGCGGTTGCGCGTGCGCGGCCGGGCTCCGCCGCGTGCACTGGGTGCGAGCCGTGCGCGTGCGCGCGCGGCGCCGAGGGGAAAGAGGGGCCCCGGCATGGCGGAGGCGCGGCCCGGAGCAGGTGAGTGCGGCTGCGGTGCCCGGGGCGGGCTTGGGGGGGAGCCGGGCCGGGGCGGGAGCTGGGCACGGAGGGGAGGAGCGGGCGTCGCTCTGCGGCGGTGCCGTTGAGCGAAGGGACGCGCCGCGGCGGTCGGGGTCGAGAGCCGGGCGAGACGAGGGGCGCAGGTTGCGGCATCACCTGTTGCCCTCCCGCCTCTCCCGCCGCTACTTGGTGGCCCCCGCGGTGCTCAAAATGGCCGGAGCGGCCTTTGCCGTGAGGCTCTCTGAGCGGGGCTTTGCCCGGGACGGAACGTGGGACCTCTGCCGTGCGAGGAGCGGACGGGAGCGCCCGAAGGAGCGCCCCGAGCCGGCTGCTGCCTGAAAACCGCCCAGCGCCTCGGCCACCCTGCCCCTGCAGCCCGGCGGAGCGCGCACCGCGCAGCCGGACCCGTCCCACCCTCACGGGGCTCCGCGAGGGCTCGCTCGCGTCCCGCAGCTGGGGGCGACCGGCCGGAGCAGGTGCCACCTGCCCGCAGTGCGCTAGGCAGGGCCTCCGGCTGGGACATGGGCTCGGGCACCCGGCCTGGAGCGGCTGGGACGCCGCGAGGACGAGACAGGATTCATTCTTCCCGTTTGTTTGGTTTTCCCTGCTGGGTTTTGTGGTCCAGGTGCCGATTAACTTGTGTTTTGCTGGGTGTGGCTACCGAAGAAGAGGGGAAATGGCCCTTCGCGATCCGTGTTCCGACCTTGCACTTAATGATTAGTCGTGTATCACAGACATTTAGTGAGAAGGAAGCCCTTATATAATTGTGCCTTGAGCATGTAGCTGGAAATAGTACTGTTGCCTAGTCATTCATGATACTTAGTGTTTTTGTAGTGTTTCTTGATTTTCCTGCAGTCTGAGTAGACTTCTCTGGAAATCAATGTCACTTTGGGGTCGCATGATGAGCTAACTCGTTTCATTGTTTATAGAGTGTCCCAGGAAGGACCCAAGACTTTTCTGGCTGGGATGAAGAAGGAAATGTGAATATCTACTTTTGCAGCATCCCTGATGTTAATTCCCATGAAGGTTATCGTTAGCCTGCATCCTAAATTGTGTTCTCTCTCTCCGTTTGGTCTGGCAGCCTGGCTATCATGATGGAAAAGTTACCAAAGCTCATTTTTTAGTGTGATGAAAATGGGCCCACAGAGCACTGGAAGGGGCTGCCCCGGGGGGTTGTGGAGTCTCCTTCTCTGGAGACTTTGAAAACCCGCCTGCGTGTGTTCCTGTGCGACTTGATCTAGGGGATCCTGCTGTGGCAGGGGGATTGGACTAGATCTTTCGAGGTCCCTTCCAATCCCTAATGTTCTGTGATTTTTATGTTATGTATTTGTGCTGTGAAGTCCAAAACTCCATATGGTACTACAGGCAATCCTGTTTCTGGTTTACTTTATGGGAAAGGCTGAGAGAACTGGGTCTCTTGAGCTTGGAAAAAAGGTGACTGAGGGGTGACCTCATCAATGTTGATAAATATGGAAAGGGTGGATGTCAGGAGGATGGAGACAGGCTCGGCTCAGGAACATCCAGTGATAGGACAAGGGGCAATAGGTGTCATCTGGAACATAGGAGATTCCACATCAATGTCAGGAGGAACCTCTTCCTGGTGAGGGTGACAGAGTCCTGGAAGGGGCTGCCCAGGGGGATTGTGGAGTCTCCTTCTCTGGAGACATTTAAAACCCACCTGGACATGTTCCTGTGTGACTTGGTTTAGGTGATCCTGCTGTGGCAGGGGGATTGGACTAGATGATCTTTCGAGGTCCCTTCCAATCCCTAATGTTCTGTGATTCTGTATCTCAGTAAGAAGCAGTCAATTAAAAAGTGCTTGTCCAGTCAAAGACTGGTGTCCAGTCAAAGACTGGTACTAGTCAGTGTCGTTTATGTGGCTCTGGTTTTGTACTGAGCTGAAGCTTCAGAAGGAAAATCTGAGTTCTTCCTATCTAGGAGATAAATCCTACTCACGGGTGATAAAAAAAGCCCTGATGAATTATTCATGCTTCGAAGGTGCTTTTAAATATCTGAATGCTGGTCTCCCATCTGTTTCTTTGAAATTAATAGATTATTTGGAACGTACTTGAAAACTGATCACTTCCGCAGCCACATTTCAAGTCCCGGGTATGCTTCTTGGAGACCATGCACAAATGTCACTTGGATTATATTTTCAAAAAGCAGTGTTTAAAAGCCATGTCTAGTGTGGTTTTTATGTCAGTATAAGGTAGTGTGTTTTACTGATCTTCAGCAGTGCTTGCTGATTTACTTGACGAGTTACCGCATTCGTTTGAGCACCATCTGCAGCGATTTGCTTGTAATTGGTGTGTACGTTGTGCACAGTGCATCTCATAACCAAAGAAACAATGGTGGTTAATTATAGAATATGCCTTGCAGAAGCAAGCATCATGGTTTTCAAAAGCCATGCTTCTGTAAAACACAAAGAAACCAATCTGGGGGATCTGGCTTAGGGGTGAACTTATGGAGTAGGATTGATGGTTGGACTTGATGATCCCAACCTGAATAATTCTGTGATTCCATGATGCTATGCCTTACCTTGTGTAATCTATCCATCAGGTAGATACAGTTTTTATTGAAAAGTTAAAACAGTAGATAATTGACAGACCCACTAGCCTTACCGTCAGACATAGCCGACCTAACCTGGAAGATAGGCAAAGCCTCCATGAGATTGTAGGAGTTTCTTCTCTTTCTCTACACTATGGTGAAAATCTTAAGCAACATGCTACAGCTGTTAAGCTGTCTGTGGTAGTCACCAGGCAATTCCTGTTGCAGGCAGACCCTACTGGCATGATGTGATACAAAACTGAGCTACGTGGGATTTCTAGTATCCACCTTTTTTGATCTAGACATATAGAAATGACAGGAGACAAACAGAAGGGTGATTCCTGTTGATGGCCTCACGACAGAAAAATCCCATTGCAAAGCTGCCCTGTGTAGTCCTCCTGCTATTTACTGCCATTTTCTATTGCTGCTCTTTGGCTGATGGACAAAGATGATGGAGTGGAGCATCCCCCATATGAGGAAAGGCTGAGGGAGCTGGGTCTCTTGAGGTTGGAGAAAAGAAGACTGAGGGGTGACCCCGTTATGTGAAGGGCGGGTGTCAGGAAGATGGAGCCAGGTTCTGCCTCAGTGACACCCAATGATAGGACAAGGGGCAATGGGTGTGGGCTGGAACAGAGGAGGTTCCACATAAGTGTGATAAGGAACTTCTTCCTGATGAGGGTGACAGAGCACTGGAAGGGACTGCCCAGGGGGCTGGTGGAGTCTTCTTATCTGGAGACGTTTCAAGCCCACCTGGACATGTTTCTGAGCGACTGGATCTAGTTGATCCTGCTGGGGGGGGGGATTGGACTGGATGGTCTTTCGAGGTCCCCATATGTTCTGTGATTCTACTACAATCTTAGATGTAGACATTGTATTTAAAGGACTAGTTCAGGTTCACACGTGTATGTGAACTTCAAGACGTGTTAAACACTGCGTATCGCACTTCCCTGGCTTGTATACGTACCTAGTTGCTTCAGACATTTTTTCTCGTGCGAGATCATCATGGTTTTTCTCTGAAGGTAATAAGAGATGGCTAGTTCCACAAAGTACTTTATGGTGGAACCCTCTTTTCTGGAAGCATTTGCTGCTGTTGTGTCAAGTGGGAGATTGGCTGAACTTCTGGGCCTTTGCATGTGCGGTCACTTTTCTGAAGACAAGTGTTTGCTGTGTAACAGCCTCAACAGTGTGTTTATTTGCTCACTTTTTAGGTGCACTGAGTTTAAGTCCTGATGTTGCTGATTCCATTCCAGGAGAAAAACAGCCTACAGATGTCAACTGGGTAAACAAAGATAGAAAAGACTCTAATGGTAATCAAAATAGAAGTAATTTACCTTTTCTTAGTCAGTCCTCTGAGAGAACTGCAGATTATGAAAGCTCTTCCACAAAGCATCGTGGCTTTTGTCACCCAGAAAGTCAGAATGGGAATTCTGAAGACTTCCACCAGTATTTTGGTACCAGTAAAAGTCTGAAGAATCGTAGCTTGCAAAGCCAGAGGTGGCACAGATCCAGAAATGAGAGCGCATCTACTAAAAGTAAGATAAGGCAAAGTACTGCTGATGCCGACGCAGGTCCAGGGATTTTAGATGCTGCACTTGCACCCGGGAGAAGAGCACCTCCTCGAGGATACAATGACCTTTTCTCATCAGAGAGTGACAGAGAGATACCTAATGCAGACAGCAGAGGAGCAAAGCCAAAGAAAACACACCTGATGCACGTGTCTGGAAGAGGTTTCAGGGAGAAGGGAAAACAAGTCCATGACAGGGAGAGGAGAGTGAGCTCTAAACAGAAAGCAGAGCTGTTTGAAAATGTTCCGTCAGTGGATTTGACTCACTCTGACTCTTCAGAGTCTTCTGTTGGGAAGGCGTTCTGTGATGCCCCTGTTGGTAGTGGGGATGAGCAGAAAGGCTACAATTATGTGAGCAAGAGATACCCTCGGAAGCCCGTGTGGAATAAACCACCCGTAGAGAAGGACTCTCAGAAAAGACATGAATCTCACCGTAGTAAAAACACAAAAGTAGGTAAGAAGTCTTCTCTTGCATATACTCCAAAAGATAAAAACGAGAGGAAGAAAGAGCTCTCCGTTCACAAAAATGAGGAAGGCTTGACCAGCGATATCAGGCATCAGTTGTCTGAGTCCGTTAGATGTAACGGAAGAAAATTCCTGCTGAAGGGGGATCAGGCGCCTGCACTTCATTTCAGCTGGACTCAGTACTGGAAGAAGCAAAGCGATGTACCGAAGAACAAAGAAACTCACACAGGTAAACTGTCTAGACTCTGCTGTGCTCCTGTGTCACGGATGGGAGCGTGGACTCGCCCTCCTGTGTCACGGATGGGAGCGTGGACTCGCCCTCCTGTGTCACAGATGTGAGCGTGGACTCGCCCTCCTGTGTCACAGATGTGATCCTGAATGATTTAAACTGCCTTTACGTTTGACTGAGCTGAGGAGACTGTTCTACTGTAGGCCAATATCACTTTCAGAGAATAGGTTTCAGTGTGTTTGCTTTCTGAGCTTGGTGGTTACTCAGGAAGAACAGATTTTGTTGAAGCTTTTACTTTGCAGCCAAACCGCAAATGATAGCAGAGTCAGGCACTGTGTTAAAACATGTCCAGTCCAGGAGTAGGATCATGTTAAAACCTCATTAATGTTGATAAATATGTGAAGGGTGGGTGTCAGGAGGATGGAGCCAGGCTCTGCTCAGGGCATCTAATGACAGGACAAGGGGCAGTGGGTGTGAGCTGGAACACAGGAGGTTCCACATCAATGTGAGAAGGACCTTCTTCCCGGTGAGGGTGACAGAGCCCTGGCAGGGGCTGCTGCAGGCAGTTTGTGGAGTCTCCTTCTCTGGAGACATTTCAAACCCACCTGGCCATGTTCCTGTGCAGCTGGAACTAGGTGATCCTGCTGTGGCAGGGGGATTGGACTGGATGGTCTTTGGAGGTCCTTTCCAATCCCTAATGTTCTGTGATTCTGTGAAAACACATACGTTGCAGGATTGGGCAGAAAAAGTCTGAGCTTGCTGCAAAATAGAACTTGAGAGGGACAATCCTAAATCTGACTTGTGCAGAATTCTTCTCACGTTCCATGGGAATACCCCACAGAGGGACTGTGTTCTGCTCCTGACTGGATTTTTGTGATGGTTTTTTAGTATCAGAAGTTAATTAGAAATGGAAAAGGCCTAGGGATACTATTTTTGGACAGTGCAAAGCAGACCCACAGGTTTTGACTGCCCGAGTTAGTTTTGTACCAACTCATACCGTTAGGGACTTAAAACATTAAGTGGAAACCAGCTGAATCTCTTCAGAGACATGATGCTGATTACTCTTTCCAGACAACCTAGGTAGCTATTTCTTACTGTTTTAAATCAGCTTAATGTTGCACTGACAAAAGAGTTTCATATTATTCACAGCACCCAGCAGAAGTCTGGTTTTCTTTCAGAGGCAATAAGGAGAGAGATTTTTCTTTTCCTTTATTTGGGTCTTTTTCTAGTTGAGCTAATGCAAAGAATTATATCTAGTTGGTTATTAAAAGGCATCATAGCCTGATCTGCTGCTGTCCAGAGCGATGAGAGATGGGTAGACGAGTTCCTGTAACCTTTGGGATCTCTTTATGATTTTGTTTCTCAGCATCTCCTCTCTTTTAGCGCTGAGAACATGATAAGACAAGGGGCCACGGGCGTGAGCTGGAACAGAGGAGGGTCTGGGGATTTCACTGGCTGTCACTGGGTTTCTCTCATGGCTGATGTTTCGTGCACAAACAGTATGTTTTATTTGCAGGGTCGTTGATTGAGCAGCTGACCACAGAGAAGTATGAGTGCATGGTGTGCTGCGAGGTGGTTCGAATCGTAGCCCCGGTGTGGAGCTGTCAGAACTGTTACCACGTGTTCCACCTGAACTGCATTAAGAAGTGGGCACGGTCGCCAGCCTCACAAGCTGAAGGTTGGTATCCTTTCTAGCATGTCTGTTATTCTTCCAAGAATTCGTGGACGAAGTATGTTGCTGTGTTGTGTGTATGAGATAGGTTAAGATGGTAATTTAGAGGTGGTGGCCTCAGAAGAACTGGTTCAGTGGCTCCAGTGGCTACACTGATGCGTACTTCTTGACCTGCAAGGTGTACTGGCCTGTCTTGATCAGAACTTGTACTTCAGAGTGTATTTGTTTTGTGTTGGATTGTTTCAGTGTAGATTCTGCTTTGCAGGCTTTGTATGATATTGAGGAACTGACTAGAACCCTTGCAGTAATTATTCTCTACTAGAGAACCCTACGTCTATAGCAGTTGTTCTGGAAGGGGGGAAAAAGCCTGCTTGGCTCTGTACATACTCAGGTGGGAAGGAACAAAGAACTATCCTGGGTTACTGTAACGGAATCTTCTTGCACCCTGCACTGTCTCTCTTCTCAGAGACTCCTCCAGTTACGTTTCATGGAAGTTGTCTTCCCTCAGAGACTTCTTTGCTTTCTGTTGTCTTGGCAGTCATCTGAAAAATGAGTTTTAGTTTAGCCAAGCCAGTTGGAAAAATATCCTGATTATCTGTGAGGAGCACAAGCTGGAAATCCATATTCCTGTTTCACCTAGGTATGTTGTCAGAACCACACCTTGAGAATCTTGCTCATTGATCCAGGGGATCCTGCTGTGGCAGGGGGATTGGACTAGATGATCTTTCGAGGTCCCTTCCAGTCCCTAACGTTCTGTGATTCCAGTCTGTTCTGCAGTTGAAATGGCTGAAGTACTGGGCTGGTGCTTGTTTTTGAGTGTACCCAGGGTTGTATATACATTGAGAATTCCTGCTCTGTGGCTGCCTTTGGAAATGCCACCTCTGGAGCTTCACCTTTTGTTCCGTTGGGTGTGTTTGGATCTTTTCTGGTGTAATCACTGCTGACTCATCTAGACGAGCATTTGAAGAAGAAAGTTGCTTGTTGGAAACTGCACATAAAGGTCTCTTGTCTGTGTATAAAATTTCCAGCTCTTCCTACTCAAGGTTCCTTTGAACCTCCTTATCTGAGGAGGTTGCTGTCTCTGGCTTTGTGACAATTGGTGTGCAGTAGGAAGGGTCAGGTTCTGGGCAGGCTACCACATTTTTGTATCTCAGAGTGCCACAAATACTTGCAGTACAAATGTGGATGGGAAAAATTGTGGTAAGGAGTTAGAATTAGGGAATCCATTTATCCAAGAAGGTTAGGGAGAGGATAGCAAATACTAAACCTCTAGTAAATAGGAGAGAGGTGTGTAGATTTTGCTCAGACAACTGTCCTTCTGGCATCTTCAGTTGGAATTCTGCCTACTTCACACCTGAGAAGATTAGTGAGAGTGAAATGTCCGTGCTGTAAGGTCATCCTCATTCTCACCTGAGTAGCCAGGATTTTAAGGACTGCTTACAGGGTATCAGTTACCCACTCTCCTTCTATCCTGTGGTAATTGCATCTGAATCCAGGAAGAAACCTTTTATTTCCTTCTTTTTGGGGAACTCAACCCTCAGTGTTTTTTAAGGGTGGGCCCACATGAATGTCCTGCTGTCGTAGAGGAGCAAAGAATGATCAATGATCAAGAGGAAAATACATCTTGAAAGGCTGTTTTGCTTGGCGAAAGGTTTTTATTTTACTGGGACCTTCACTGTAGAACCATAGAGTTGGAAGGGACCTCCAAAAGTCATCCAGTCCAACCCTCCTACAACAAGCAGGGGCATCAGTCACTAAGTCAGATAGCCCAACTCTCAGCTTGTCTCCAGAAGTGAGTTGCTCCAGCCCTGGGATTATTTTCATGGCCTCGTCTGGACCCGCTCCAAGAGGTCCTTGTCCTTCTTGTGCTGGGGGCTCCAGAGCTGGATACAGGACTCCAGGTGAGGTCTCACCAGGGCAGAGCAGAGTGAGGTTGTTGCTTGCAGAGGACTAGGCATCCTGCCTCTGTGAGAGATGATGATGGGAAAGGCCTTTTGCTTTGATAAGCTTACATCCACAGCCTTTGAGAAACATAACACTGGGTAGCATACAACATGATTGTTTCTGAAGTGTACCGTACATATGTAAGGGACTATCTAGTTTATAGATATATATCTAAATGTACAAGGGAATGCCTTAGGCTTTGGTGTATTAGCCTTGGGGGGAGCCATGCATGGTGCTGGCAGCTCTGTCAGCAGGTACCCCTTTAAGTCTCCTGCTGTCAGTTTCCACCTTTCCCTGAGGTGCTTAGGTTTGTAGCAGTCAAATGAATAATGTTGATCAGGAAATGCAGGCTGGTCTGGAGCATGAACAGGAGTGTACTTCTGCTGCAGCTGCTCTGCCTGTGATTGTACAGCTCTCTGCTGCAGCCTTGGTGGCACTGCGAGATGGGCCAGGATAATAAAGGATACGAGTAGGCACCGTGAACTGAAAAAACCAGACATGCTTTAGCCTGATATTTAAAGAGTGCCAAGGCAGTCTGTAATATGGATCATTTCCAGTTTGTGAATTTCATTACCATTGTGCATTGTGATGGTTTCAAGCTCCAACAGGGTAGGTTTAGATTGGGCACAAGGAAGAAATTCTTCATGGACAGAGTGGTCAGGCACTGGACTGGGCACTGCACTGAATACGCCGCCTACAAGACCCATAGGCTGGTAATAAGATGAAGATAATGAAAATTCAGGTGGTTCCTAAGACTGTAGGTGATTAGGGATTTCCCAACAACTTCTGGACCCAGTGTTTTTCCCACGTATCTCAGGTACCGTGAAGACTGACTGTGTTGTAGAAGAAAGCCTTAGAGTAAATAGGGAGCAAGATAGCAGAAGAAGTTTAGTTTTGAAATTTGTTGTTGGCTGTATATGAAGTTGGAGCCTGGTCCAGCTGCTGTGTTTAGCTTGATAGTGGGTAACACGTGTTTTTAGTGACCTGCTTTGCCACCATTTCTGAGTAAATGGTAAAGCTTGCTTGCAGCTGTGGTAAGAAACAAGGTGAGAGTGTTTATGTTTGTAGATTATTTGCTTCAAGTCATTTATGTCCTTAATTTTCTTTATCCACAGATGGCAACAGTGGCTGGAGGTGTCCAGCTTGTCAGAACGCTTCCACCCAAGTTCCTAAGACTTACACTTGTTTCTGTGGTGAGTATTTTGTTTGCTTTTGCAAAGAATGCTGTCTGTCATGTTTGTGCTTTCCTAACTTGCTACTCTCACAATATGCAGGGGTGTGCTAAGGGAGTTAAAGTTATATAACTGGCACCATTTTTCCTTCTAGCAACTCAAATTTGTGATACTGGCTCCATTGCTTCATTGTGAGCTTAGTTCTTGGCTTGCAGAGGGCCAAGGAGGTTCTGCATGTGTTAGCCGTGGCATTAACTTTCATTGTGATGGTCATCTCATGCACTTAGAGCTCTGAGATTTGCTAACTGTGTGTCAGGGTAATTGAAATATGGCTTCTCTGCTCTCTGAAACACAGAATACTTGAGGCTAGCACACTTCTTGTTCAAGATTCCCGCTACAGTCATCAAAAGGCCAAGCTTTAATCGCAGAATCATGGAGTGTTAGGGATTGGAAGGGACCCTGAAAGATCCTCCAGTCCAACCCCTCTGCCACAGCAGGATCCCCTTGACCAAGTCACGTGGGAACACATCCAGGCAGGTTTTAAACATCTCCAGAGAAGGAGACTCCACAACCCCCCTGGGCAGCCCCTTTGAGGGCTCTCTCACCCTCACTGGGAAGAAGTTCCTTCTCATATTGATGTGGAACCTCCTCTGTTCCAGCTGACACCCACTGCCCCTCGTCCTATCACTAGATGCCACTGAGCAGAGCCTGGCTCCATCCTCCTGGCACCCACCCTTCACATATTGGTCAACATTCATGGGTCACCCCTCAGCCTCCAAAGTGCTTGCTGAGTGCTTAGAAGGAGTTTGATATCTCCATGCAACTTACCTTTGAGAAGTTGAGAAGTTTCCATGATGACTGTTGGTCTGGTATTTCCCCCAAATTCCTTATTGTCATGTTTTTTTGTCTGTGATGTGGTTTAGGTAAGGTGCACAATCCTGAATGGAATAGAAATGAGATCCCACATAGCTGCGGGGAGCTTTGTGGGAAGAAGAGGCAAGGTTTGGACTGTCCACATCTTTGTAACATGTAAGTGCCTGCTTGCTGTGTGAATATTGAAGTGATGCAGGGGAGATTTCTGCAAGACTGCACCTGGATCTCCTTGGTACTACAGAGTACGCGTGCGTTCTGTGCGTATTTATGTGAGCGCGTTCTTCAGAGATGGCAGCTCGTCGTGTTGCTGGTGCAGAAGCACACTTTTGCTGGTGAAACTGCAGTGTCTCAGGGCCTGCTTGTGCTGCTCTCATGCACAGTGCTCATCTCTTTGCCAGGCTGCAAGGTCTCTCCTGCCCCCCTGCTCTGACAGCAGTGACTGGCAATGGAACCCGAACTGTGGGTTTGCTGGAGTTTCAGAAAGAAACTCGCAAGATCACCCAGTCCAATCCCCCTGCCACAGCAGGATCCCCTAGATCAAGTCACACAGGAACATGGCCAGTTACTTGAGAATATGTTTTCCCTTTAAAACTGAGTAAGCATCAGGCTCTTGTGGCAGAGGAGAAAGAACTGGATTATAAGTCAGGGAAAAATTTGTATCCTCCTACCTTTTTACTTTGTCAGGTAATTAGCTTTATCAAGGAAACATTGAAAAATACGGGTAATTTCCACATGCTGTGCTCCCCGCGTAGGAAATGAGACCTTCCGTTAAATCAGGAGGTGGCAAATCCATAATGCATCCGATTCATTCTGCCAGGCAGCTCATTGCCTTGCAAGAAGCTGTGATGCAAATTACTAAGCTTGGGAAATACAAGAACAAGCCCTGATGTTGGTGGTACGAACGTCTAGACCTCTCGGCATCGCCTAGATGCTTTTGGAAAGGCTATTGCAGCTCAGTCTCTCAGAGGTGAAGACCCATCGGAGACGAAGGCTGCGGCTAGGTTAGGGCAAGGAGCGTCTTGTGTTTGTGGGAGCGTCCTGACTAATCACAGTTTACTGCTTTGTAGTGTTAGAGTAGTGTTGTGAGGCTTTTCTGTTGAAGCACTGCCACGCCGACAAACAGATGTGTGATTGGTACAAACTGCTGGTGTGTGGTGGGATTGTCACCAAGTGCCAAGGCTCTGCTCACGAAAGCAGTGTTAATACTGCGAGGATCACAGAGCGTTAGGGATTGGAAGGGACCTCAGAAGGCCGGTGTGACAGTGTCGAGGACAAATAATAGACCACACAGAGCACAGTATGATAAGGTTCCTGAAGGAGATGCCTTCTCCTTTTTAGTTATGACCTAGATCATAGTGTTTTAAGATTATACTTACTTGTAATCAGGATTCTTAAATGTATAAGCTGACATCCAGCTATTAGAATCCTGTGTGGGTCTGTGAGAACTGAACAAGACACTGAAGTATATAGTGCTGCACTTTTCCAAGAGGCTTTCTGTTGCCGGATGCGTTAGCTAGTTCTCGTTGTTGGAAGTTCCACAATAGTTTTAACTTATTCAATGGTTTTGCTTTCTTCCTGTTTCCCTTTCCATCATGGTTTCTCTGCTCCGTCCAGTTTTGTTCTTTTCTCCCTTTCCTTGTGCCTGCTCTGGTGCTTGTTTACCTCTTCATTATCTCCTAAAACTGACCTGTTGAATAGGAAGGTTGGTGGTTTGTTTCTTCGGTCTTGTTTTGGTTGGTGTTTGGTTTTTGTGTTGGTTTATCATGTGCTGGCTTGGCTTTGCTGTTGGAACTGGCATAAGCTGGGTGAGAGGTGGAAGGGGCTGCCTAGGGTTGTTGTGGAGTCTCCTCTGGTGAAGTTTGAAACCCACCTGGCCATGTTCCTGTTTCGTTTCTCTGGGAATACAGTAAAGCTCAGCTCACAGTGTTGTGTTTTCTGCGTGTTTTTAAGCCTGTGCCACCCAGGACCTTGCCCTTCGTGCCCAGCCTTTGTGACAAAGACGTGTGAATGTGGACAAACAAGGTGAGAAAGAGTAAACTACCCTTACCTAACCTTTTTTGTTGTGTCTATGACAACACTCTCTGTATATTTTACTGAAAATGTACAAACCAGAGTTTATTCTGAGCTGTAACTTGTGAGTGCTCCATTAATGTGGGGAATGTTACGCTCGAAAAGAATGAGTTGCTTCTAGACACTAGCGTCGTTCAGACTCTGCTTCATTTCTCTGCAGTCATTCAGTTCGCTGTGGACAGTCGACAAAGATTCACTGCTCTAATGTATGTGGGAATACTTTGAACTGTGGCAAGCACAGCTGCACCCAAGTGTGCCACGCCGGGAAGTGTTCCCCTTGCCAGCTGACCGTACAGCAAGGTAAGTGCCGGAGTGTCTTACGGCTGTCCGCTCTCTATTACGAAAACAGAAGGTTTAAAAAAGACTGTGAGGAGGCAAGATCTGTATTTTCCTTAACAAAATGTGTTGCCAGAATATTTAAAAGTAGAAAATGTGTCAGCCTAACAATATATTTAAATCACAGAACTTTAGGGATTGGAAGGGACCTCGAAAGATCATCCAGTCCAATCCCCCTGCCACAGCAGGATCCCCTAGACCAAGTCACACAGGAACATGTCCAGGCAGGCCTTAAATGTCTCCAGAGGAGACTCCACAACCTCCTGGGCAGCCCCTGCCAGGGCTCTGTCACCCTCACCATGAAGAAGTTCCTTCTCACACTGATGTGGAACCTCCTCTGCTCCAGCTCACACCCACTGCCCCTTGTGTTATCATTAGATGATGCTGAGAAGAGCCTGGCTCCACCTGAACAAAACTGGAAGGAATCCTGCCAGGCTAAGCCTGCTGGAGCCTGTGCCACGTTGGAACACGCTGGTGGTACTGGGCTCTGTTAGTTTGAATAGCTACCAGGAGGGAATCAGTTAGACAGAGAGGTTGGACAGTGGGTGAAAATGAGAGACAATGAGCCTAAGGTGAAATGGTGTAACTAGCTATAAGGAAAAACTCTTCTTGGAAACCAGGAGGTTTTCCAGACAAGCTGAATAAAACATGTGACCTGACCTCATTGCTGGCTGTGTTACAGGCTTGGACTAGCTGATCCTCTGAGGGCCCTTCTGAACTGAATTGTCCGATGATCCTAGTTAATCTTTTACTATGAATCTCAAAGACTTCATTAAATAGTACATGGAGGAAGTCAAAAGGAACAGGAGGAGGTGTGGGAAAGCACATCACAAGCTGCTCAGGGATTCTGTTGAAGTGTTCTAAACTTGGTGTTGCGTGGAAATGACACTGTCCAGGTCTGTGTGCCAGAGGCCAAATGCATTCTTGTGGAACAGACTATACAGAAAACTGCAGGTTTGCCAATAATTAACCTGTTAGGTTCACTGCTCCAGCAAGTAATCTGCTTTGTGCAGACAGTACTTCCCTTTGAGCTTGATCTCCTTCTCAATACAAATAAAACAGGATTTCCAGATTGCGTAGGACTGAGAAACCTCTATTGCTCAAATCAGTCTAAGGAAGAGCAACCTCATTATCCTTCTGAAAATGAGCTTTTAGAAGTGATTCACAGAGTCACAGAACGTTAGGCATTGGAAGGGCCCTCGAAAGGTCATCCTGCCCATCCCCCTGCCACAGCAGGATCACCTAGATCCAGTCACACAGGATCATATCCAGGTGGATTTTAAATGTCTCCAGAGATGAAGACTTCACAACCCCCCTGGGCAGCCCCTTCCAGGGCTCTGTCACCGTCACTGGGAAGAAGTTCCTTCTCATACTGGTGTGGAACCTCCTCTGCTCCAGCTCACACCCATTGCCCCTTGTCCTATGAGTAGATGACACTGAGCAGAGCCTGGATCCATCCTCCTGACACCCACCCTTCACATATTTACAAACATTAACGAGGTCACCCCTCAGGCTCCTTTTCTCCCAGCTCAAGAGCCCCAGCTCCCTCAGCCTGTCCTCATCAGGGAGATGCACCCCTCCCTTCATCATCTTTGTGGCTCTGTGCTGGACTCTCTCCAGCAGCTCTGGGTCCTTCTGGAGCTGAGGGGCCCAGAACTGGACACAATATTCCAGATGTGGTCTCAGTAGGGCAGAGAGGAGAACCCCTCTGGATTAACCCCCCATCCTGAGTCACACTTGCCTTTTATATTTGCTGGACTGCCCTAGGTGTTCCGTGACTGATAACTCACCCTGGTGATTTCTGTGGATTGTTTCTTTCAGTGTGTTACTGTGGAAGCAACTTCAGAGAAGTGTTGTGTGGGACAAAGGAAGAATTCTCTGATGGATTTGGGAATTTCTCATGTCAGAATATATGTGGCAAGTAAGGTCACTATAATTTAGCCTTTTGGACAGAAATAGATCATTCCCGCTCCGCAATCGTGATGGACTGAATTCACTCTTATCTTTGTTTTGTTGGGTTTTGCCTCTTTGTTTGGTTTTTTCTCCAGAAAATTAAATTGTGGGAGGCACAACTGTACCCAGGTCTGCCATCCTCAGCCCTGCCAGCTCTGTCCGCGCCTTCCACAAGTAGTGTATCGCTGTCCCTGTGGCCAGACTCCGCTCAGCAAGCTGCTGGAGCTGGGATGCGTTGAACGTAAAGTCTGCACAGACCCCATCCCATCGTGTGGGAAAACATGCGGCAAACCGCTGTCCTGCGGCAGCTACGGTAACTGGAGCTTCCTGCCTCACCTCTTCGGGTGGTCTCATGGCTTGGAAATGTGATTCTCACCTGTGTGATTTCAGCAACAGTAACCGACCGGTGATTTGGGGTTGTAGACTGGGCATCGAGGCCACATCCAGTCTGGCCGCTCGTAACGATCCCCTGAAAGTCAGAAGATGTTTGTGTTTAGAAGGGACTGGCACTAGGTGGGCTTCTACATGGCATTACCCCTTTGCTGTATTGGCAGGGGAGCAGGAATGTGGGAACTTTGAGAGGGCAGTGAATTAATTCAGTCAGTTTGTTTGGACGCCCAGCCGCCCACGAGCTGGGCGCCTTTGACCGGTGATGCTCCTAATAAGTGTGGATTTCCACATCACGGCTTTTCTGGTTTTAATGAGTCCTACATCTTTGTCTTCTTGTTTGCTAGAGTTTGTTCACACTTGCGAAAGCCTTTGCCATGAAGGAGAGTGTAAACCGTGTTCCCACACATCAAATATTTATTGCAGGTGTGGCTTCAAAAAAAAGGTGAGTGTGTGAAGCTTGACCATGGAAGTGGGAAATGTCAGGTTCTCTGGGCTGTGCAGTAGGAGGAGCTGAATTAGTTGTGGAAAAGGATGCAGAGTAGGAGGAGGAGGTGCTGTGAACCTCTGTGGTGTAACTCTTGAACGCCAACTAAACAATACTGCAAAGTGTTCCCGTAGGCTGCGTCATGTGCAGGCAGTGTTTGGGAGCACTTCTGCAGAGTTCCCACAGTGGAGAGAAGAATCTGACGATAGGACAAGGGGCAGTGGGTGTGAGCTGAAGCACAGGAGGTTCCACATCAATGTGAAGGACCTTCTTCCCAGTGAGGGTGACAGAGCACTGGCAGAGGCTGCCCAGAGGGGTTGTGGAGTCTCCTCCTCTGGAGACATTTAAAACCCACCTGGACGTGTTCCTGTGTGACTTGGTCTAAGAGATCCTGCTGTGGCAGGGGGATTGGACTGGATGGTCTTTCACAGTCTCTTCCAATCCCTAATAGTCTGTTTACTGACACTGGTAATGAGGTAGGAGGCTTCACATTATCTTTCATTTTTAAACTTGCAGCAAAGTGAGATTTATGTTTTAGTTTGTGCAGCTTCTCAGGGATCAGAGAACTGCTGCTTGAAAAAGTGAGAGCAAAGTCCTGTGGTGACTTGACTTCAATCCATCATGAGCCATGTGGTGCTCAGAAGGTACAGCTCAGAACGCACCGTTGCGATGACTGCTGGTTCAAGGGCGGTCACTTAACAGGAGATGTGGTCCAAGCACAAATTTATACACTCTTGTGTTCCCTCAGTTTCTGATTTCTTAGGACATTTCTGTCAGTTGCCAGCATCATCTGTTGAATTAGGTGGGGAAGAAGAACTGTGTTTTTAATTGGTGCTGACTCTCTGTGGAAGCAGCACTGTGTTTAAAGATTTGGGGGGTTTTTTGACCTTGGAAAGAGAGTGCCCCTTGTTTCTCTACTGTGTGACTAGGTGATGGAGCTTCAGTTACTTACAGGTGTTTCATCTGTTTGTTTCCTAGGAAGTGCCATGTGCCCTCCTCAGAAACAAAGGTACCGTGTTGTGTTCTGTACAGAACATGAAAGAACTCTTCAAGCGATGCACGTTCCGTACTCGTTTTGGGTTTGGTTTATGAAGTCAGCTGTCCCCCAGCATCCTGCATGTCTTTGGGTCAGGTTGTGTAGCTGAAATGCAGAGTAATGCTGCTGCTCTGCTCTGTCCAAGTTCCAGGGCAAATCTGAACTTCAGTTCTGCTTCACAGCCGTGTGCTGCGGGTCTGTGTCGTGGAGTCTGGCAGAGAGCTCTCGCGTCACGTTCTCGATAGGCTGGTCAGAGTTCACCTCAGTCAGATGTTTCTATGCTGAACCCCTGTCACGCTGAGATGCATTCACAATGGAAATACACTTATTACTTCCTCAAGTTCTTGTCTGTGAAGACTTTGCTCTTCAGAATCCAGAAGATCCTGGTCTTGTTACCTGCACATGGTGACAAGGATGGTTTTTGCTAGCGCTGGTTTCATGAACAGAGCAGCAGTAGCTGCCTGGCCAGTCTGAGCAGCCTCAAATTGGGGTGCTTGGAGTACTCCAGCATATGAGGCCATCCTACCTTGTGTTCTGTTGGGCAGTGTATGATGTAAAGAACAGGGGGAAATAAGCTGTTATTGTTCCCCAAAATCCTTTGGACAAGAGTTGGTTTGAAGAAAGCCAAGTGTTCTCGTGGGGCATTAATGTGGGAGAGCGAGTAATGTAAAGTTTGCTTAGTGTATTGGCCTCCTCTAGGCCAGGTTGTGCAACAGCCTTAGCAGAATATCGTGGGTGCAGCTTTTGTTCTGAACCTAAGCAAAGATGTGGCAGCTGTGACTGGCTTTGACTGGGTTCTTATGTTTTTGTAGCTGCTATTACGTTCATGTGTGACAAGCGATGCAACAAGAAGAGATCGTGTGGACGACACAAGTGTAATGAAGTTTGCTGTGTGGTAAGTTTGCTTGTGGTTTATGGGGCTGTTCATTGCGTGATGTGTTGTAGTTTGGGTTCTGATGCTAAGAGACCTTTTTGATGTTGTACATGTCCATTTTTGGGTCCCCTCTCCTATGAGGAATTGCTGAGGGAATTGGGGCTGTGCAGCTTGGGTAAGAGAAGGCTCCAGGGGGACCTCCTGGCAGCCTTCTAGTGAGACAGGCTTTTTACAAGGGCTTGTAGTGCTCAACAAGGGGTAGTGGCTGTAAATGAACAGAGGCTAGATAAAAAAAGAAATCACAGAATGTTACAGGTTGGAAGAGACCTCAAAATATCATCCAACTCCCCCCTGCTGGAGCAGGGTAAGCCTACAGCACCTGGTGTACCCAGACTGTCTCCCATGCAAGTACAAACCAGGCCAAACCCTGCTTAGCTAGCCCAACATTCCATCTCTGTCTCTAGCCCATTCCTTGAATGTGAGGATAATGAGGCACTGTAGCAGGTCGATGAGATGTTGTGGATCACAGAGTCACAGAGCATTAGGGATTGGAAGGCACCTCGAAAGATCATCTAGTCCAATCCCTCTGCCACAGCAGGATCCCCTAGATCAAGTCCCACATCCAAAGATGCTCCATCCCTGAAAGAGTTCAGGAACACATTGGATGGGCCTTTGAGCACCTTGGTCTGCCTATGGCAGGGGAGTTGGAAGTAGGTGCTCTTCTGAAGTCCCTTCCAGCCTAAACCACTCTGTTCAGTCTCTTTAGAGAATTGGTCAAACTCTAACAACTTTGCGTGCATTTATTTTGCTGCACTGATTTGAAGGGTGTCTTTCTAAATGTAAAACCCTCTACCAGCCTCAATGCAACTAAGTCCCTGTAGGGGTGCATTTTGTCACTGCAGTGATGCCAGGAAGAGTCGAGGTGGGAGAGGCTACTACTTCATACAAGCAGCATAAGCTGTGTCTGCAGTAAAGGTCTTCACACCACAAAAACTCTGTAAACAATTGGGGTAAAAAATGTACAGGTCAGGCCAAAGCTCTGTTTTACACTGTGCACTTAAGTCAGTGAGTTTTTAATTCTGCTTCTGTGTTTGGTTTTTCCCTAGGACACGGAGCATAAGTGTTCCTTGGTTTGCGGTCGTAAGCTCAACTGTGGGCTTCACAGATGTGAAGAACCCTGTCATCGGGGCAGTTGTCAAACGTGCTGGCAAACAAGTGAGTTCCGTGTGAGAGTATGGCTCTTTGGTGTCTGTGACAGTCAGAGTTGGACAAGAGCGTGGTCTGAATCGATCAGAACTTGGAGAATGTGGAGTGAAGCTGAGTAGCATGGTTTTTCGTGAAAGAGAAAGTGATTTCATTTTAGAAGGGTTTGAGTGTTGGGTTTTAATGGTGGGATATATTCTGTTAGACACATTTATCCAGCAGTCAGATAAAAAAATCACAGGGTCACTCTGCTTGGAAAAGACCCCTGGGATCGTTGAGTCCAACCACCTACCCTACCGTCCAAGTTCACCCCTAAACCAGATCCCTCAACACTTCATCCAAATGATCTTTAAACACATCCAGGGATGGCAACTCAACCACCTCCCTGGGCAACCTAGTCCAGTGCTTGACCACCCTTTCTGTGAATAAATTATTCCTAATATCAAGTCTAAACCTACCCTGTTGTAACTTGAACCCCTTCCCTCTTGTTCTGTCGCTAATTGCTTGTGAGAAGGGACCAGCACCAACATCTCCACAACATCCTTTCAGATAGTTGTAGAGTGACGAGGTCTTCTCTCAGCCTCCCCTTCTTCAAACTAAACAGCCCCAGCTCTTGCAGTCTTTCCTCATAAGATCTATTCTTCAGGCCCTTCACCAGCTTAATTGCCCTCCTCTGCACAGAATTCTGTGATCCTATGAATAACCCCCATTTCTCAAGATCAAGGATAAGACAGCAGTGACTTTCAACTTGAAGTGAGCAAGTGCTTCTGTCAAAGAGGTACGCTAGAAGTGAGCGTAGTTCCAAGTGATCGTAGTTCAGCTGCTTTTGTAGGAGGCACAAAAGCTAATAAATTCATTACGCTTACTATCAAATAAGTGCTTTAATATCCAAATATGAAGCTGGAATAAAGCATCTGCTTGTTATTTAAACATGTGTCATAGTGGAGAGGTGTGAGTGCGCGTAGTCACTGGGATATATTTAACTTATTTTTCAGGTTTTGATGAGTTAACCTGTTACTGTGGTGAATCTGTGATTTACCCTCCTGTCCCCTGTGGCACTCAGCCCCCAGAGTGTAAGAGAACGTGCACCAGGCCACACGACTGTGACCATCCGGGTAAGTCGGGCCGTTCAGTGTTGCCTGCTTCTGTAGGAGCACTGGGGTTTCTCCCTGCTCACTATTAATAGTCACAAGACATCAAATCCTATATTCAAGAGCTAAAGTATTGTCGTAGAATCATGGAATCATTAGGGATTGAAAGGGACCCGGGAAGATCATCCAGTCCCACCCCTCTGCCAGAGCAGGATCACCTAGATCCAGTCACACAGGAACACATCCAGGTGGGTTTTAAACATCCCCAGAGAAGGAGACTCCACAGCCCCCCTGGGCAGCCCCTTTCAGGGCTCTGTCACCCTCACTGGGAAGAAGTTCCTTCTGATATTTATGTGGAACCTCCTGTGTTCCAGCCCACACCCATTGCCCCTCATCCTATCACTAGATGACATTGAGAAGAGCCTGGCTCCATCCTCCTGACACTGGGACAATCTAGTTAACAATCAGTTTCTTCATTCCTGGAATTACACTAGCTAACTGGATAAGATATAGCACAGGCCCTGTCTGATAGTATAACCCTGCTTAGGGGGTGCAATATCCTTTGGTATCAAATCTAGGTAATATGGAAGAGTATTTGCCTGAAAAGCTGCCATTGTGATTTTTAAAGAGCACTTTAAAAGGAGAGATTATCCCTGCATGAAGCATCACGCCTCCTATGAATTGTGTAGTTCTGAAACAAACACTCTTAAACATCCGTGTGTCTCCTTTAGTACCTTTGGCTGAGGTGTGCTGATAAAACTGCGCTGGCTTCTCTTTCTGTGCCTGCAGTGTACCACTCCTGTCACAGCGAGGAGAAGTGTCCACCCTGTACCTATCTCACTCAGAAGTGGTGCATGGGCAAGCATGAAGTAAGTCCAGACACTGTGCTTTTCAATACTAAATGATGCTCTAGCACTGTAGGCTTAGACTTTTGTGACCTCTTTCAAATGGAATCATTAGGGATGGGAAGGGACCTCGGAAGATCATCTAGTCCAATCCCCCTGCCAGAGCAGGATCACCCAGACCAATTCGCGTGTCACTGCAATTTGAGTTTAACGTGATGAAAGCAGACGAGTGTGTCTGTTAATGCTGTACACGCTCACACGAGCTGCTGGACTGGGCTGTGGTGCAGAGGAAAGCTTGGCCTTTGTCCTAACGTGCTTCAGCATGATGATGGCACCAAACGAGGGTGCCAGCAGCACTCTGAGATGTGCGTTTCTAATCCTTCTATTTCCATTGTCATCTTCCGTGTCCCCTCTTCAGCTGCGGAGCAATATTCCCTGTCATCTCACCGACATTTCTTGTGGGCTTCGCTGCAACCAGATGCTGAAGTGCGGGATGCACAAGTGTAAGAGGATCTGCCATAAAGGAGAGTGTCTCATAGACGAGGAGTGCAAACAGCCGTGTACCATCCCCAGGCTGTACTGCAACCACCCCTGCATGGCTCCGTGTCACCCTGCCTCCCCCTGCCCGACAACGTCCTGCGGTGCAAAGGTCAGGCTCCCAAACGCCTCGCTGCGAGCTCGCAGGCAGACTGTGACATAAAATCATGTATAAATACCCACCCTGACGTGTTTTGCTCTGGACCTAAAAGCATTGCCTGGTTATTGTAAACAAACCCTCCCTGTTACTCACTTGTAGCCCTCCTTCTACTGGAATGAAGTTTCTGAAGGGAAGAAGTTTGCTTGCTTCACACCCCTCTTTTGTGGCCCCTCTGTGGACTTAAAGAGACGAGCAATTGTTAAAAGCTGCTCTTTTGTTACTGCAACAGGTCGATCTTCAGTGTGAGTGCGGAAGAAGAAAGGAGAGTATGATTTGCTCAGAGGCCTCTAATACATATCAGAGGTTTGTACTGCAACACAGATCCTTTCTGGACTTCTTTGTGCTTTAAATTTCAGACCTGCCTAAATGTGTTTAATTCACAAGTATTTCCACGTGTTTTCCCACTGCGGCTCGTCTGACTGTGGAGGGCTGTTTCAAAGCTTCAGTCACAGAGTCGTGGAATTAGAGAACAGTTGGGGATTGGAAGGGACCTGGGAAGATCACCCAGTCCAATCCCCCTGCCACAGCAGGATCCCCTAGACCAAGTCACACAGGAACATGGCCAGGCAGGATTTAAAGGTCTCCAGAGAAGGAGACTCCACAACCCCCTCCTTGGCTCCTGTGCTGCTGTGGGAAGATCAGCAAGTTCCTGGGGTATCCAGGTTCTCTCAGAAATGCTGCAGGAGCAGTGAAGCAGCTTTGGGCTTTCAGTGACTGTTGATGAAGTGTAATGCCCAAGGGAACAGGGAGGGGAGCGTGCTGCTGGATCTCTGCAGTCACTCTGGCTTCTTCCACTAGGAGGTTTAAATCTGCAGCTTTACGCCCATGTTTAAAGGTTTATTTGTTGCCTTTAATGAAATCTAATGCTCTTCTATTTCAGAATAGCTGCTATATCTATCGCCACCAAGTTGACAGATCTGCAGCTTGGGGATTCGGTGGAAATCAGTCGACTTATTACGAAGAAGGAAATGAAGCAGGCCAGGTAAGGAGACACAAGGCTTTCACAGAATCATAGAATCATGAGGCATTGGAAGGGACCTCCGAAGATCATCCAGTCCAGTCCCCCTGCCACAGCAGGATCACCTGGACCAAGTCACACAGGAACATGGCCAGGCGGGTCTTAAACGTCTCCAGTGAAGGAGACTCCACAACCACTCTGGGCAGCCTGTTCCAGTGCTCCGTCACCCTCGCTGGGCAGGTCCAGTCCTGGACGAGGGCTTGTGTGCTCAAAGATGGTTTTAGCTGTGTAAGTTGATCTAACATGATAAACTGGCCTTTCGCACTCTCCTTGCTCTAGCTCTGACAACGATACGACACCGATAAAGCTACGGTTCGAGCAGTGTGAGTAGCAGCAGTGATTGTAACTGTGTTTTTCTGTCGTACTCCAGGTTGCAGTGTGATGAGGAGTGCTTAGCTCTTCAGAGGAACAGGTGGGCCATGAGCTTGCTTGCTTTTTTTCCGAGAGGATCGGGGTTTGTGAAGTGAATGCTCTCTGGAAACAAAAATCCTTTCCCCGTTGACCTGAGGAGCTGATAAATGGGGAGATGGTTCCTGGTTACCAGGATGTGTACTGAGTGTTCTCAGGTCTTACTGCAATATCGTAGTGGAGAATCCCGAATGAGTGGTTTTGAGGGTGCAGCCTGTCTTCTGCAAGCTGCTCGTCTGCATTTCTGTTCCAAGCTTTGCGTTTCGGGCACGACATGCCTGGGGGGCCGGGGGCACGAGGGGTGTATTACTGGCTTGTGCTTTTAGAATGTGTTGACTCTTCCTCTCAAATGTAGGCGCCTTGCTGAGGCTCTTGAAATAGATGATAATTCCGATCCTTTTAACGTCCGTTCCTCTGGCCCCAAGTACAGTGACCTTCTGAAAGAGGACGCGAGGTGAGTGTGCTAGAGGTGGGGGTGTCACGCACAGGCAGGCAGCAGCGAGAGCACGAAGGCTCCTATGAAAGTGGTCGTGTTCATACTCTTCTCTCCAGCCTTCCCAAGAGGTGCTAACGGAGACAAAGGAGGTGACGTGAAAGACCTCCAGGATGAGACCCCGAAAAGGAAAAAGCCCCTGGTGTGGAGGCTGCTGTGTTCTAACTACCAGTAGAACTGGTGTCTACTGTATCTGCTACTAGCAGTGCCAGATACAGAGTGGGAACTTCATTTTCCACCACTCTTCTGACTGTACTGATTGCTGCCGACACACTGGCTGCGTGTCAGGACCTGTATTGATCTGCATCTGTTTCCATAGAAAACCAGCCCACGTACCAGTGCTTCCCGTCACCTTTTCAAGGCAAAGACGGAAGCGATGGCAAAGTAATGGAATACCTTCTCATAGCCTGACTTTATCCACCTCTCCCCTCACCCGTCTGTCTTGCAGCCTTGTTTTAAAAGATAAAGTGATTAGTAAAACAATTGGTGCAGAATCGTGCTCCTGTGCAGCTGGATCTAGGGAATCCTGCTGTGTCAGGGGGATTGGACTTGGATCTTTCAAGGTCCCTTCCAATCCCTAATGTTCTGTGACTCTAATGAAGTGAATTATCTTGATGACAAGGAATTCTAAACCGCTGGAGTGGGCAATTTAAAATCTTCATTGGCCATTTGAAAATGTAGAATTGCGCTGTCAGACAGGAGAGTTGTGTCAGAGAACTTCCTGCTGGATTCCAAGGGTTGAAGGGAAAAGAGCTACTGATCTTTGTCATGCCAGTGGCACAGTAGCATTTCCTTAGTGTGGAAGCTACACTATATGAATCCATGTGCTCTTACTCCTGCTGCTGCTTCAGTCAGCTGAGCTCTTTGATTTTGTTCTGGTTCAAAACCACGTTGCAAAATGTTGTTGCAGGAAGGATCTAAAGTTTGTGAGTGACATTGAGAAGGAGATGAGAATGCTCGTGGAAGCTGTGAATAAGGTCAGTGTTCAGATGTTCTGTGTTGTAAGAAACAGTGGTTTGGTGGGACGTTGGTGCTACTAAACTTGGTTAACACTAGTAGTTGTGAGTTGGCACGAGATCTGTTTGGGCTGCAGTAGAGAGTGTGACTTAAACAGAAAGGGCTGCCCAGGGGGGTTGTGGAGCCTCCTTCTCTGGAGATGTTTCAAACCCACCTGGCCATGTCCCTGTGAGACTGGATCTAGGGGATCCTGCTGTGGCAGGAGGATGATCTTTTGAGGTCCCTTCGAATCCCTGATGTTCTGTGACTCTGTGAAAGTCTCCAGCAGTTCAGGGACACTTTAGTGACAGCCAAGAGTTGTTCAAAGATTGAACTAGTGCTAGGCTCTAGTGCATTGTGGATTGATATTAGTGTATTAATCTGCATTAATAAAGCATTAATCATCAAGTGAGGTATTTAAAGACTCAGATTTGAGGAAGAAACCCTGGCTTCTTACCTGTAGTGGGACTTGCTCGCACATTTGTGGATACCTTTGGTGTAAGGGCAGGAAGGATAACCATGGCGTAGGAACAGGGCTCTGTAAACTCAAGACAGAAGCTCTGCCTCCCTCTTGGCCAAAGACACAGAATCACAGAGCATTAGGGATTGGAAGGGACCTCCAAAGATCATCTAGCCACTGTGTGAGGTAGTCTTCTGCGTCCCGTGAGGAGGCTTGGATGCAGACGCAGTCGTTTGGCAGACTCCAGTACGCCTGGGGAGGTTGGTACCACAGATGATCATGTGTTGTTTGGTGAAAGCAGAATTCAGCCCTCGGGCATCTCAGGGTAACGGCTCCTCTGTGTCGCTGCTGGACCACACCTGACTGTGCTTTCAGGGACAGCGGACACCACAGCATCCTCACCTGCCCTTAGTTCGAGTGTTAACTTCCTTCCCTCCGCCCCCTGAGGAGAGTTGCGTAGTTGTATCCTGATTTATGAGTGATCCTTCGTGCTTGTCTGCCTGTCTCATGGTTTTACCCGTCGTGTGTAGGAACGTATTCTTTGTCTGGTTACACGCAGGCCCCTTGAAGTTCAGAGCCCTGGTAGCAGCTAAACAGTTATCCCCTACAGACAGTTTGCTGAATGTCTGGTTGCCTGTGGTTATCCTGCTTCCCACGTACCTTTGTTTACTGTCTTTATTATGCACCCGTGGGTACACGCGCAGCGATAGAACTGCACGTAGCAACGGATAAGCCTCTACTCACAGCAGACCGTGATGCTTGATACGCACAGGGACAAGTCTACCTCAGTCAGGCTGCTCAGAGCCTCCTGAAGCCTGACCTGAAATGACTCCAGGAATGGGACCCACCCACCCACCTCCCTGGGAAGCCCCTTCCAGCCATCAACCACCCTCACATTGAAGAGCTTTTTTCTAATCTCCAGCCTAAACCTCTCCTTTCCCAGCTTGAACTCACTGCTCCTTGTCCTGTCTGTACAAACCCTCTTGAAAAAACCTTTCCCTGCCTTCATGTCGGCCCCCCTCAGGTACTGGAAGGTCAGAAGAAGGTCCCCCCCAGAGCCACCTTCTCTCCAGGCTGAACAGCCCCAACTCTCTCAGCCTGGAGAGTTGGAGACGGGAGAGTCTCCCATCTCTCACATGAGAGACGCTCTGTTTGCCTGGAACATTTTTAGATGAGTTGTCTGTGAGTGCTGCGCCTGGTGGTACTAATTTTGTCGGAGTGGAGAAGTTTTAGAGGCAGACACACCCTCTTTCTTCCTCCTGGCTGCTCTGAAGGCAAACTTCACTGTTGTTAACCTTTCCTCTTGAACTCAGGGCAAGCATACAAAGAAGAGCCATTGTTACCCACCGATGAACAGAGATCACCGCAGAATCATCCATGAACTAGCCCAGGTGTATGGGATTGAAAGCGTGAGCTATGACAACGAACCAAAGCGCAATGTGGTCATCACGGCCGTGAAGTACGTAGCTCTTCCCTGTTTTCAGATCCCTTCGCTGCAGTTTAAACAATTGGGGATGCTTTTGTCAGTTACTGAAGGAGTATTTACTTCTGCAGAGGAAACACATGCTGTTCCTCCTCTGATCTAGTTCTCGCGGGCTAGCCGACAACAGCGGCAGTGCTGCCGCGTCGTTCCCGCAAGAGTGCAGCTTGGCAGGGCTGCTCGGAGCGATAAACAGATTGCACATGACCTGCTCAGAGCTGGAGAACGTGTTCCCAAAGCAGCAGATAACACGTTGTGAAGAGGCAGCGAGCGCTGTTCACGTGGTGCCGAGCTGACCTGCAAAGTTGTTGCCTCCCATGGCTGCTAGGTGGAAGAACAGATGCAGGTCGCGCTAGAACGCAAAGGCTGCAGCTCTGGGGTTATCGAGCCGTGCGCTTCACGGGCAGAAAGGAAGGAGCCGGGGCACCAGCACCCAGATCTGGTGAGCTGCTGCTTCTGCAGGCAGCGCTCGGGCCAGTTAGAACAGTGGGTGTCTTGCCCTTGGTAGCGGAATGGACTTTGCACGCCGCTCGTCTCTGCGGTTGGAAAATTAAATATTGAAAGAGATGATTTAAGGTGGCAGGTATGAACACTGACACGGGGCTGATACTTACAGCAGTAACTCCTCTGCCCCGACTTCTAACGAGTGTACTGTCCTGTTGAATTAAATGACACTTCTTTTCTCTCTTCAGAGGGAAGTCTATCTGTCCAAGCAGTACCTTAACGTACGTGCTGCACAAAGAAATGCAGAGCAGGCCTCCGCCTCCTATCCCTCACTATAAACAAGCAGATAAGTAAGGAACTTGTTTTTAAACGCTCTTCTTCAATTCTGTGCTGACATACCAGAGGCGAGTTGCTGATACCAGAGTTCCTGAGCTTCGGCTTTATACTCCCTGCTTCTTTGTTTTCCCAACCCTTACAGAATCAGCTTTGGAGCTTGCAGCCTGCAACAAAGGTTTTCTTTCCACAGAAGTAAACTGGCTGTGGTGGGGGGGTTGGACTAGATGGTCTTTCAAGGTCCCTTCCAATCCCTAATGTTCTGTGATTCTGTGAGACCAAGTGCTAAGGAAACAGAGGATTGATGGTGTGTCGTAGGAGGAGTAATAGAACAAGTGTTGTGGGCTTGTTAATGAGGATTAGATTGCCAGGAAGAGAAGGCTCTTGTGCTGGGGGCTCCAGAACTGGACACAATACTCCACGTAATCTTTCATCTTGTTTCTCATGCGGGTCAGTAACATCTAATGCTCTTATCATTTCAGGCCAAGTGGAACCAGCGGTTTATCCAAACCATTGAAAGAAGAGCCGGTAATTGACTACTTTGATGTCCAGGACTGAAGCGACTCAGTGTGGCGTTACGAAATAGAAGCTTAGCAGTGAAGACACTAAGTCATTGTGTGGGGTCCTTTTTGGTTATCTGTCCAATGCTCAGCTGTTTGGCCTAGTCACGAGTTAACAGCTGGCTCGATTGACCGCGCTCCTTCAACTAGAGTTATGCGTTCTTACATCACTGCGAAACACCCCACAGTAGCACAGCTCTTGAACCGGTGTCTGGTGCCATGTTGTCACCTCCTGTGCCATCAGGATGACGTAGATTTCCACTGATGCCTTTCAAGCCAGAGAAGCGCCAATCGGTGACAGGTTTGGGAGTAGGAGGTACAGAGATAAACCTCAAGGATTTATTTTGGCCTAACTCACGTGACTGAGCAGGGATGAGGAATGAACTGTCTTAAAAACACTAGGGCCGTGCTTAGGATGGTTTCGTGTTTGATTAACTCACCTCAGTGTTGACGTGGGAAGGTGAAGTCACCCTTCTAAACGGAAGGAAAGATAAAACGGATTTCAGTTTGAACGTGCTCACCGCGTTCCTGAAGAATCGGCGCATGGGGAAGGTGTGGGGTATTAGGAGGAAGGTGGGGTATTAAGACTTGATTTTGCTTTGTCTCAAATTTGATGTGAAAATGGAGATAGGCCAACAAAGCAAGAACAACCCAGAACAATTATTGCTACCGTGTTATCCGCATCTCGAGCAAAATCAGACGTTACCTATTGGTTTGATGTTCTCTTTGGTTTCATTTGTATTTAGAGACATTAATTTCATGGCCTGCTGGGGGGGTGCATGGTTTTATTGGGGGTTTATAATTTGTTCTGTACTGTGCAAGCTTCAAGTGAACGCGTGGAGTTTGAGGTTATGAGTTCGGAACAGCGTTTGTACAGCGGATAACGCCCTCTCTGAATGGTTTGGCAATGGATGGCCTTGGTTTTGTGGCCAGCGCTAAAACCTAAGTGGGGTGATGGTTTAAAGAGTGAAAGAGAGTTGGCAGAGTGAAAGACATCGGAGCTGATTTGTTTCCATATGATGGCTTAAGATGGGTGAGCCTCTCTCTGAGCTCACTAAGCTGTGCTGTGGAGAAGGGGAAGGCAGTTCTCCGTGCTCCGAGTCCCTTCTGGTTGGTATTGTGCCTTAGCTGGGAAGCATCCTGTGGCTCTGTTTTGTCCCGACCAGCCTGTGAAACATGAATGAACGAGCAGCAGACTTTCTCCAGAATGTTTTGAAAATTACAGTGCATGCAGGCATCTCTTCTCGTAGGAGTTCTATTATTTACCTCTTCAAAAGGCATTCACAGACGTGTCTGGATGTGTGAAACGCTTCAGGTGAAAGGCAGTTGTCAGAAGGATTCCCAGTCCTCCGGTGTTCAGGCATGTTGTTGTTTCAGTTGCTTTTCCTTTCTCGTCTAGCACTTTGTGAACAGAAGTGAAGCGTAACATTGCTGATCTTTGCCTTAATTTCCGAAGGATTCCCAAGTAACCGCTACTTCATGCACAGTGCAGCTGAAGAGTAAGTTGCTCAGCATGTACTCCTTCAGTCCCTTTGTTGTGAGGAGTGTTTCGGTTCCGGTCCTTGCAGGCACGCGCCGGCTCGTTGTGGGGCCAGACGAAGGCTAGTTCTGGTCTTGGAACTCACAGCTGTGTTCCTGTGTCACTGTTCTCAAGCCAGGAACACCTCCTAGGGAGAGCGTGCTTGTAGTTCTGCTGCAGAGGTAAGTTCTGGAGAGCTCAGAGTGTGTGCTAGGTGAGCGTGTGCTAGGTGAGCGTGTGCTAGGTGAGCGTGTGCTAGGTGAGCGTGTGCTAGGTGAGCGTGTGCTAGGTGAGCGTGCGCTGGGGCGCGTGGGTGGGCGCATTGTAGGCAGACCTGACCTGACAGGAAAACAAAGTCATTCGGTTGCTGATGAAGGAATCTAGCTCAACCCCGTTCACTTTCCGTGTGAGTACAGCTAAACGTTCACGTTCACACCTCTGATTTGAAGTTGAAAGCTTGGTAGGTTTTAATTTCATACAATTACCTTTAGCTCTTCTCTTCAGAGTCTTGATCAGATCACAGCTTCAAAGCCAAAAGTGACCCTTCCTGAAATGCCCTTCCCACAGTCAGGTCTTCTGCCACTGCTTTTAATAAGAAACCCCAGGACAGCTTCAGCTTAAGATGAGACTAACCATTTCTGAATCCATTACTCAGAGAATTGTCATCACTAAATCTCTTCACTACATGAGCATTTCTATAGATGATGGGTGTCATGCACCATCAAATGGTGGCGGTCGGAGCCTGTCTGTAGGTGAGAAGGGAGCCACGTGCGCACAAACGTGGATTTTGGAATGTTCCCTAGTGACTTGGTGATTCCTCACGTCCTTCCGTTGGGATGTCAGGAGTTACCTAAACGCGACGATTCCTTACATCTGCCTGGGCAAGTCCTGCCCGAAGGAAAGTCCTTTCTTGCCAGAACACGGTCGCGTAGCCTTATGGAGGAGCTCAGCACCGTGTACCAGCGGTGCACGCCTCAGTTCTGCCTTGCTTTTGCTGCAGAGCATCTGCAGTCGTGCTAAAGGCCGGAGGATTGATACCCGTGAGACCTCGCCTTCGTGTCGGCACGTGCCTCCTGGAGATGTTTTGCAGATAGCTATTTTTTGTAAGTCTGAGCTGGCCTTTTCAACCTTTGTTCTGAGAGAAAAATGAGTGGCCAGAAGGTGTTGCAGCGGTGCAGTCGGTGGCACAATGCTATTGGCATCACTGGAACCGAGAGCTGAGCTTCAGCGTGCTGGTGGTGTTCCGCAGCCCTGCGAATGGTACTGTTCCTTGTACGTTTCTTGAGCAAACTACTCTCTAGCAGGCTTCTCTTGACGTAACTCGCGTGACGGCACTTGGGATTCATGCAGCTTGGTGAAGTGCTTTTCAAACCGTGTATCAACTAGGCGCCTCCTTCGGCGTCGGCGCTGTTCTATTGCCGATCCGTATCGCTCCACATGGTGAAGTGCTCTGACTCATCGGTGCTTGGGTTAAACGTGTGTTCGTGCAAGATGCGCAAGTAGACCGCGGTCCCCATGTTCCCGTGGCCGTTTTGTACAGTATCTGCTGCCTAACAAACCGAGCAAAGTAAAACTGTTCTAAAACAGCTCCTCAGTTATTTGTTGGACGTTTTATATTTGACTTGATTTTTTTCTCCGAGTTACTGCTATCAGACGACTTCATAAACTCGAAATGAACCTAAGGTGGAAGCTCGCTGCTTTGCTTGCCAAGCTTTGCCGTGGTTTTCCAGAGTCGGAAGACCGAGATACTGGAGAGAAACAAAATCAAATGGAAGTTTGGGGAGTCCTTGTCTTCACTTTTGGAATGCGGAGAGCGATTGCCTGGCTTTGGAGTGATCTGCAGGGAACAGACAATGAGGCGAGGCGCTCCCCAGGAAGTGGAGAGTGAGGATTACGTGCTGCTACCCGTGTGGATTTCAGAAGTACAGGAGAGATGATTATCTGAGAAGAAATGTATATTTTGGTTATCTGAGAACCTTTTGCTATGTCAGCCTAAACGCTACTTGGCAATAAAATGGATGATTTTAACTCTTCGTCCCTTCCTTGCTGTTTGCCCCCTGTTCCGTTGGGCTGGTCACTATGGTGTGGGGGCCGTGGGTAAGGAGAGAGAGGGCCCTCAAGTCCCGGTGGGCTGGGAAGTAAGAGGCTCTGGTGAGTAGCAGGATGTGTTCAGCTGCTGCCTAGCAGCTGCCTGTTGGCAGACGATGGGAAGGTGCATCGCTCTGGCAGGGGATTGGACTAGATGGTCTTTCGAGGTCCCTTCCAGTCCCTAATGGTCTGTGATTCTGTCTGCTCAAGGCACCTAGAGAGCTGCTGTTTCTCTTTAACAAGCCATTTCAGAATGTGCTGCCTGCCCACTGAGTTGGATGAGTTTTAATGCTGTTTTGGGAAACATTAATTAAAATCTTCAGTAACTCCTGGGGTAAGGACTGATTTCAGGTCGGTAGTTAAACCCGGTGTGGTGGTGTGGAACAAATAGGTGTCAGGGTTTCTAATTAAGGCTGTGTGACTGCTTGGGAAGGACAGCACCAGCTTCAGAGGCTCACGGAGTTCCCGTATCCCACTGAAAGATGCATTGATTAAGCAGCTGTTGCATCGGTGATGCCACTGAAACGTCAGTGCAGTTATTAATGGTTCTTTATTTACAGGTATTACAGGTACAGTGACCCCATGAATGTTGATAAATAGGGGAAAGGTGGGTGTCAGGAGGATGGAGCCAGGCTCTGCTCAGTGGCACCCAATGATAGGACAAGGGGCAGTGGGTGTCAGCTGGAACAGAGGAGGTTCCACATCAGTGTGAGAAGGAACTTCTTCCCAGTGAAGGTGCCAGAGCCCTGGAAGGGGCTGCCCATGGGGGTTGTGGAGTCTCCTTCTCTGGAGACATTTAAAACCCACCTGGACGTGTTCCTGTGCAACTGGATCTAGAGGACCCTGCTGTGGTGGGGGGATTGGACTGGATGATCTTTCAAGGTCCTTTCCAATCCCTAATGTGATTCTGTGATTGTGGATTCTTTATCAGTTTTGCTGATGACACTATCAGGTGTTTTTAAGGGCTGCTACATCTCTCCTGTTAACTGAGATCTCAGTACTTTCTAACTAAAGCAAGTCACGCACTTACTAAGGAGTAGCTCGCCAAAGCCCCCTCTGAAATGATGTTTTATTCCGTGGTTGTCTCATTTTTTCCAGCCCTGACTCTGAGAAAGGAAAGTCCTGGGGCACAGGAGTTCCTGATAGGCAGCGAGTTGAACAAGAGTTAGCAGTGCACCCTTGTGGCAGAACATGAGGTGTTGGAAAGGACCTCGAAAGACCATCCAGTCCAATCCCCCACCACAGCAGGATCACCTAGATTAAGCCGCGCAGGAACATGTTCAGGAGGGTTTTGAACGTCTTCAGAGGAGGAGACTCCATAACGCCCCACGGCAGCTTGTTCCAGTCGTCTGTCACCCTCGCTATGAAGAAGTTCCTGATGCACAATGTGCATGTTGGGGTGAGTTCCAGAACCTTTCCTGATTTTTAAGGTGGACAGGCTGCCAGGAATTACAACCTATAAAGGGACAGTGAGAAATATTCCTCCCTTCTATGAGAATTTATTAGAAGAGAAGTTTTGTTGGTTCTTAAGGCTAGTAAGTATCAAAGGGACCAGTGAATCCTGGCTGATCACCACTTGCCCTCTGCTCCAGGCATGAATTCCTTTCTGCTCTGTTCCTGCAGAGCAGCCAGGCTGGATTCTCTGTTGTGCTCTGTGAGATACCGTTTCTCTGGTGATGTGTTCTGTGGCTGTTGAACGTAGCCTACCACATATAGTAACTCAGGATCTCGACTACTACTGGTAAGCCCCATGTGCTCTTAGTCTGTTCAGAGCCAAATGCTAAGGCCAGGCTCAGCGGTTGCCCGCCGGCTTGTGCGGTCTGCGAAGCAGATGAGCCCAGCGCTACAGTGAGCGACTTCAAAAGGTGGCTCGCGTCCCGCTCGGGCCCAGTGACTTTCTGTTTGTGGCACAGCGCAGTAGGGCTGCGGCTGGACTTCTGACGTTCACAGGGCAGCAGCTTCCTGCTAGCAGAAGACAACTGCATTGTCTGAATATTCAGGGAGCCCCAGGACAAATTCCTCACTCTCAGTGTTTGAACAAAAGGCAGTTGTAGTCAACTAGCAGCAGCTCCGTGAAGGGCTGGACTTGTGCTGTCAAGGGTGGTACTGCTAGGTGAGCTGCAGCAGAGGTGTGAACCTCCTCAGTGCTGGGAAAGCCATGGAGTTCCCAGTGCGACCACAAACAGGATGCTCCCCACTTCCACCCTTCTAGTGTAGCAGCTTCTACTCTGCTGAGAAGCTTGCAAACTGCTTAGCCAGCAGCAAATAGCCTCCCCTTACAGTCCCCACCTGCACATTCTCCCAAAGCCAGCAGGATCCCTTAGATCCAGTCGCTCTGCGCTGCGCTCTCTCCAGCAGCTCTGCACCTGAGGAAAAAACACTGGGAAATGCTGATTCTCAATTTGCAAGACTTCCCAAGACGTGGTGTTTGAGCACCTTCAAACGGGAGGCGCCGGCAGGCAAAGCAGAGCAGCACCGAACGTTGCCGTGTCCTCTGAGGAGCCTCGTGCAGCAGCCGAGCTGAAGAAAGTGGCAGCTAGCAGTCAAAAGGAGTTAATGAAAAGCAGCAGCAGACACGCCTTCTGGGAGCATGATAACCTGTCATTTAGAATCCTCCTCTGGGTGGATTTGAAACATTTCTTGCCTGAGGGGGCTGAACTGTCCTACTTCCCTCTCCCAGAATAACAATCTGTATGCAAGAAGCTACTCCCTGCCCTTACTCCTGAAATGACAGTGTTGTCCAGCAGAGAACATGCACTTTGGAATCTTGGGTCGAGCTCCAGGCCCCTCAGTTCCAGAAGGACACAGAGCTGCTGGAGAGAGTCCAGCCCAGAGCCACAAAGATGATGAAGGGAGGGGAGCATCTCCCTGCTGAGGAAAGGCTGAGGGAGCTGGGGCTCTGGAGCTGGGAAAAGGAGCCTGAGGGGTGACCCCATGGATGTTGATAAATATGTGAAGGGTGGGTGTCAGGAGGATGGAGCCAGGCTCTGCTCAGGGGCACCAGGTGTGAGCTAGAACAGAGGAGGTTCCACATCAGTATGAGATGGAACTTCTTCAGAAAGTGACAGAGCCCTGGAAGGGGCTGTCCAGGGAGGTTGTGGAGTCTCCTTCTCTGGAGACATTTAAAACTCGCCTGGCCAAGTTCCTGTGCAACTGGTTCTAGGGGATCCTGCTGTGGCAGGAGGATGGGACTGGATGATCTTTTGAGGTCCCTTCCCATACATGATGTTCTGTGACTCTGTGATAGGGAACACTAAAGGACTATTAATTGCAACAGGTCTCTTTTCTGCTGAAAACAGAGAAACAGTGCCGAGGATCAGGGATTCTCACTGGGCAGAAGGGACTCCCAGCACCGAGTCGCGCAGCCCTTCCCTGCACAGGACAAGCAGTGCAGCTGCATTGTGCAGGGTTTCTTCTCTGCCAAGCGCTCTGTGCCTGCAGAACAACCACAGTTAAAGCCAAGTGATGTTAAAGCACAGTAACGATAACGTCCGTTGTCCTCTTGCCCGCTGTTCACTCGACAAGGGATCATTATTTAAGGACTCTTTCTATTTCTACAACATGCTCCTGTGTTCTCGCTTTCCGGCTGTTATGCAAGTTGTTTCACAATTCATCCAGACCCTGGCAATGATTAATCTGCCGCGCCAGCGCTGCCAGTCAGGATCGCGGTGCCCGCGCGCAGATAGCATTGACAGGGCGCACAGGCAGTTCGTTTTGGCAGAGGATGAGTTCACGAGGCACAACTGCTTTAAATGCTTCCGTGATGAGTGAGGTTTTCCTTCCCCCCGCAGCGCGGTGGTTTAGCAACGTGCCGGTGTGATGTTGGTACCTTCATACTGCGGAGAGGACTGCACGTCAGCGCTGGTTTTAGTCGGTGAGAGAACCGTGGGATCGCAGAACATTAGGGATTGGCTGGCACCTAGAAAGATCAGATGTTAGCCACCACTTCTGTAACTAACAAAAGCAGCTCCAGCCGGCACATCCGTGCAGAGAGGGAAGTCCCTGTGTGCATTCTGGAGGTGCATCGCTGTGGGTCTGGCAGTCCACACTGCGGTCTCTGAGCTCCAAGTGTTTGAGGAACACTACATGAAGTGGACAAGGAACAGCGTCACCCCACAGCTGGAATCACAGAACATTGGGGATTGGAAGGGACCTCGAAAGATCATCCAGTCCAATCCCCCTGGCAGAGCAGGATCCCCGAGATCCAGCTGCACAGAAACATGTCCAGGTGGGTTTTAAACTTCTCCAGAGAAGGAGACTCCACAAGCCCCCTGGGCAGCCCCTGCCAGGGCTCTGTCACCCTCACAGGAAGAAGGTCCTTCTCACATTGATGGGGAACCTCCTGTGTTCCATTGCCCCTTGTCCTTAGATGCCCCTGAGCAGAGCCTGGCTCCGTCCTACTGACACCCACCCTTCACATATTGACCAACATTCATGGGGTCTCCCCTCAGTCTCCTTTTTACCCAGCTCAAGAGCCCCAGCTCCTTCAGCCTTTCCTCAGCAGGGAGGTGCTCTACTCACTTCATCACCTTTGTGGCTCTGTGCTGGGCTCTCTCCAGCAGCTCTGTGCCCTTCTGGAACTGAGGGTCATGGTAAGCCACAGGAACAAGGTCTCGTGCCACCACGCAGTACTGACAAGAAGTAGTAGAAGGGAGAGAGAAAATGTGAAGGCTGAAGGCAACAGATCTCACACCAAGAATTCTAATTCCCTTTTGCTGTTCTGTTTTGCTGAAAATGAGTTGTGTTGTGCCCAGTTCACGTGGGCTAGTGGTTGTGATTGCATGGCATGGGAAAGGAGCCTGTGAAGCACCTCTAGAGATCTTTAGTGCAACCTCTTACACGAAGGGCAAACTTCAAAGGTCAATCAAGTTACTCACCGCCTCATCCAGACAAGCATGAAGCAACAGTCTGCTCCTTCTAGGAGAGAAGCCAAGAAGAAGACTAGACCTCACCGTGAGTACTGGGGGCAGTTCTGGGCCTCTCACTTTAACAAAGAGATTGAGGGGCTGGAGTGGGTCCAGAGGAGTGATGAGGCTGGGGAAGGGATTGGAGGGAAAGGCTGATGAATAGAGGCTGAGGGAGCTGGGGGTGTTGAGCCTGGAGGAGACTGAGGGGAAGCTTTCTCCCTCTCTCCAACTCCCTGAGGGAGGTTGTAGTCAGGTGGGGGGTCAGGCTCTTCTCTCAGGCAACCAGCACCAGGAGGAGAGGGCAGGGCCTGGAGATGCCAGGGGAGGGTTAGGTTGGATGTCATGAAGCCCTTCCTCAGGGAAAGGGTGATCAGAGCCTGGACTGGACTGCCCAGGGCAGTGGGGGAGTCCCCATCCCTGGAGGTGTTGAAGGGCAGCCTGGCTGTGGCCCCGAGTGCCCTGCTCTGGCCACTGGGGTGCTGTTAGGCCCTGGGCTGGGCTAGATGAGCTCAGAGGGCTTCTCCAGCCTCAACAGCTCTGTGACTGGAGCTTGCCCAGCTGCAGACTGGTTCCCCAGTACCCAAGGGCAGGCTCTGGATGAACAAATGCCGTGGTGAAGCACAGCTGTGATGGAAATGGAAGCAAACACACCTATGGCACAGATCACACGCAAGGCCCTGGCCTGAACCTCCGTGGAGCCCTGTGGCCCAGGAGCAGAGTGTGTGCAGATGGAGGCAGCTCAAGTGCGTCTGCCCGGTGCCGTTACAGGTCTGTCAGGGCACTCAGCGTCCCGACGGACAGTTTTAGACATCACTAATGATCATGAAAGCAGCTGCCAGGTTTCCTCGTAAATGAGGATGCTAAGCTATAAAAAGCTCACTCCCCAAATAGAGGAATCTGAGCTCTGCTGGCTGGAACAAATTAATCTGATGTCTCAGAAGAAATTTGCCCAGTGTGGCCTTTTCAGCAGTCCTGCCGGACAAGTCAGCAACTTCACAGGGCACTCCTGCAGTTAAAACACATCATGTGGCTCCTCTGCATCCATCTCTTCCTGTAACCTCTAATTGTCGACTACTACTGGCCATTGGAATACCTGGCTTTCTTCGTCCCTTCCAATCCGTAATGATTCTATGATTATTAGGGTAGTTTATCGGCTGGTGGCTTCTCCTTGTCTGCCTGCTCGTCAGGGCTCACCACCAGTGCTGCGTCATTAGTATTGAAGTCATTAGTATTCATTCTCCACTGTGCCAGAGCCCTGGCAGGGGCTGCCCAGGGGGGTTGTGGAGTCTCCTTCTCTGGAGACGTTTCAAACCCTCCTGGCCGTGTTCCTGTGTGACTGGATCTGGCAGGGGGATTGGACTAGATGATCCTTCAAGGTCCCTTCCGATCCCTAATGTTCTGTGTTGTGGAATCTCCTTCTCTGGAGATGTTTAAAACCTGCTGGGGTCTGTTCCTGCGTGACTGGGTCTAGGGGATCCTGCTGTGGCAGGGGGATTGGGCTGGGTGATCTTTCGAGGTCCCTTCCAGTCCCTAACTTGGTACGCTGCCTGCCCGCTGATTAATTGAACCCGCTTCACTGCTGATCGTGGTGACGTGAGGTCACAGGGTGGACTCCTCAGAAGTGTTCCCAGCCTGCGTGATGCTGTGTGTGACTCCAACCTGAATCAGCTTCGAGCCGTCCCTGCACCACGGCTGCTGTCTAGGAGCTGATTTCTGGGAACGACCTTCCCCCCCTGGCAGCCGCGGAGGGAACCTTTCCCGCCACTCGTCCTCCTCCACCTGCCCGGCCCTTCCGGACCCCCTCAGGACCGAGGCCCTGCCGCCAGTCCGCACGGATCGAGCAGCAGCACCCGGGGGCTGAGGAGGGCGGGAAGCGCTTTTCGCGCCCAACAGCCTCAGCTCCGACCCAGCGCGACCACCCGGGGGTCTGAGGCGCCCGGGGCTGCTCCCGCTTCCCGCTCCGAGGAGCGGCCGCAGGGGCGGCTCGGAGGCGGGGGCGCGGCGGCGGGTGAGGAAATGCCTCTCACGTGAGGGAGGAGGCGGCAGCGCCCGGCTTCACCCTGCCCGCGGCCCGCAGAGGAGGCGCCAGCGGGGCAGGGGCCGCCTGCGCCATGCCGACCAGCTTCACCGTGGTGCCGGTGGAGGGGCAGGGCGAGGAGCGGGATGGGCAGCTGCAGGAGGAGCAGCAACAGCAGCTGGAGGAGGAAGACGACGAGAGGGAACCGAGCTCCGGTGAGCGCGGGGAGGTGCCCCGTGGGGCAGCGCCCGAGGGCGGCGGCGCGCTGGGCGCGGAGGAGCGGCGCTGCTGCGGGGAGGGCCCCGGTGGCCTCCGTGTGCGGTGGGGCGGGGGTACCTGTCCAGGTGGAGCGGCGCCCTCGAAGCGGGTGGGGACGTGAAGGGCCGGCGCTGGGAGCGGCCGGCAGCTCCTTTGTTCCCGTGAGCCGTGGCCGCTGGTCTAGAGGAGGCGGAGGAGGAGGAAGAAGCGCTCCCGCGCGAGTAGCGGAGCGGCCCCGGGACAGGCGCGGGGCGGTAGGTCCCGCCTGTGGGGGGTCCGCGGGGACAGCCAGGGCCGCCGGCGGCTCAACAGGCTGGGGTGCGAATCACAGATCGTTGTTTAGGTTGGAAAAGACCTTTGAGATGGTCAAGTCCAAGCGGTGCAGCTCAGCCGAGTGCTGCTGGAGCTCACCGGAGAGAGAAGAGGTCTCACCTGGTGAGACCGGAGAGGAGCCCCGCTCTCCCCGTGCGCGCCCAGCCCCGCGCTTCGGCAGCAGCTCCGTGTGTCTATGGGCGCCGGGGGTGTTCGCCGCCAGCGGAGCCTGGTGTCGGGAGTTCTGCCCTCCTGCTAGGCCTCACCCCTGGAGCCACCTGTGAAGCAGAACCGAGCCTGAGGTGGTGCTCGGGCGCAGCGAGCACCGGGTCGGCTGGGCACCGGCTTCTGCAGAGATTCGCCTCCAAGTGATGGCGGGGACGAGAGGTGCTTTTCTCACCCGATGACGAGGCACTGTTGGGGCAGCGGTAGCTCTTTCTTCCTTTGCCCCAGAAGCCGTTAATACTTCCTCTTTCGAAGCGTGTTGGAGCAGCAATACCAAGTATGGTGCTGGGTGCGTGAATCCCTGCTGGCGCTGTGTGAGCCCGTTGGATCTGGCGCGTTATTTTGGGCGCTGTGTTACAATCAACGTTCATTCTTGATGTTTCAGGGCTTAGGGCGTTATTTTTGTGTTTTAGATGCTAGAAGATCACAGGTGAAAAGACTCTGTTGTGAAAGGCTCCCAACAGCAGCTCCTGCTTTTTGTGGTATAGATCACAGGTGAATGATGCTAGTAAAGACGTGAATGGAAGGAGATGAAAACAAGCATTTCACAAACTTAGGTGGATTACATTATTTTCCTTTGGCATAAGGATTCTTTAGAGAAGACTGGGTCTCCTGAGCTTGGAAAAAAGGAGACTGAAGGTGATGCTGTTAATGTGGATAAATATGTGAAGGGTGGGTGTCAGGAGGATGGAGCCAGGCTCTGTTCAGTGGCATCTCAAGGTAGGACAAGGGGCAATGGGTGTGAGCTGGATCACCCAAACCAATAGGAGGTTCCACATCAATATGAGAAGGAACTTCTTTGCAATGAGGCTGACCCAATGCTGGAAGGGGCTCCCCAGGGGAGTTGTGGAGTCTCCTTCTCTGGAGACTTTTACAACCCGCCTGGACATGTTCCTGTGCGACTGGATCTAGGTGATCCTGCTGTGGTTCCCACCTCTCCCAACTAAACAGAACAACAAACAAAACTGTGTAAACTGTGATGACCATTTGTTTCCTGTACTGGATGGATGACAGCAATGCAGTGTTAATCTACTTGGGCAGCTTTTCTTACTGTAGAATCACAGAACATTAGGGATTGGAAGAGACCTTGAGAGATCATCTAGTCCAGTCCCCTCACCACAGCAGTAGAAGAGCTAGTCAGAAAGGCATGGAGGTGGTGTCTCAAAATGCTGAATGTATCTATGGGCATAGCTACGAGTTGTGTGGGTATATGAAGCATCTGGGAGGCTTGAGACATTTGGAAATCTTTGGAGGGTAAGAGAAAGAGTAGAACTGGCACTCCAGTGGTGGTTTATTTCTAATCACAGAACATTAGGGATTGGAAGGGACCTCGAAAGATCATCTAGTCCAATCCCCCTGCCACAGCAGGATCCCCTAGATCCAGTCTCACAGGAACATGGCCAGGTGGGTTTTAAATGTCTCCAGAGAAGGAGCCTCCACAACCCCCCTGGGCAGCCCCTTCCAGTGCTCGTGCCCTCGCGGGGAGGTAGTTCATGCCATACTTGGGTACAGGGGTTTGAGAAGGGAACAATCTTAAGTCAAATTGATATTGCCTCAGATATATGAACGGTCTTGTTCTATAAATGTGTGATAAATGAACTGTTGATGCTGTGTAATCAAATAATTCTCCTTGACTCTGTCTCCTGGAAGCTTTTAAAGAATTCTGAAATATTTGTGCAGCTAAAAGCTGTTGTGGTCAAACCTATCTGCGAGCCTGCTGCTGGGAGGGGGAGTGCTTGCCTTTCTTCTTGCTCCAGCCTTGAGAAAAGAGCTAGGGAGTAAAATGTTTTGTTCCCTTCCTTTTTCCTGCACTTGACCTTGGTTCTCACCAAGCACTTCACTGGGCTGATTCAAAACGCTAGGCTGGTAGAGAACTTGACTCCTGCAGAGGGAAAAACATGCTGCCAGTGATTTGGAGTGTTTCTCCCAAAATGCCTGAGAATGGCTGGAGGGTGTCTCAAGGTGGAAGGGACCTCGCAAGATCATCCAGTCCAGTCCTCCTGCCACAGCAGGATCCCTTGGATCCAACACATGGGAATATATCCAGGAGGGTTTGAAATGTCTCCAGAGAAGGAGCCTCCACAACCCCCCTGGGCAGCCCCTGCCAGTGCTCTGTCACCCCTCACTGTGAAGAAGTTCCTTCTCATATTGATGTGGAACCTTCTCTGTTCCAGCTGACACCCGTTGCCCCTTGTCCTATTATTAAGCCTAAAACAGTCACATTTCTTGTCACATTGTGGTTTTAGGTGGGTTTTCTGTGTTTAATAAAAACAGCACCAAAGATTTATGTGTAGAAAAGCATGTGTCCCTCAGAACTTGTGTGATCATCTCTGTCCTGAAAGCAGACCGCATTTGCCTTCTATTTCTTTCTCAGTTATTTACCAATGGATTAGTTAATATCTGTCTCTCTACAGCTGCTTGATTCCCTCAGGTATATTCAGAGAATTCCTTTGTCAGAAGTCTTTTGGAGATCTTATCCGACTGTATTCGTTGGGTTTCTCGTAGCCGTGTGACTGATGCTTCTTCCAAACGGCTCCTAGGCATGGCAGACAGGATTTCCCTTTCCAGAAGCCATACCGGTCGTCTTCCCGCCCCGCTCCACCAGTAGCACGTTATATAACAGTGCTGGAATGGAAAGCATTGTTCCCGTGGCAGATAAACGCGTATCTGACGGCTGATCACAGCTGTAGGAGTTCCGCGCGGGGATTTCATGTGCTCCAAGAGACTTTAGCTATCCAGGTCAGCACCTGTCCAGCCCTGCCACGGTGCTCTAAGCAGGACACTCGCTGTTTAATGCAGCGACCGGCGTCACTGTGAGTGCACTTCTGTTAGCTGTTGATAGCTCCAGATGGGGACCAGTAAAGGAGACCAGGTTAAGGATGATTAAATAAATTCACTGTGGAGTAAGTGGTCACTTGGCATTTTGTAACTGATTAAACATTTATTTTAGATCATGGCAGTTCTGACCTCTTTTGTGACGGAGAGGGCGTTAACACTTGAAATAGTTCTGAATCCATTGTGTTAAATTCGTGTAAGAGAAATGCTAACATTCTGTTACCATACTTACTGCCCGAGAGTTAAAAAGAAGTACTTGTTGTCATAAACCAGCTGTAAAGTAGAACATTCCATGGAGAAGTCACTTTAAATATAGGATCACAGAATCTTTCAGGTTGGAAAAGACCCTTGGGATCATCGAGTCCAATCATCAGTCCTACTCTACAAGTTCATCACTGAACCAGATCCCCCAACACCACATCTAAGTGACTTTTAAACACATCCAGGGATGGGAACTCAACCTCCACCCTAGGTAGCCCAGTCCAGTCCCTGACCACTCTCTCCAGGAAGAATTTCTTCCTGATGGCCAGTCTAACCCTTCCCTGTTGAAGCTTGAAGCTCTTCCCTCTGCTTCTGTCACTAATGACCTTTGAGAAGAGACCAGCACCAACATCTCTACAGTGTCCTTTCAGATAGGTGTAGAGAGTGATGAGGTAATACTTTTGCAGATATCAGAATATCATGATTAAAGGTCTCCTGGTGTAACTGGTTTTTACTGTCTTTCATAACAAATTTGCTTCTAACGTTTTGTTATAACTTTCTGAAAGCTCACAAGTGACCACTGTAAAGGCTGCCTTTGGTAAGGGATGAAGTTTGTTGCTGCTGGGAAAAGTATTTCTGTTCTCTCCAGTGCTACTGCTTGTGAACTATTTTAGGGAGCCAAATCAGCAGGAAACTGGCTGTCACAGAAAACCAGTTGTTTTAAAAGAAGTTCAAGCAGGACACGGAACTGCTGGAGAGAGTCCAGCACAGAGCCACAACAATGATGAAGGGAGTGGAACATCTCTCTGATGAGGAAAGGAGCAGGGAGCTGCATTTCTTGAGCTTGGAGGAAAGGAGACAGGAGTGACCCCAAAACGTCATCTGTTCCAGTCCCCCTGCCACAGCAGGATCACATCCAGTCGCACAGAAACATGTCCAGGTGGGTTTTAAATGTCTCCAGAGAAGGAGACTCCACAACCCCCATGGGCAGCCCCTGCCAGTGCTCTGTCCTTCTCATATTGATGTGGAACTAACCTCCTCTGCTCCAGCTCACACCTGCTGCCCTTTGTCCTGTCACTGGGTGCCCCTGAGCAGAGCCTGGCTCCATCCTCCTGACACCCACCCTTCACATATTTATCAACATCCATGGGGTCACCCCTCAGGCTCCTTTTCTCCCAGCTCAAGAGCCCCAGCTCCCTCAGTCTTTCCTCATCAGGGAGATGCTCCCCTCCCTTCATCCTCTTTGTGGCTCTGTGCTGGACTCTCTCCAGCAGCTCTGTGTCCTCCTGGAACTGCAGCACCCAGAACTGGACACAACATTCCAGACGCTATCTCAGCAGGGCAGAGCAGAAGGGAACAAGAACCTCTCTTGATCTGCTAGCCACCCCTCTTCTGATCCACCCCAGGATGCTCTTGCCCTTCTTGGCCTCGAGGGCCCGTTGCTGGTTCCTGGACATCCTGCTGACCACCAGGACCCCTTTTATAATTTAAATAGACTTTTTTTAGAAACATAAGTGGTTGCAAAGTAACTGAAATTACATCTTGAAGTGTTTTTCTGGTCTGCTACTTCTAAAGTACAGTTAATGCGCTTTTTTTCCTGCTTGAAATCAGTATTTAGCCACTTGGTTAGGATCTGCTTGTTACTTGATGCTTAAAAATGCTTTTTTAATAGTAGGTAGATCTGTGGGATAAATGAGCACTGCTTGTTGCTCGTGTAGACTGGAAGTGGTCTGCTTTAGGGGAAGAATTTTCAAGCGAATGTATTTGGTGGAAAAAGAGAAGAGTTTGTCATTAGGCAACGATGCAGGATGTTTCAGTAAGTTGATCCTGCCCGTTTCACTAAGCATGTTCTTTACTGCTGACGGAAATCCCTCCGGCTTAATTCTCTTCAGCGGCGACTGTGACTGTCATGTAGTTTGGCTGTGTCATGTGCATGCTTCACGCTGCACCGGAGCCTTAGCGACTTGCTTCGGGATTAATCCAATACTAGTAAGACACTGGATTTGAGGTCTTACACAAAGCTGGGAGGAAGCAACTGTCAGTGTCCCGTTTCAGTTCGTGATATGTGAAGAATCATCACGGGGGAATGACTTGATTTTCCGTAATCATGAGTGAACAAGATTATGAAGAAAGTGGGCCACATCCAAGTGAGTCTCTCTGGAAGACAGTGTGACATGGTTGCAGTGCCTCTCTTACTGACATAGCAGGTTCTCTACTGCCAGCTGTGTTGTAGAGACTTTATAGAGAGCTTTTGCATCGTGTTTCCACTAGAAATAGGCTGTGCTTGTGCTTGTAATAGTAGCTGACGTGAAGGAAAGCTAACGTGTGGTGATATTGATGGGTAGATGTAAGGTAGATGTAAGGTAGATGTTTGGTAGGGTAGATGAAAGGTAGATGTTTGGTAAGGTAGATGTAAGGTAGATCATTGTGAACACAGCCCTTGCAACAGACTGCACCCAGTTAAAAGAAGCGAGACATGGTTAGCATTGTATGACGACTCATTTTTAAGCCACTGCATTCAGTATTTAGTTAAAGCTCATGAAATTTTAACCTGATTGTAGCGTCTTGGTGTTTTAGCTATAAAGCAAGAATCAAACAGAAACGTCTTGAGCAGCATTTTCTTCCCCCTTTACGATAAGGAGGCAGAAGAGCCGATCACGCGTCACTTTGGCAATATAAACAGCAGAGTACACCGAGGCAGGTTCCAGAAGGAGCACACAAAACAAGCAGCATTCTAACTGCATTTACAGTAACCTCAGTTACCCTTGAAATTCTCAGTGACTTAGTGATTATGACCCTAGTTCTAGCTGTATTGTTTCTCTTAAAAATGGAGGTACTATGTAGTGTTAGAGTCCCTCATTATGTAAGGGGGTTTACAAGGAACTTGCATGCGTTTTGTTCTGCTTCTCAAGGTAACGTAGATCAATTCACTAGTCGTTGATAAAAATAATGCAAGGAGTAGGTGATACAGTAAATGTCCAAATACATTTCTTTACTAAAGAAAAGCCCAGACAGGGACCTGCTACTTTGAAGTAGGTTGTGCCAAATTCTTAAATCCATGGACTGCAAGAATTCAGAGACCAGATGTGTTCGAACCAAGTTTATGGGTGCCTTGTTGTAATCTGTATTAAAGCAAGGTACTGGCTTTTGAGGACTCATGTTTATGCTCTAAATAGTACTTTTGTTTGTGTTTTGATTAGAAGTGGTTAGAAATTAAACTGTCACGATTGACGGAGTTCTCTTTGGTTGCCTGCCAGTCAAAAAGGAGGATGTACGAGAAATAAGTCAGCGTGACAGGGAGGACAGAATCACACTGTTTACCACAGGCAGCTTCCTTGGACACAGCACTTGTATAGGTCAGTTCTAGTGACATTTAAACTTCAGATATTTGTAGTTTAAAGTTAATTTATATGAGCAGTGAGCGCTCGTTTATCCTTGTGCAAGCAAGATCTTATCTGCATATTCCCAGCCTGTAGTGGTTTGTTTTCAAATGTGACCAAATACTGATGTGATGAAAACGTTGACATGTTGAAACTGGACCTGGCTAACCAGAAGCTACTTGGGGGGACGTGGACTGTGATGAAGGGTTGCCCTTTGGAAGTTGTGAGATGTTAAGACTTTGCTGTGCAGCATTAATCAACCACATTCTGCTTTAGACAGCAGCATGTGGAGTTAAACATTTATGGTGGAAGCAAATCCCCGTTAATTTTACACGTCTACCTGCTGGGAGAACAGCTACGTCTTACGGCAGCCAAGCCGTGGGATTCAGTAGTTTTGAATAACAGATAAAATCTGTGATTTTATTCAAAACTATTGATAAAATCTGTGATTTTATCACAGCCAAGCCTTGGGATCAATAGGTTTGAATCATTCTCACTTCTTCAGATTCCACCTGTGTATACCTGTGCTCTAAAAGAAGCTTCTGCTTTTATTTTCGAGTCAAATGCTGCTAAATTCTTACAGCCTGACAGCAGAGATGTAAGTGCCTGCTTTTTTGGACAAAATGTGTTTGAATTGAAAGGCAAACAGGAGCATTTCTTGAACGCGAGCAGTAATCGCTGATACAGTGTGGGCCAGCGAGGATACAGCGCGCTCGGAGAGGATTTAGGGGTCAAACTGGAATAGAATAGCATGATCTTGGTTTAATGCTGCGGTAAAGAGGGCTATCCTGATCCTTGGAATAGAGGGCTGATGATTATACTTCTGTAAATAGCACGATGGAGACCAGTGTCAGAGAGCTGCATTTGATTTTTAAAGATTGGAGTTGTTTTTCCATAACTGAGAACCTGGAGATAATGTTGCCACAAAAACAGCTTAAGGGTTAGGAAAAGGTTTTGTAGCTGAACCGGTTGCCTTTTTCGAAAGGAAGCTGCAGATGACTTGCTAAGCACAGTTACCTTCGCAGATAGAAAATGCTTGGTGCAGCCAGTTCAGATCAGCAGGTGTTAAAGCTAGATGTTGAAGCTGGAAGTCTATGGAGAACCAGATTTAATTAGCAATGAGGAGCAATTTGTTTGAGATTTTCCTGGTAATTGAAAAACTCCACCTTAATCTTTATAAAGATAAATTCGTAGGCTTTTTTCTTTACTTTAGCTCTGGAATATGAAGAGCTGCGGTGGTCAGACGTCAGTGCTTTTTTTGGAGTTACAGAGCTTAGTGCAGAGAAGAAATTGTGCAGCCTGCGGGAAGGCTGGGAATCAGATTAGACCATTTAATGTTTTTGTTCTTAATCTCTGGAACAGGCATCCTCGTGCAAATTTGGGATCGTTTCTGTGATCATTTCACAGAATCACAGAATGTTAGGGGTTGGAAGGGGCCTCGAGATATCACCCAGTCCAATCCCCCTGCCAGAGCAGGATCCCTTAGATCAAGAACACGTTCAGGTGGGTTTTCAATGTCTCCAGAGAAGGAGACTCCACAACCCCCCGGGCAGCCCCTTCCAGGGCTCTGTCACTGTGAAAAAGTTCCTTCTCATATTGATGTGGAACCCCCTTTCTACCCCAAACCCTGCTCTGCCTTTTCCCCTAAGACCAGACACCTATAACACTTTTTTTCACCTGCTCTAGGTGATCCTGCTCTGTCAGGGGGGCAGGCTAGATAATCTCCAGAGGTCCTTTCCAACCCCCCTAGAATCATAGAACAATAGTGGTTGGAAGGAACCTCTCATGATCATCCGGTCCAATCCCCCCCATAGCAGGCATCACCTAGATGAGTCACACAGGAACCCACGGTTCATACTCTACCTCCTTTGACTAAGGCTGGGAGCAGGAAAGGGGAACCCACCGCCATCGTGCTGTGGTTTAGCAACAGAGGCATCAGTGCTAAGGCAGTGGGTTTGATTACACTGGTTGCTCGTTCCTACACTAATCGTAGAGTCACAGAATCACATGATGGTGTCTAGTGACAGCACATGCCTTTGTGTAGGGAGCACGTAAGCTCCTCTGGCTTAAAAGTAGCAGCAAGGATGACTGCAAAAGGGAAGCAACTTTCTCAACTCCGCACACGCCACAGTTGCACTTGCAGTTAATAGTTGCATTAGTGAGAAGAGCAGTGCAATGCAGAGACCCCAACGGGTGAGCAGTAGCTGTGAGAGGTGAATGAGAGGACCACCTTGTGGATGAAACGGTGGTTCAAGTAGATTTCTAACCTAGTCCAGATTTAAGTTTTGTTGGCTGAAGACTTGATAGTGTGAGCTACTTTGAGGAATCAAGCAACAGTAAGTGTAGATTTATCCAGGTGCTCTAACTGCAGAGGCTTTAGCTGGATTCCAGAAAACATGTGCAGCTCAGAGGAGTGTCTGAAAACTGAGGTGCAGCTTTGTGTGTTTGCCTCCACAGCCGAGGAGACTTTGAGTTGGCACAATCTCAAAGAAGCCTGAGGCAAAAGGCGATTTACTTGTCAAGCACTAAAACAGGCTGCCCAGAGAAGCAGTTGAGTCACCAGCCCTGGAGTTATTTACAGAATGTGTAGATGTGGTGCTTAGGGGATGAGTTTCTGCGGTGGACTTTGCAGCGTTAGATTGAGACTTGAACCTAACCTAAATGACTCTCTGATTTGATTATCTTTAAGCTTCCTCACAGAATCAAGGAAATTGATTTGGCAGGGGGATTTGACTTGTTGATCTCTTGAGGTCCCTTCCAACTCCAGTGATTCTATGATTCAGTGAACTAGTGTGCCCTTGTGGCCAAGAAGGTCAAAGGCATCCTGGGGTGGATCAGAAGTGGGGTGGTCAGCCATCAGAGAGGTTCTCATGCCCCCTTCACTCCGCCCTGGTGAGATCGCATCTGGAATAGCGTGTCCAGTTCTGGGCCCCTCAGTTCCAGAAGGACACAGAGCTGCTGGAGAGAGTCCAGCACAGAGCCACAGAGGTGATGACGGGAGTGAAGCAGCACCTCCGTCAGATGGAGTAAAATAGGTGTTGCTGGTCAGGTCACGGTATGAAAATGCTGCAGTGAACACTCGTAGCGTGTGAACACGGAAGGTGATTAAACAAGACAGGTCTGTGAAGCCTGGTAGTGACAGGCTATTGTCAAGACCAGTGTTAGAAAGCTTTCAGATTGGTTGGAAACACTGAGCAAGGTTTCCTGTTGTTTATTTCCTACGTCCTGTGTTCTCCCATTTCAACTCTCTTATACGTGTTTGATAAGACTTGCTTGTCACAGACATTGTGCTCGGAGGTTTTTCCTATTGGAGCAAAGCCAGCAGTTGCTTTCTGTTTAGAAATAGAAGCATCTCAAGAGGACTTCATCATTCTCCGAGCGATGGTTTAAAACACTTCATGAACAGTACTGAGATGCTGGTTTTTACCTCCAGAACCGGTGAGACGCAGCTATGTTTTTCAACCTCAGAACTGTGAGTACTGATTCAAGGAATCACTGAACATTAGGGATTGGAAGGGACCCCGAAAGATCATCCAGTCCAAGCCCCCTCCCGCAGCAGGATCCCCTACATCGAGTCACACAGGTGGGTTTGAAACTTCTCCAGAGGAGGAGATGACTCAACCTCCCTGGGCAGCCCCTTCCAGTGCTCTGTCACCCTCCCCAGGAAGAAGTTCCTTCTCACACTGATGTGGAACCTCCTGTTTCACACTGTTTGCTTTGCCATCCTTTTGCTCAGTCTGATGATACCCACTGGAGTAGGAACTCTAGTGACAATACACTCTGCATGAATGAAGGACAATACTTGACATTCTTCAGGCTGCTGTTTTGAAGAGTAAATCTTTCTGATGGGAGTACAAGTACCTCCAAGGGTGTATTACTATTTAGCCAGTCAGCGTAGCTACCTGTTGCAAATAAGAAGGAAGCCAACAGAAGTGAGGTCCTGGCATGACAAGTTTGAATCAACCGTGTCTTTAATTTAACTTGGGAATGTGAGGAATGAATGCTTTGTAGAAGCTTTTGCAAAAGTAAGCTGGTCATTCGAGGAATGGTGTGAGATTTTAGGGCTGCTGAAGTGATCAGGGGGTGGAGCTTCTCTTGTGTGAGGACAGGCTGAGGGAGTGGGGCTGTTCAGCCCAGAGAAGAGAAGGCTCTGGGGGGACCTTGTTTTGACCTTCCAGTACCGGAGTAGGGCTGCATGAAGGCAGGGGAAGGTCTTTTCAAGAGGTTTTGTATGGACAGGACAAGGAGCAGGGGGTTCAAGCAGGGAAAGGAGAGATTTAGGCTGGGTATTAGTAAAAAGTTCTTTATTGTGAGGGTGGTTGATGGCTGGAAGGGGCTGCCTGGGGAGGTAGTGATGGCTCCATCCCTGGAGACATTTCAGGTCAGGCTTGATGAGACTCTGAGTGACCTGCCCTAGGTAGAGCTGTCCCTGTGTAGGGAGGTTGGACTGGATGACCTCTGGAGGTCCCTTCCAGCCTAGAACATTCTGTGAGTCTATAAAACACAGTGTTGCAAAAGCCTTGGGAGCAGTGTCTAAGCTAAGAACTTGTGGTGCTTGTATGTGGTGAGGAGCTGATGGGGGGAGTCAGCGTGTGTTTGCTTGGGCACAGAGTTGCTTTTTGGTGTCTGTGGAAGAGCATAACTGAACCTTTGTCCAAGTGCAGCGCAGCTGGTTAAAGAGTGAATCTCGATCACTTCCGTGCAAACCCAGCATGTTCCATGCGCTGCGTGCTAGCTTAGCATTTATCGGCATGGCGTTTCCTACCCCGCTTTGCCCGCAGAGTGGTTTAGCAGCAGTGCTGATAGCCCAGTGGGGAGGTTGCTGGGGGCAAGGTTTTAAGGGAACTCGGACGCTGTGTGTGAGGCAGGAGCATGGAGGGGGTTCGGGGAAGAAGAAGGGGTGAGGAGCAGGGAGGCCAGAAGCCTCTGATGGGGTGTTTTGAGCTGCCACGTGTTTTCCTTTTGGCTGTGCATTTTGCCCTGGCAGCCTCAGCTGCCTGAGTGCCCCAACTCTTGCTGGTTTTGTTTTTCCTCTGAGCTGCGCTCCGGGACTGCAGCCTTCCCACTGGCCCCAGTGGCTTCAGGACTGTGCCCCATCACGCCTCCTGCACCGGTTCTGCCCCCTGTCCTAGCACTTTGCTGCTGCCACTGGCCTGGCAGCCCTCCAGACTCCAGCTCTGATTGTATTGGGGTTTTTTTACATTATTTCTTACTCTCCTTACACCCTCTTTCCTCTTCTCCCATTAGAGTTACAGCATTTTATTCCAGTTGCTTGATTTCTCTTATTCTAAAATTCTCCTGTGGAAAAGAGCCTGCCCTGTAGGGCTTCTGCCTTTAACCCTGAAACCAGAACATACTGCTGAACTTCCTGAGGTGCTGGGTGGCAGAGAGAATCTGTTGTGTTCACAGTGCTCCTTGTGCTAGCCTCGTATGAAGTGTTCTGGAGGGGAAGCGAATTGGGACTTGAACCAGTGGGGAGGAACCGCAGCGTGAAAGGTAGAGAATATGGATGGAAGGAGATACGTTGCTTAAGAACAGTATCACAGGATCACAGAACATTAGGGATTGGAAGGGACCTTGAAAGATCATCCAGTCCAATCCCCCTGCCACAGCAGGATCTCCTACATCAAGTCGCACAGGAACATGGCCAGGTGGGTTTTAAACGTCTCCAGAGGAGGAGACTCCACAGCCTCCCTAGTCAGCCCGTTCTGGTAGTTGTGGATGAATTCATCAACGGTTCTTCTCTGGATCGTGGAATCAGTTCCAGACCCCAAATGGACAGTAGCCATCTTTTGAGTCTGTTACAGTAGGTGACTTCTGTGTCACAGTACAGTAAGCAGAGCAATACTGTGGAGAGTCAGTTATGGAGAGCAGTAGGAAATCTGTTGGTGATGTTGTCGCTAATCTGCTTGAGGAACTGGAGATCTTGTTCTGTCTGTAACAACCAAGACAATACTTTGGTGTCTGTGTTTGCAAGAGCTTTGTTCTGGGACTTCATCTGGGGAGGTGTCCTGAAGGGGGCTGAGTGGAGGACACGAGGTACAACTTGAACAGGACTACAGCCTGTTCTCCAGCTGGTCCTTAATGCTGTGGCGAGTAGGTTACGTGGGTGCCTTTGCTGTAACTTGTGCACTGAAAGCAGGGACTCGAGGCTGTTTGGAAATGCCGGTGTTGTGACAGTGCTGGCATGCAGTAGCTGGAAGGAAGCAAAAGTGATGCTGTACTTTATTTGAAGAGGTGTGCCCAGAGCGGGTTGGGGAGCCACAGCTTAGTGAGGCGGTATTTCAACAAGGAATAAACACAGCCCGTCACGGCGGAGTCCCCACAACCTGTACAGAACAATTCATAGAGGCATAGGATCGTTAGGGATTGGAAGGGACCTCGAAAGATCATCTAGTTCCTTCTGTGTTGTTTATGTCACACATTCCTGCTGCAGCTACCACAGCTGTTCTGGGGGAGTGAGCAAGGTAATGAAAAGTTAGGTTGGTGCTTGGCTCGTTTTTGTTGTTGTTGCCCAGAAGGCTGATGTGAAGTTCACTTATCAAGTACTTCTAAGTAAACCAGAAAGATGGGGCAAGGAAGAGGCAGGAGACAAGTATGAGTATTAAAGACTAAGAGACACAACACTGCACAAAGATTGATTCAGGAAGGTGAACTTGATTCCTGTGAATGTGGATGTGAAGTCTGTGCGTCCGAGACACGCACAGCACTCGGCAGCCACCTCCAGGAGTTATCTAGAACTGGCTCTTGAAACCAGCATCCTCTGACCGTTCCTTTCATGGTGTAACTCGGTCGGTTGTTTTCATTTTAGTTCTAATTGTTGCACTTTTCCACCAGGAGATGGAATTGCCAAGGAGAACAGTCCATTTATTAACAGCACAGACATGGAGAGAGGAAAGACGTATGAAGGAAAGAATATGGCCCTCTTTGAGGTAAGTTAAAGACTCCAAACATGTAGTTAGTCTTTGATGAAGGCTCTGGTAGTAAGATGGAAGCAAGCAAGACCTTGTTTGGTTTTTTCCTCTTGAAATTTAGTCGGAGAAAGATCCTTTGTAGTATCTCTTTTTATAGTGTTGGAAGTAGAACTGTAATATTGTCACCTTAAAGTAAAATATTGAATAAACCTTCTTAAAATCCCCACAGGAAGAAATGGATAGCAATCCCATGGTGTCCTCCCTTCTTAACAAGCTAGCAAACTACACTAACCTGACTCAAGGTGTGGTGGAACATGAAGCAGACGATGACAGCAAGCGAAAAGAAGTCAAGGTATTGAAAGTTCCAATAAGTTATTGAGATGTTGCCACAAAGAAGAGCTTTTTTCCAATCCAGAAAGAATGTAGATGCCTAAAAACAGGATGGAGGTTTGTAACACTGTGCTTCAAGTTGAAGCATTTGCAGCAGACTTGTTAAGTCAATGTTCTTATTAGCTTGTTTTAGCAAGATCTTGCTGTAAAAGCCCTGTGGACCTGAAATATGCATCCTAGACAGGTATCCCTGTGCAGGGGGAGATCCTCATATTCAGCCAGCTGTAGTGCAGAATCATGGAACATTAGAGATTGGAAGGGACCTTGAAAGATCACCTAGTCCAGTTCCCCTGCCAGAGCAGGATCACCTAGACCATGCTGCACAAGAACACATCCGGGTGGGTTTCCTTAGTGTGCGCCCAGTCCTCCGTCCAGCTGCTGGGCAGAGGTTTTTGTTAGTTCAGCACAGTGTTGGTCGGTGTAGACCTCACTGACCAGACGTACGCTGTGTCCTCACCGTGCACTTTAGTCTCCTTGTAGCACCATCTGGTGGCCTGTGCAAGTGTCTTGTGAGGTCCAGGTCTCAAAATGGTGAGTAAGCGGTAGACTGTCACAGTAGCGTCGTTAGTAGCATAAATGTGATACCCACGAGCAATTTTAAGAAGAGCTTCTGCATCTGTACACATCTACTGTGTAGAACACAGTAAAGTTCAGTGTTTTGAGGCCTAACTTCTTTGTAGGTTTAGAAGGTGGGAACCTTAATGATGAAGCCTGAATGCTTTCATGTTGTGTGTCTTGTGGTGATCAGCAAATATGCCGTGGTGTGGCAGGGCTCACGTGTGCAGAAACAAGTGCGTTTCTTCTGGCCTTGTCATAACACCTTGCTCTTGTTCTAAAAAACAGTTGAAACCACTTATTTTGGAGGTCACCTGGTGAGCCAGCTGCAGGACGATCAATGACCGACTCTTTTCCCAATGCATCCGTGGTATTTTGATTACGGCGGTAACTTCTCTTGAAGTAACTTCTTTTGGTAGTCTGTAGCTGGTATTTCAGAACTAAGCTTGTAAAGCTTTTTAATAAGCAGAAGCATTCTACCCTTAGGAAGATTTCCTCCTAACTCTTACAGACCAGGAGGGTTTGCCATAACAGAGAGTTTTATGTCTTTTAAAGAGTCTATCGCGGTAAGTGGCCAATGAGTATTTGCAAAGCAGGGCACTCAGAAGCTGCTGTTCAGTTTTGCTTGTCCTGTGTTCACGGAGCATTTGCAGCCAGCGCATGTGGGTTGAAGTGCTTACGGAGTACAATTGTTTAGTGCAAAGGAATGGATGTTCTGGCTTTGTTTTCAGGGCCCGCGTATGGGCACCTTTATTGGCGTGTACCTGCCCTGCTTGCAAAACATCTTGGGAGTCATCCTCTTCCTACGTTTAACGTGGATTGTGGGAACAGCTGGAGTTCTCGAGTCCTTCATCATTGTGTTCATCTGTTGTGCTTGTGTGAGTTAAGCTGCTTCTTTACAATTTCCTAAGTCTCCTGGGACAACACTAGTGCTGACATCTAGGCTGTGAGCTAACAGGAGATTATTGATTCGTGGTGGCCAAGTATCACTGCAGTTGATGTATAGATGCCCTTTCATGTGTCATTCTAGCCTTTATCACAGAACATTAGGGATTGGAAGGGACCTTGAAAGATCATCCAGTCCAATCCCCCTGCCACAGCAGGATCCCCTAGACCAAGTTGCACAGCAACACATCCAGGCGGGTAAAACCTGTCTCAAACCTCTAACCTAGCTGAATTTTCTCCTGACAAAAATTAGTACTTAGTTGTCATGATAATTTGTGATGGCTAGTATCTCATAATGAATAAATTCCTTTTGTCTCGCAGCATTTTTGGAAGAACTATGAGTATTTTAAATGTCCTCCTCTTCCATCCTCTTTCCACAGACGATGCTCACCGCAATCTCAATGAGCGCAATAGCGACAAATGGTGTAGTTCCAGGTAAGGAGCAATCTCATCGTAAGTGCTGAGTGGTCCAAGGATGGAAGTCAAAAGCTGTGATAAGAGATGTCTGTAGTCTGAGGTATCAGAAGGGGTTTCTCAGGAGGGACCTCAAAAGATCATCCAGTCTAATTCCCCTGCCACAGCAGGATCCCCTAGATCAAGTCTCACAGGAACATGGCCAGGTGGGTTTTAAATGTCTCCAGAGAAGGAGAGTCCAACACCCCTCTGGGCAGCCCCTTCCAGTGCTCTGGCACCCTCACCGGGAAGAAGTTCCTTCTCGTATTGATGAGCAACCTCCTGTGTTCCAGCTCACACATATTGCCCCTTGTCCTGCCATTAGATGCCCCTGAGCAGAGCCTGGCTCCATCCTCCTGACACCCACCTTTACATAGTTATAAACATTTATGCATTTCATAGATACAGTACCAAATAGAAAATAGAAATACAAGTATCTGAAATACAATGCAGTGATTTATAATAAAATGTAGGTATTCTAGTCAGTGTTGAGATAACGACAACGTTCTGCTCTCTTACCCTTCACTTTTAAGTTTTTGCATTACATCTGAGTCTCATAGAAGTCTCTGAAGTTACTCCTTCTTACCCAAGATGAGTCTGCATTTTCACTTCTCTTGGCACCAGCTTCTTAGACCTAGATCAGCCTGTCATCTCTTAATCGAACCCTGAACATAGAGAAGTGCTGCTTCTGCTGGAAAATACGAAGGAGGCAAAAAGCTCAGCGAGGAGGCTGGGATCGAAAGAGACCACCTGAGCCACAGGATCTTGTCTCTTGCAGTTCTGTGCAGCAGCACTCTCATTAGTACAGGAATTAGTGATGCATCATTCTCTATTTTTAGTGTTTCGTTTGTTCTTACTGAGAAGCACTTTCAGACTCTGCCCTTCGATGACAAATGTATTTCTGTGTGGACTAATGTTACACAAGGCTGATCTGTGTCTGCTTGGAACTAAGCACTTCTTCTCTCGGGCTCCTCTTTCTTCCTGAATTGTCCCAAAAGAGACAAACATAATGAATTTAAGAGAAGATGGAGTGGGAACCAGAGAAGAGCAGCTCTTGAGGGAGTTGTGGGGAGAAAGTCTAGATAGAGCCTGAAAATTAGAACCTTACTGGAATGGAAGTGGTGCAGCTGAGATGGGGGAGGGTGAGGTAGCTTACGACTTGATGCATAGATTTTGTTCCTTTTTCCTTGATATTTAATATCTCGTCAGTGGGAAATGCATGTGGGGCTGCTAACTTAGAAATGTGAATTCCAGCTGCCTAGTTGGAGTAGACACTGAGTACACTTTTGATAAGAACACGTTAATAGAGGTGCCTGCAGTAGTCCTCTTGGTGATGTCAGTAGAACAATTTGTATTTCTTTCCCTATTGCTGTGCTTAATCTGAAGGGATGACTCTTTCTTTTGGTCCAATTTACAGCTGGAGGCTCTTACTACATGATTTCAAGGTCTTTGGGACCAGAGTTTGGTGGAGCAGTGGGACTTTGTTTTTACCTGGGTACAACCTTTGCAGGAGCAATGTACATACTTGGTACCATTGAAATTTTATTGGTAAGTACTGGATTTTCTTAAGCTTTACCAGCATTTGGACTGTTTAATGAGATTTAGAGAATGCATTTGGCCTAAAGTGCAGTTGACTCCATAATTTTTGATGTTTTGATATTGTATTCCCAGTGTGCCAAGGCTGATCCTTACTCTGCTTGTCACTGTTTGTCTATCCTCAAAGAATTCTGATCACAGAATCACAGAGCATTAGGGATTAGAAGGGACCTCGAAAGATCATCCAGTCCCATCCCCCTGCCAGAGCAGGATCACCTAGATCCAGTTGCACAGGAAGGGGTTTAAACATCTCCAGAGAAGGAGGCTGCACACCCAGTCTGGGCAGCCCCTTCCACTGCTCTGTCCTCCGCACTGTTAATATGTTCCTTCTCATATTGATGTGAAACCTCCTCTCTTCCAGCTCCAGTTCGCACCCATTGCCCCTTGTTTTCTCATTAGGTGCCCCTGGCTCCATCCTCCTGACACCCACCCTTCACATACTGATCAACAGTAATGAGGTCACCCCTCAGGCTCCTTTTTCCCAGCTCCAGAGCCCCAGCTCCCTCAGCCTTTCCTCATCAGGGAGATGCTCCCCTCCCTTCATCACTCTGTGGCTCTGCGCTGGGATCTCTCCAGCAGCTTGGTGTCCTTCTGGAACTGAGGGGCCCAGAGCTGGACACAATATTCCAAAAAGATATGGTCTTAGCAGGGCAGAGTAGAGGGGGAGGAGAACCTCTCTCGTTCTGCTAACCACCCTGCCTCTGATTTTTACTGTTACTTTGAGATAACAAGTTTTTACGTCAGGTAACTACTCCACAGTAAGCAGCCAGCACACCTAGGTGACCACGTGTTTCTGTTGCTGTGTAAGTGTGGCGTAAGCCCTCTAAAGCCGTGTTTCCTTAAGGCCTAGGAGGACTCCTCTCCTTCCAAATGAAATAACCGATGGAACTCCCATGACCATTGCAGCTTCTGCAGTACTTGGCGCTGCCGTGAGCACTCGTTGTATTTCGTTTGTCAGTGGAATTGCTGATCAGTACATGCTTACAACGAGTCTAAGGCTGTATCTGTTTGGAGCTCAGCTAGTTCTGGAGTTTTCCTTTTGATTTTCTGTCAGTAGCCTGCAACTCCCACATCCTTGGTGGTTTTGTTTTGCCTGGCACAGACGTGAGTTTGAGGCCTGGAAACTCCTCAACGGAAGAAGCTGAATCAGCAGCAGTGCCTTATTCTTGGAAGTCTGTTTTTTCACCCCTGCTTCTCCCTTCCTTTTACCTCTACACTTTCTGAGTGCTCACGCCATCTCCTTGAATGGTTTGCTCAATGAAAGGAATAACATTTATATTGCAGTAAGGTTTAGATTTTGAAGTTCAAGTAAATTATTGTAGCATTGGGGGATCTGGTTTAGGGGTGAACTTGTAGAGTCGGGTTGATGGTTGGACTCTCTGATCCTGGGGGGTCTTTTCCAACCTGACTGATTCTGTGACTGCATGACAGAATGTTACTACGTGTATGATGGTTTGGCACATCTCTTGCAGACCTACATTTCTCCTAGTGCTGCTATATTTAAAGCAGAAGAGCCTGGTGATGAGACAGAGGCCATGCTGAACAACATGAGAGTTTATGGAACGTGCATTATCATTCTGATGGCCATAGTAGTTTTTGTTGGAGTGAAGTATGTCAACAAGCTTGCGCTGGTCTTCCTTGCCTGTGTGATCCTTTCCATCATTGCCATATACGCTGGAGTTATCAAGACTGCTTTTGACCCACCTGACTTTCCGTGAGTGCAGTATCTTCAACTCTTGTGCTATACGACCGGTGTCTGGTCAGGCGCTGGAACGGGCTGCCCAGGGTGGTGGTCGGGTCCCCATCCCTCCTGGATGTGTTTACAAGTCGCTTAGATGTCGTGTTGGGGGATCTGGTCTAGGGGTGACCTTGTAGAGTAGGGTTGGTGGTTGGAGTCAGTGATCCCAGGTCTTTTCCAACCTGAATGCTTCTATGATTCTGTATAAAAAAATAAGGGAAATAGCTGCTGCAACCAAATCTTGGTGAAATATGGAGGGTTCACTGTTGGCTTTTTGTTTACAGAATCTGTCTCCTCGGAAACCGCACGCTGTCAAAACGCAACTTTCACGTCTGTGACAAATTGGACAACAGCAATAATGAAACGAAGACTACAGATCTGTGGCGCCTTTTCTGTGATAGTTCTTTGCTTAATGCTACCTGTGACGACTACTTTAATCTCAATAACGTGACAGAAATTCAAGGGATTCCAGGAATAATGAGTGGAGTTCTAGCTGGTAAGTTGGAACGCAGAACGATGTCAGAATGTTGGGCCACCCTTAATTTGGCCTGTGGCTGCTCAGCAACAGTGGTCTAACCTCTTGCTGCCTCTGTAGCTCCAACCAGTTTGTGTGAAAGCGTGCTTTTCCTCATCTAAGGATTCCTTCTGGTTTTAGAAGCTGTCATGGGTTGAGACTGGGATGGCCACTAGATGAATGACAGATGCTCTTCATTAACTCCTTTCCCTCTCCAAAGAGAAAGAGAAAGGAAATGAGAGAGAGGTATGGATTGGAAAACTAAATCTGCTTTAACTGAAATAATAATGTTAAATGGAAATAGATACAAAAAGCCAGTACTGAGCCCAACCCCACTGATGGTGGTTACATCAGCTTTGCCACTGGTGCTGTGGGCAGGTGCTGGCTGTAGTCTCAGATTGGACTCAGCAACAGATGGGAGAAGGATGCAGGAGCTGGATTCAGGAATGCACTGATCAGGATCATAGAAGCTTTCAGGATGGAAAAGAGCCCCGGGATCACCAAGTCCAACCATCCATTCTATTCTACAAGGTCACCCCTAAACCAGATCCCCCAACACTACATCTAAGTGTCTTTTAAACTCATCCAGGGATGTGGACTCAACCACCACCCTGGGCAGCCCATCCCAGGGCCTGACCACTCTGTCTGCGAAGAATTTTTTCCTGATGTCTACGCTAACACTGTCTTGTTCAAGATCAAAGCCCTTCCCTCTGCTTCTGTCACTAATGACCTGTGAGAAGAGACCAGCAGCAACATCTCTACAGTGTCAAAGGCAGAACAGAGTCCTCCTGGGATGTCAGTCACTGAAGAAGAATGATTGACCCTGTGATCCCTCCACTTTATGCTGAGCATGGAATGCAATATCTTGTTGCTCAGCACAGGGTCACCTGTCCTTTCCGCTTCTCCCCACAGGTGCAGCCTCTCACTCACTGCACTCCCACTGGAGCACACAAGACTTTACAGTGACTTCACAGAAGCAAGTATAAGCAAGAGCCTTTCTGCTTTCCAGTCCTTGTAACTGCAGACATCACGTTCTCACTGGTAGAAGTGTCTGCACAAGTTTGCTGGTAGCTGCAGAAAGGGCTTCGAGTGGAACTATTCACCGATTAAAACCAGCTGGTATTACTTGTGTTGCTGTCTTCTTGGCTTCATAAGGGAAGTTGGGAACCATGATTTTTGGTCTGAGAAAACACATCTGACTCATCAGGCTGTTGCATTCCTCGCTACTTAGTCTCCTGAAACAGAGGGAAGACACTGGGTCTTGCTTTTTGCTGCCTTTCAGATAATCTGTGGAGTGCCTACTCAGACAAAGGATCGATCGTTGAGAAGAAGGGTCAGCCGTCGGCCGCTGCGTCAGAAGATACGAAGATGAGCGGGGCCCCTTATGTTTTTACGGACATCATGACCTACTTCACAATGCTTGTGGGGATTTATTTCCCCTCTGTCACAGGTAGGTACAACTATTTTTCTTGAGTGAGGCTGTGTACCTGTAGCCTCTGCGTGTGTCTCTTTGCATGTTTCTTGATGACACGTGGAATTGCTAGTCTGCGTGTCCAGGTTGTACATGCTTGAAACTTTCTGGTGCTGGAGGGGCATAGCTGGTGGCTGGTTATTGTAGGGGGTGGTAGAATTTAGTGCTTAAACATGTTCCTTGTTTGTTTTCTACATCTAGAAAGTGAAAAGCTCCACTACAGTGGTTGTGCTGATCACACAGAATCACAGAACATTAGGGATTGAAAGGGACCTTGAAAGATCATCTAGTCCAGTCCCCCCACCACAGCAGGAACATAACATCATCGAATCATTAGGGATTTAAAGGGACCTTGAAAGATCACCCAGTCCAGTCCCCCCACCACAGCAGGATCACCTAGACCAAGCTGCACAGGAACGTGGCCAAGCGGGTTTTAAATGTCTCCAGAGAAGGAGACTCCACAACCCTCCTGGGCAGCCCCTTCCAGGGCTCTGTCACCCTCACCATGAAGAAGTTCCTTCTCATATTCATGTGGAACCTCCTGTGTTCCAGCTCACACCCATTGCCCCTTGTCCTATCACTAGAAGCATTTTGCTGCTCCTGTATGTTTCCCCTGTGGGGTGTTTTTTTGTGAAGGTTTATTTGAATGATCATTTTTTATCTGTCTCCTGAACTTTTATCTGTCTTTCTGAAACTTGTTCAGTCAACAATGGGTGGCAACACAACTGCCTGAGTTAAATGTGTAAATCAAAGATTAGTGCAGGACTATAATCCTTGTTTGTATTTTGTTCTATTAGTTCTTTGCATGCAGTTGGTAGTAATTATTTTTATGACATATACATGTGGTCTTTCTTGAAGGGATCATGGCAGGTTCTAACAGATCTGGAGATCTTAAGGATGCTCAGAAATCTATTCCTACTGGAACAATTTTGGCCATTTCAACGACGTCTTTTATTTGTATCCTTCACACCGTGGCTTTATTCTCGTGTGCATTTTGTAGCTCTAACAGTTCTTTTCATTGAAAACTCGTTTCATTCAAACTGAACAATAGATTTTGTGTTTATCTAGAATGTAAATGTCATCAAAATACAGAAAATTGTATTTGCACAGTAAGTATTTGTCTGCTCTCTATTCTGCTGGTGCTTCAGATTCCAAGATGCGTTCACGTTTTCAGTGAGCAGAGGTTTTCAGTTAGGCTGTAGAGGTTTTCAGTGTTCCTTTTCAGTTTCCACAGTGCTTTGTTGTTACGCTCACCCATCAGTAGAAATTGAGTCCTCTGGCACCTAGAAGACACAAATGCTTATTTGAATGAGACTGTGTGTTCTGATGCATGATGCATGAACTGTCTGTGTTCAGTACTTCGAATGCAGTCGTAGAGAACTAAGCTAAAGAGTTGTAGCAGGGAGGGATTAAAGCTAACCACAGAAGAAACAAAGCAGCAGAAGTCCTCCCTGCTCCATTACTATTCATTTCATCCCTGGGTTTTCTGTGTATGTATGTGAACATTGATAGCATAATCTTCCTTCAGTCTCAGTTACAGATCTCTCCTGCATAATCATGTTTGGTGCCTGTATAGAAGGTGTGATACTAAGAGATAAGTAAGTCATTTTCAATTTCTAATTTAAATAGAGAGCAAGGTGGGTTTTAAACCTCTCCAGAGAAGGAGGCTCCATAACCCCCCTGGGCAGCCCTAATGAAAGCACCTTGTCATGACTCCACCTGCCTGTTTGTCGTGGCCATGTACAACCTGCAGACAGAAGGCATGTGGCTTCCCTGAGATGGTTTAACTCTTCAGTTGTCCAGGTGTCCGTGTTGCACGATGAAAAGGCTCACACTTTGTTTTCCAAACCTTGTGCTGAAGCCCCGGGCTCTGCCCGTGTCACGTGTAGGACAGAGTTCTGCAGTCTGCATGCTAGCAGTTGCAGGGATCTGCAGGATGCATAAGGAGATACCTCTGCTGTTGCTGTCTAAGAAATTTTCCAAGACACCTAATAATTGCTTCATGTCTGCCTTAAATGAATAATTTACGATGTTTTCTTTGTAAGAAACAGTCCTGTTGGTTGGGCAGTCCTCCAGCACATACTGTGCTGTGGGCTTTGTTGTCGAAGGGCTCTTACATGAAATGATGGAGGGGTGGATGTTGAAGCTATTTTAAGGCTTACTTACGTTTTGTTTTCTTCCCCTCCCCTGAGGTTTGGAGAAGCAGTTAATGGAAATCTCGTGGTTGGTACGTTGGCCTGGCCTTCACCGTGGGTCATTGTGATCGGGTCCTTCTTTTCAACGTGCGGTGCTGGTCTCCAGAGCCTCACTGGCGCACCTCGGCTGCTGCAGGCCATTGCAAGGGATGGCATTGTACCGTTTCTTCATGTAAGGTGGCTTCTTTTTCTTTAGAGTGCTTCTAATATGGCTCCCGTTGTGACCAGAAACAGGGGCGTTAGTCTTACTAGTCCTGTAGAACCATGAGGGAAAGATCTGGACTCCAGTTCGAACTCTGTGCAATTATAGCTCAAGCTGCTGCAGGGCAGAGTTTGACTTTGGGTATGTCTGGGTAATGTGATTTTTGCCCTCCCACACAAGTTAGTGGCTCAAAACTGAGACTAGAAGTCTCCTGTAAATTAACATTAAGGGCAAGTTAACAACTGGACTTGTTGACTCCAGGTTGTGTTTAGAACCTGTATTGGTTGACTTCAGCTTGTGTTTAGAACTTGCATTGGTTCACTCCAGGTTGTGTTAGAATCATAGACTCATTAGGGATTGGAAGGGACCCCGAAAGATCATCTGGTCCAATCCCCCTGCCACAGCGGGGTCACTTCACTGGAGAAGTTATGGAATCAGACGTGTGTTGGTTGACTCCAGGCTGTGTTTAGAACTTGCATCCGTGAACAATTTCCGTGGACCTGCACAGCACTACTTGTCTAATAGAGATACAAGACTCCTTTTTATTAATTTTAGCCAACTAAAAGAAGTCAGCAAAGATGATTCCAAGTACTAACATTTTTCCATCATCCCTGTGCATGTTTTTAAAATAAATCAGATTTTTCTCAAATTTTCATGTTGGAAATGTGTGGGGGCTTGTACCACAGGTTACTCCAGTTTCCTTTCTGACTAACTAGTGTGTTTGGCTGCAGTTACAGTTAGTTTGTGATTTGCACTGTAATTAGTAACTGTGTAATGAACAGCTTTCTCTAATCTGACTGTTTTCTTCGATTAAACTAGATATTTGGTCACGGAAAGGCAAACGGGGAGCCGACTTGGGCTCTGCTCCTCACTGCGGGGATTTGTGAGATAGGGATTTTGATAGCCTCACTGGACAGCGTGGCACCCATTCTTTCCATGTAAGTACCAGTGTGGTGGTTTGTGATCTGAAGTGGCTCCAACATACCTGTGTCAGCAACGTGGCTTTGCTTACCAACCCACAACAGCATCACCTGAGGCACAGAGAGGAGAATTAGTTGTATCCCATGCAGAACCAGCACACCACCATGGCCACTTGGTCGCTACCTTTTCTCCCAGGTCATTGTTCTAGGCTCTGGGCTAATACCCTGTGTTGTACTGATTGAATCACAGAATCCCAGAACATTAGGGATTGGAAGGAGCCTCAAAAGATCACCCAGTCTGATCCCCAACAGGATCACCTAGACCAAGTCACACAGGAACATGTCCAGGCTGGTTTTAAACGTCTCCAGAGAAGGAGACTCCACACTCTCCCTGGGCAGCCCCTTGCAGGGCTCTGTCACCCTCACCAAGAAGAAGTTCCTTCTCAGACTGATGTGGAACCCCCTCTGTTCCAACTTATACCCATTGCCCCTTGGCCTGTGCTAGGCCTTCTCTTGGCCACTGTGAGCACAGAGTACAAGTGCCTACACTTGTTTTGGGTTGCATTCAGCCTTTTAACGAACCTGCCTAGTTACTTTCCTCTTGGCAAAAGCTGCTTTTTCTTTCTTTCTTTCCAGGTTTTTCCTTATGTGCTACATGTTTGTCAATCTGGCTTGTGCGGTTCAGACGCTTTTACGGACCCCCAACTGGAGGCCTCGTTTCAAGTACTACCACTGGTAAGAACTGCTCCTTCAAGCAGAAGAGCTAAAACTTTAATGCAGCATTAAATTGCTGATTTTTCTTGTGATGATAAAAAACATTCTCCTAATGTGAGTGAATTAAGATTGATGCACAGAACGTGTTTGTTTTCTCGCCGTTCGAATAGAGCTTGTGAGAGCTGTGATCATGCAAACCTGTGGCTAATGTTGGAAGTTCAGGAAGGGCCTATAGGATGACATGTAAGCCAAAACATCTGAGCATGTGAGAATGAGGATTAGAAACTTACAGTCTCTGAAGAGAATAGGTGAAACGTTTGGGAAGGTTGATTCGATTTCCATTTTAGCTGTGCCAGTAATTTACCAAAGCAAAACCTGTGGAGAAGGCAGTCTCAGTTCAATAAACATCAGTTGGTCCTTTAATGATGTGATCACCGCTTTTAAAAATACGTCCTGCTTTTGGTTGGGTAGAGAAGTGGATCCCCAAATATAAAATGGACAGAAACTGTGGGTGTGTATTTGCTGTCCAGGTTTTTTAGTGGCCTAAGAGTTAAAACATTTTGAATTAAGATAATGAAAATACTTTGTGGTGGATTTTGTTTGGGTTTTTGTGTTTTACAGTTAATTCTTACATTTTTTTAATTAACACTAATTATGTTGAGAAATTTTAGTGAAAAAATGCCTTGAGGACTGTAACCTTTAGGAGATAAGCTGGATGCGAGAGTTGCTGTGTTGTTTTTCCTTTCGAAGAACTGCAGGGACAAGTGTCATGGCTTTAACCCTGGAATGTGCTCAGTAGAGTCCTGCTAGTTGGGCACCTAAACCTCCAAGGACATGGTGCCTGTCTCCTAGTCTGTGGTTGAAACACCTAGGAGGGTTTGCCACAGCGGCTGGGTCTAGGGGCAGGGGGATTGGACTAGATGATCTTTTGGGGTCCCTTGCAATCCCTAACGTTCTGTGATTCTCCGATTCTTTGTAGCCCTTGGAAGATGGTTTGTTATGTTTTCTCCTGTGTGCTCCTGGCTGAGAGAGAGGCCCAAACAGAACTGGAGGTTATCACTGGAGTCAAATCTAGTTCAAAGGAATGGACTAGTTTTCCTGGAAGTAACAGAACGTTGTTTGCTGGTGTTGGAGAGTTTTGTGTAGCTGGCAGTGCAAACCAACACTAAGTGAAGCAGTAGCCGTGTGTTTGGAGGCTCACCTTACTTGGAGGTGCTGATTAGAGCTGCACAGCTGATGAATTTAGTGAATCTGTTGGTGTATCTCGTTCAATTCCATTACATCACGCAAAGGCTTACAGTATAATCTTTTAAAGTATAAGTTAAAGCTGAGATGATGTATTTTGTTTGTATAGTAGTGGCCTTTGGAGAAGAAGGGCCTTTGGGGAAGTTAACTTACATAAGAAATTGATTTTACCTAACCGTTGCATGCCTATTTAAAAAAATGGAACAAAATGGTTTCTTTTAGGACTCTTTCATTCCTGGGGATGAGTTTATGTCTTGCCTTGATGTTCATTTGCTCTTGGTACTATGCTTTGATTGCCATGCTAATCGCAGGATGTATATACAAATACATAGAATATAGAGGGTAAGACCATGCATCTTATTTATTCTATATTTAGTATCTTTTAATATTCAGCAAAAAACCACTTTTGTATAGATCAGATATAACTGAAGTATTAAAGTATTGCAGTAATAGTAATATAAAGTAATAGAATGAAAAGTCATCTTTGAAGCAGGGTGAGAGCCTGTCATTGCGGAACAGGTGTTTCAGGGGGTAGTTTCTCTGGAAGCTCTGCTCCAGACTTCACCATAGCCAGAACTAATCAGAATAACCAATAAGGCTGTGGAATCGTCTTTTCCTGAGAGGTAATGGTGTGAAGTTTTGCTGCTTCACAAAGATAACCTTTTAATATTAAATAAGGGTCTATTAAAACTCTGGTTAGCTTGTAGTTAACTTGTGCCAAAGCCCAAAGGCTCAGTTTGTCTGTGTGGACATCAGTGTTTGCCAATATGAATCAGCGTGAGCCGTGCCGTGCACTTGGTGACCGGTCTGTTCTCGAAGGGCTTAGGTGGACTTTAATGAATGCATCGCGTGCTTTAGGCAAGGAGTAGTGGACAGTCACTCCTTAAGGAATGATGTCTGAGTGGCAGACTTGGACAGCATGCTGAGTTAATAAAGCAAACCCCAAAACCAGCCAAAAAACCTCCTAACATAAAATCCCCAGCAAAAACAAGGGGAAAACTCCTAGAATAACCCCAAACTAAACACCCCACAACACCTGTAATGGTCGTGTTGGGGGGAACATTGATCACAAAGTCCTGTTTCACTTACTCGTTCTGCTGCTTTAAAACAGTTCCTTTTAAGTAGCCCTCACTCATTTTAGAGCTTAAAGGCAATGTAAGTAGCTCCTCTGATTATACATAAACCCCAGAGCTTTAAAAGAAAGAATAAAACAGACCATAATACCTTCTCAATAAGGAGCTCCCTTGAAGGGACCAAAGGCTGCTTCACCTTGATTGGCAGCATTCATTGATGAGGTCTGAGATGAGGTGCATTCATGTGAAACCCTGCGTTTTTCTATCCCCATTACCCTTCACGTGAGCAAATGTGCTGAATTTCTATAAATCAGTGGGCTCTTCTAACTGGAATTTCCTCTGCACCCTGAAGAGCGGAGAAGGAGTGGGGCGATGGAATCCGAGGGCTGTCTCTGAATGCAGCTCGCTATGCTTTACTTCGTGTGGAAGACGGTCCCCCTCACACCAAGAACTGGAGGTAAGGCCTGTGCCTTTCAAGGATATGTGGTTCTTGAAGGATCTGAATCCACGTGGGATAATGTTGGAGCTTGGGTATGGCAAGGCTGTCGCTGCAATAGTATTAGGGTCAGCATAGAGTCGCCTTTGTGGGGAATGTGGGTAAACTAACTGCAACGTAAATGGATGTAGTGTGGGCATAGTTCTCCAAAGTGCAGAAGAAGTCTAATGTTTGATTATTTATGGAGTTTCAGGTTTAAAGATGCGTTTATCCTTGAGTCATAGAATCATTAGGGATTGGAAGGGACCTCAAAAGACCAGCCAGTCCAGTCCTAGAGTCCTGCTGTCTCTGTAGAAGAAAAGCTGCCTGAGGGGTGACCTGATTGATGTTGATAAATACATGAATGGAGCCAGGCTCTGCTCAGGGGCATCTAATGATAGGACAAGGGCTCTGTCACCCTCACTATGAATAAGTTCCTTCTCATATTGATGTGGAACCTGCTCTGTTCCAGCTCACGCCCACTGCCCCTTGTCCTGTCAGTGGGTGACCCTGAGCAGAACCTGGCTCCATCCTCCTGACACCTGCCCTTTCCATAGCCACCAACATTCGTGGGGTTGCCCCTTAGTCTCCACTTCTCCAATCTCAGTAGCCCCAGCTCCCACAGCCTTTCCTCATCAGGGAGATGCTCCCCTCCCTTCATCATCTTTGTGGCTCTGCACAAAGTGTTGACTACGAGCAATTCTTTTCCAGATGAGCTGCCTGCCTTTGTGTGAATGTGGTTGCTAGAACTGAACCTTCATGCTATGTCTGAAGCTGGTGGGAAGGATGCTCCAACTTTTCATGGTCTTTCTGAAGTTACAGTAATGGCAGGATTCCACTAGATGACCTTGGATTTGATTAATTTTGATGTCTTTTCAGGATGCTGGTGTGGTGGCTTGTGTAGGGATTCTGTATCTGAAGTGTTGCTGTTGCAATGCATTGCTTCCTTCCTTGGTAGTCAAATGTTTTCCATTGCCTTAAGCACTTAATTTGCATTTTAGTTGCTAACTTTAGTTGTCCAATTATTTCTGACTTTACTAGGTGGGTGTGGGTGTTTAACTGATTTTAACTGCGTTTTCTTCTTTCGGGGGGCAGACCTCAACTTTTGGTCTTGTTAAACCTGGATAACGAGCAGCTGGTGAAACACCCTCGATTGCTTTCTTTCACCTCTCAGCTGAAGGCTGGGAAAGGATTGACTATCGTGGGCTCTGTGCTTCAGGGAATCTACTTGGATAAGTGTGCACAGACACAGAAAGCTGAAGAGGTATGTAAGAGACAGCTTGCAAGCACTTGTAACTTACGCTTAGGATTTAAACGTTAAACCTGGCTAACTCGTGCCTTGACTTAAACCTGCTCTTACTGTCAGTGCAGTCAGTGATTATAGATCTTGATCACTGGGATGGGCTGCCCAGGGCGGTGGTGGGGGCCCCATCCCTGGAGTCATTTCAGGTCAGGCTTGGTGAGGCTCTGAGCTGCCTGACCTAGGTAGTTGTCCCTGTGTAGAGAGGCTGGACTGGATGACCTCTGGAGGTCCCTTCCAGCCTAGAACATTCTATGAACAAAGGTTGGAGTGTGCTGAAGTGTTTTTAATGAAATTCCTAATAGGATGAGATAATACTGAAGACATTTTCTTCTCTCTACTAAAGAGAGTTTCTAAGGTGAAGCCACACTGAGCCAGAGCTGGGGGTCCTCATGAGCTTGGGTAGGGTCTTTTGGGGATGTGGGTGTTTCAGGTTTTAGTTGCTGTAGAATCTGTGTTCCCTCTCCTGGGATTAGCAGTTTTTGATGTTGGTTGTCCGTTGAGGCTGATGCTTAGTGCTGTTCCTCCTTACGGGGTTCAGTACCAGTGTTTATGACTCTGCTTCTCCATGTAATCTTCCTTTTGCAGAATGTTAAGGCCTTGATGGGAATGGAAAAGACTAAAGGATTTTGCCAGATTGTAGTGTCTCCTAATTTCAGAGATGGAATATCCTACTTGATTCAGTCGGCTGGTCTAGGAGGGATGAAGCACAACACGGTCCTGATGGCGTGGCCGCAGTCATGGAAGCAGACAGAAAACCGTTTCTCATGGAAAAATTTCGTTGGTATGGGTTTGCTGACTCTCTGTGCAGTTGATGGAGGGTCATCCAGAGAGACCTGGATAGGCTGGAGAGGTGGGCCCAGATGGACCTTGGGAGGTTCAACAAGGCCAAGTGCAGAGTCCTGCACCTGGGCCGTGGTAGCCAGCATTATCAGCATCAACTGGGAGAGGAAAGCAGCCCTGTGGAAAGGGCCTTGGGGGTGCTGGGGAATGAAAAACTGGCCATGAGCCACCAGTTGCAGGCCAGAAGGCCAATCACATTCTGGGCTGCATCAGAACTGTGGCTGGCAGATCACGAGAGGTGATTCTGCCCCTCTACTCTGCCCAGGTCAGACCTCACCTGGACTGTTGTGTGCAGTTCTGGAGCCCCCAGCACAAGGAGAGTGCAGACAGGCTGGAGTGTGTCCAGAGGAGGGGCACTAAAATGATCAGGGGAATGGAGCATCTCTCATGTGAGGACAGGCTGAGAGAGTTGGAGCTGTTCAGCCTGGAGACAAGAAGGCTATGAGGGGACCTTCTTTTGACCTTCCAGTATCTGAGGGGGGGCCACATGAAGGCAGGGGAAGGTCTTCTCAAGAGGGTTTGTACAGACAGGACAAGGAGCAGGGGGTTCAAGCTGGGAAAGGAGAGGTTTAGGCTGGAGATTAGACAAAAGCTCTTCAATGTGAGGGTGGTTGATGGCTGGAACGGGCTGCCTGGGGAGGTGGTGGGGACCCCATCCCTGTAGTCACTTCAGGTGAGGCTTGATGAGGCTGTGAGCAGCCTGAGCTAGGCAGAGTTGTCTCTGTGTAGGGAGGTCGGACTAGATGACCTCTAGAGGTCACATTCTATGATTTGTAATCCACCTGTGCAACTCTAATGGGTTGAGGAAACGCAGTGTGACCATCTAGAGGGCAAAGATTTCCTCACGTCTTATTAGCCATGGCTTCACTTGTCTTCTAAGCAGGCTACTCACTGAGCTAGGGGTGTTTGTCTTTTGCTTCAGCAGAATCTGTGAGGCTTTCAGGCTTTGAGTGAGAACCAGAAGTTCCTGACCAAACGTCCTTTTCCCTTGCAGACACGGTGCGAGAAACCACGGCGGCTCAGCAGGCCCTGCTAGTGGCTAAAAACATCGACTTGTTTCCGACAAACCAAGAGCGTTTTTCTGAAGGAAGCATAGATGTGTGGTGGATTGTCCATGATGGTGGAATGCTGATGTTGCTGCCTTTCCTCCTTCGACAGCACAAGGCAAGGGCAGCAGAAAAAGGCTGCGATTCCATCTCCTAGAGGTGTTATCAGGGTTTCTAATGAAATCCTCGCTCACCTCGATAGTTACACAACCTGGTATCAATCGCTGTGACGTCCGCTTGGGTCTGCCTTCCAGTACCTGAAGGGAACCTCTGGGAAGGCTGCAGAGGCACTTTTCACAGTAGGATCTAGTGATAGAACAAGGGCAAGTGGTTTTGAACTGAAGGAGAGCAGGTTTAGACTACATCTTAGGAAGACTTTCTTTAACATGGGTGGAGAGACTCTGATGAGGTTGTGCGTGCCCCTTGCCTGCCAGGCTGGATGAAGTGTAGAGCAACACAGTCTAAATGAGAGAATCTCTGCCCACGGCAGGGAGGTTGGAGTAGATGATCTCTAAGGTCCCTTCCAACCTAAACCATGCTGTGAACTGTTTTACTCTGTGGCTATCTGTTTGATAGGTTTGGAGAAAATGTAAAATGCGGATCTTCACTGTCGCTCAAATGGATGATAACAGCATTCAGATGAAGAAGGATCTTCAGATGTTCTTGTATCACCTGCGACTGAATGCTGAAGTGGAAGTTGTCGAAATGGTATGTTACGGTGTGGGGTTTCTTAGGTGCAGTTGAGACTAAACTTGGAAAAGCAGGTTGAGCATTTTTGAAAGTGAGCTCTGAGCCCAAAGATAAGAAGGGAGAGATCTCAGTCTACTAGGTGATCCTGCAGTGGCTGGGGGATTTGACTGGATGCTCTTTCGGGGTCCCTTCCAATCCCTAAGGTCCTGTGATTCCCATGTGCCAACACTAGTGGATGTGGTAGCGAGCTGATGCTTTTGCCAAGTGCAGTTGAGCCCTTCTGATAAAGTGAATCCCTGCTGTGTGGGCTGACTGTCGTGCCGTTACTGCATCGGGGACTGGATGAGTGCAGGAGCGACTGCTGCGTGCTGGCGGCTGTTCTCTGGAGTAGCACTGATCTCGTTTTTCTGATGTCAAATCCTTTGCAGTTTGAAAACGATATCTCTGCGTTCACATACGAGAAGACACTGATGATGGAGCAGCGGTCTCAGATGCTAAAACAGATGCAGCTGTCGAAGAACGAAAGGGAAAGAGAGGTAGGAGCTTTGCAAGATGATCTGCCCTGTTTCTTGCCCCTGCCTTCTGATCTGCTCCTAAATGATTCGATGTTAGTTTCCCCGCAGCAGATGTCACTTGGGATGTTGAAGTCATGTGGAAATGATGGTTTTGCCTGAACAGATGTTGAGTATTTTTCCTGTTCTTTTTAAGATCAGCGCAAGTGTTTACTAGCAAAACGTTTGAGCATCGGTGAGGAGCATGTGTAGAGCATTTCCAGACTTGACACACATCAGCAGCTAAGCTGGGCTAATCAGCTTTGTTTCTGACTTCCTCTTGTTCAGTTCACGTTGGTGATTCTTTAGTTTCTGCTTTGGTTTGAATGTTTTAAGTCTCAGTTAATTGTTCCAGGAGCCAAAACTAGGCTGAGTAACCGCTAATCCTCAGACACCCAGACAGGACTGCACCTTTTGCTGCTCCTCTACCCTCCCTAGTTACTCCCTGGTGGTATCTGGCACCTTTATTATCATGATTATTTGGAACTTCGACGTATTTAACACTGGACTGGGCTGCCCAGGGTGCTGGTTGAGTCCCCATCCATGGATGTGTTTAAAAGTTGCTTAGATGTAGTGTTGGGGGATCTGGTTTAGGGGTGTGAACTTGTAGGGTAGGGTTGATGGTTGGACTTGATGATCTCAAGGGTCTTTCCCAACCTGAATGATTCTATGAATCTGCTTTTTTCTGTCACCCTCATTTATTTTGTTAACTAACCCATTATTATTATCAACAATTTTTAGTGATGTGAAAGACTTTGCCATCACTTCATTGATGTCCCTCACAGTGCCAGATAAGACAACTTGACTGCCTTTAACTGTTTATTAAGAACTAGAATTTTCTCTTTTCCTACAGCTTTTTTTGTCTCCTGATAATTTGAACTGATTTTATGTCTATAGCCTCTTTGGTGCTAATCCTCTATGTCCCTGCAGTTCTTTTCTTTAATCTCTTTGTTCATGTTCTTCTATTTTGCAATTCTTTTTTTAAGTTCCTAAAGGTCACAGAATCACAGAACATTAGGGATTGGAAGGGGCCTAAAAAGATCATCCAGTCCAGTCCCCCTGCCAGAGCAGGACCACTTAGTTCAAATTGCACAGGAACATGTTCAGGCAGGTTTTAAACTTCTCCAGAGGAGACTCCAGTGTGCTGCTGTAAATCAGTGTCACCGTAGTTGTTTGATCTGAGCCTGCTTAACATCTTTCTAGTGTAAATCAAGCTCTCCTCTACTCCTGACTCAGTGGTTTTCTTTTTTTCTCATTTCTTTATTGAAGACTGGTATTTTTCCAGGGGATTTTGAGTCATTAATCAGTCTACAGTGGGTTTTTACAGATCTAAATTCCCCGTGGATGCTTTACAAGTAGCCTAAGTACATCAACCTGAAGTCTGTGCATTGTCGTGGAGACAAAACAATTTCTTGTAAGCTCAGTGAGTTGATTGGAATTTGCACTGCTCCAGGCTGTTACTTCCTTGGGAGTTTTAACATCTGTCTTTCTTATTCCTCACTTTTATGTGAATGTAGCCACCACCAACACGACTCCAGAGCAGGCAGGGTAAAATCTGAGACAAGCAAAACAACGTTGAATGTATTTGTTGTTGTATTGTTTTTACTTAATGATCTGAAGCAAACACCTTCATAATTGCAGCAACATCCAGCCTTATCTCCTGCCTTGTCCAAGGATAAAAACCTGTCCATCATTTCTGTTTAGGATACCTTAGTCTGTAGACTGGATTTTGGGGGAGTTGTTTTTATTGTTGTTGTTGGTCACCTTTTTGTCCCAGATTCAGAGCATCACTGATGAGTCTCGAGGCTCAGTCAGAAGAAACAGCTTCTCCAGTCCACAGTCTGTTGGAAAAGATGTGCAGGCACTGCTGACTAATGATTGTCAAGAGGAGGAGGTAGCTGGACGTAGTACTGGCTTGATTTATTTTCCCATTGCAACACTTGAAGTGCCACTACTGAACTACCTGAACTACAAATGAGCAGCTTGAGCGCTCGTTCTTACGGAACAGTTCTTCACAGATTTTTGCTTTCCTGTTGATCTAAATTCACCCTCTTATCCTGTTCTTTGTCTCTAGATGATGCTTCTGTGGCATCAACTACACCCTGTTTTTCTCATGTGTATTTTCCGTAGAAGCAACACTTCTGTTTCTGAGGGTTTTCCTAAGACACTTCCCCGCCTTCCATCTCCTACTCTGTTTCAGTAACGAGCCTATTTCACGCTGTCACAGGGCACTGCCGCTGTTCATCCATCGCTGTCTACTTTCCACCTCTTGAGCTTGAAAGGAAGTAGACTGGGACAGTCTGTGATTCCAGTGGGCACTTGAAGTATTGCTGGTATCTACAGGTGCATAGCCTAGATTGTAGAAGTGCTTGCGTAGGCTTGTGTTAGCGTCTCTTAGTGAAGCATGACGCGAGCATGTTGAACTCCAGGCACTTCATCTGGTACCAAAACAGGACTAACTGCTTTGTGCTTTTGTTGTCTTTGCCGTTTCGTAACAGTGTGCCGGGGGCCTCACTGTCTTCCTAAAAGTGAGGAACTTTCTTCCAGTGAAGCGTAGCTGTGCTGAACTCACTACACTTCTTAGTTTGGAAGTTCAGTTCCTTGGGGATGCCACTGTGTGATACGTGGAGCGGCTGCACGTGTTGGTTAGCTTTTTCCATCCTCGTGATAGAACTGCTTTGACAGTAACTTAGGGTCCGTAGTCTTGATGAGTGATTTAGTCTTCTGGGGAGATACAAAGGCTGTCAAAGAAAGAGACACTTGTCAACCTCTGAATTGAGCTCCTGAAGGGTAGGGACTAGGGTAACAGTTTAGGACAAATACAGGAGCCCTTAGGCGTTTAAAAACAGATGCAGCTCCAGTTTGAACCATGAAGGGAATTGCTCTTCAGAGACAAGAAGTTTCCTCATCTGCTTTGCTTTTATTTATACCTTGCTGACCTGAATGAAATGGATTCTTCTGAATCATAGCCCACACGGAGGCACAATGAGCATCGTTTACACGTGAATAATTAGGGTTCCCAAGTGCAGCAGGGGCTTCGCCTCTGGTTTGGCAAGACTCTGAAGAGAATTCATAACTGCTGAGGCTTTTCTCCAAGTTTTAAAATCCCCCGAGCGAACCAAACCAAAACCAACACACCCACCCCAAAGCTCCAAGCACATCCTCCCCACAAAGCCCTAACACCTGCCCAAAACCTGGACACCCCCCAAAACACAAAACCAATCCTCCCCCCATGCCAACTCATCTATGACTTTGGGAGCAAAAGGTGCTTTTAATGGAAACACAGAACTAGGAGGACGAATAAGGAGATGATGGCTTCCAGTATTTCCTCCCTCTTTCCTCAAGAGGAACAAGAGGAACAAGAAATGGAGAAGGCAGTGTGTGTCTGTGTGTGGGAAGAACAGTGTTGTGTTCTTGAAGTGGTGGCTGGAGTGTCAGCTCTTCTAAGGGAAGAGACATCCCCGTTATGGATGGGCTGTGATGCAGTGTGGCTTTTGTTACCTGATGCACACTTGCTTGCATAAGTAACGGAGTGGAATGAAGTGACCCTTCAATTCAGCAAGTCAAACCTTTTCTGTTACTGGAGTTGTGAGACTCACACTGGTAATTCAACTTAAAGGCACGTGGAATGGCCAGTGCTTCGTGGCAGCAGTGGGGAGCATAACACGGTAACTGATGAACAATGAGCACTGGCTTTCAAGGGTTTCACTGGCAAACCTCCTTGATAAAGTACCCTCAGGCTGGATTCAAACTCACTTGAGTTCATTACAGAGATTGTGCTCCAGCCTACATGTGATCCTGCAGGCACAAATTATTCACTACATTTGTGTAAACAGCTTGGTTTGGTGCTCAAGTCCAAAGAGTCTGGTACTTGCTCACACAGTGAGGTGCCTGTTTCTGTCTATCATATGTGGTTCTACTTCTGTGACATTCACTTTGGAAAGTTTAATTACGTGTGGTCTACAGATGCTTTTGTTTGCTGACTCTTGGGGTGATTGTTTTGTGGCCAGGCGCAGCTGATCCACGACAGGAACACGGCCTCGCACTCGGCGCCAGCAGTCAAGGCGAGCGTGGCTACCGCACCGGAAAAAGTGCAAATGACCTGGACTAAAGAGAAGTTTGTAGCTGAAAAGCACAAAAACAAAGATTCAAATGTCTCTGGCTTTAAAGATATTTTCAACATGAAGCCGTAAGTATACGTGTGGTGTTTAGAATGGGTTTATTTTAGCATGTGGGTGGTGGTTTGGCTTTCTGTTGTTGTTGTAAGTCCTGTCTCTCTCTTCCTGTGGGGAAGAAATTCCTGTCCATCACTTCCCTTCCTTGTCTCATTCATCATTTTTTGTTAGGGTGGAGGGGCTACCAAAGAAGCAGGTAGACTCTTTCAAGACATACAGCTTATATTTTGGGTGGGGTTTTGTTTGCTGGGGTTTTTAAGAAGGCCCTTATCCTGTGAATTAAAGCTTGTTAAAAACGTACATGTTGCGATCAGAGTCACACAGAACAACAGAGATGGGAAGAGGCCTTGAAAGATCCTCCAGTCCAGTCCCCCTGCCACAGCAGGATCCCCTGGATCCAGTCACACAGAACATGACCAGGCTGGTTTGAAATATCTCCAGAGAAGGAGACTCCACAACCCCCCTGGGCAGCCCCTGCCAGGGCTCTGTCACCCTCAGTGGGAAGAAGGTCCTTCTCATATTGATGTGGAACCTCCTCTGTTTCAGCTCACACCCGCTGCCCCTTGTCCTATCATTAGATGCCACTGAGTGGAGCCTGGCTCCATTCTCCTGATACCAGCCCTTCACGTATTTATCAATGTTCATGGGGTCACCCCTCAGCCTCCTTTTTTTTCCAAGCTCAAGAGCCCCAGCTCCTTCAGCCTTTCTTCATGAGAGAGATAATGTTAATATGTTTGAAATATTTCCCATTACTTCATCAGAATTGTGTTGGACAGAGATTCCAGACTCCTGGAAGTGATTGGGGGTGGAAATTAGAGCTCAGACTTGGGGTGCCTGTACAATATGTTGTTGAATTTCAAATGTACCTGACTGCATCTTTTTCTTCTGTGCACATGCATCCCTTCCATGTAGAGAGTGGGGAAATCTGTAAGTTGAAATTTCATTTTGCTCAGCAAAGTAGGCTGTGTCCCTTGGCTCTTACGGCTGTGTGTCCTAACTCGTGGTTTGCAGTGCATGTGTTCTTCTGTACTTTGTTGAGTGTAACTGTGGGTTAAGTGCTGAATCTAGTGTTTGTCCCTGAAAAGTATTCTTCATCGTTACCTTTTCCTAGATAGTATCAGCTTTCCATTCAAGGTATGTCACAGAATGCACTCATAGACTCATTCAGGTTGGAAAAGACCCCTGGGATCATTGAATCCAACCGCCAACCCTACTCTGCAAGTTCAGCCTTAAACCAGACCCCCCAGCACCACATCTAAGCGACGTTTAAACACATGCAGGGATGGGGACTCGCCCACCACCTTGGGCAGCCCATTGATTGCAGTGCCTGACTACTGTCTCTGTGAAGAACTTTTTCCTGATGCCCAGTCTAACCCTCCCCTGTTGAAGCTTGAAGCCCTTCCCTTCTGGTTCTGTCACCAGTTACCTGTGAGAAGAGCCCAGCACCAACATCTCTGCAGTGTCCTTTCAGAGAGCTGTAGACAGCGATGAGGTCTCCCCTCAGCCTCCTCCTCCTCAAACTAAGCAGCCCCAACTCTCTCCATCTCTCCTCATCAGATGGATTCTCCAGGCCCTTCCCCAGCTT
>VXBP01004355.1:372755-619859 GCA_013400115.1 Rhinopomastus cyanomelas
TTTGCTAGGAATCAGTCCAACGCGAGAAGAATGCACACCGCTGTGAAGCTCAACGGGGTAGTGCTCAATAAATCACAGCATGCTCAGCTGGTTCTCCTGAATATGCCAGGACCTCCTAAAAACAGAAAAGGCGATGAAAACTGTATCCTCTACTGTGTTGCTTCTGTTTTTTCTTGAAATTTGGCTTTTAGTTGTGGTGATTGTGCCATTGTGTTCTTACCGGGTTAACCTTTGATGTACCCATGGTTTGCCTTTCAGAAAACAACTCTTGATTCCTCAGGTTTAAGAAATGTCAGTGGTGGTTGGGTGGATTTATGGAGTTGTAAAGCATTTCTCAATTCTTAACTTCTTTTAAAATGTCTATTTTTGTCTTTACTCCAGGTGAGTATCACAGAATCACAGAACATTAGGGATTGGCAGGGACCTGGAAAGATCGTCCAGTCCAATCCCCCCAAGTAGGGCAGACCTAAAACGTTTCCGCAAGTTAGGCCTCACTTGAGCAAGCAGGAAGATGATCTAATGTGCTGGTAAAAAGCAACACAGAGACCTCCTTGATAAAATTGTTTAACTTGACTTTCTGCATTAGGTATGTCAGGGCCATATATATTAGATATATCACAGAACATGAGGGATTGGAAGGGACCTTGAAAAACCATCCAGTCCAATCCCCCTGCCAGAGCAGGATCATCTAGACCCAGTCACACAGGAACACGGCCAGGTGGGTTTGAAACGTCTCCAGAGAAGGAGACTCCACAACCCCCCTGGGCAGCCCCTGCCAGGGCTCTGGCACCCTCACCAGGAAGAATTTCCTTCTCATATTGGTGCGGAACCTCTGATGTCCCAGCTCACACCCACTGCCCCTTGTCCTATCATCAGGTGTCACTGAGCAGAGCCTGGCTCCATCCTCCTGACACCCACCCTTCACATATTTATGGTTCTTTTGTTTCTTTTCTGAATCAATTCCTTGACTTAATGATACTTCAGATATGGAGTTTTTGGAAGTACTGACAGAAGGTCTGGACAGAGTTCTTTTGGTCCGAGGCAGTGGCCGTGAAGTGATCACCATTTATTCTTAACCCATTCGTCTATTTTATTCAGTGTGTCTGGTCCCTGCCCTGTGTTGCCTCTCCCCACACCCCAAAAAACAAAACAAAGTTCTTTGCCATAATTTGTGCAGCTTCGTTAAGAGCAGTAGAGCACTGAGAAAATCACCGGCGAGCTGAATCTTCTGATATTGTTCTGTTTTTTTTCTATTAAAAATTTCTATTTAAATTATATTTTAAGAAGATTTATGTAGAAAATATTTCCGTAGTGACTTTATAAATGGTGGATGGGTTAGGATATTTATATTTAGTGTATTCTGACACCTCTTAAACTGTGGTGAAACACAAGAAAACGGTGACGCAGTGGTGTTTTTGGAACAGACAGAAATGCAAACAACTGTTTAGATGCAGGACAAACGATGAAGACCATCAAAAGGGAAAGGTTTTAGGAAACGTCTGCTTCCTCCCTTACCCAGATGCTGCTATGTTGCTTCTGTTGAGATTAGTCTTGGTTCAGGAAAGTTCTTGCAGAAACGTAATACAAATTTGTACATGATGTGCATAAAAGATTTCCCTGAAGTTACTGATTTGTCCCACTTGTTTTAAGTAACATTTCTCTGTTTAAAATCCTTAGTCAGCTCGCTGAAGCTTCCGGGTGCAATGAGATGATCCCAGTGAAACCTACGAGCACCCAGCTCATAGGATGGCTCTGATGCAGTAACTTCACCTGGTTGCAGACAGACTGGTAACAGCTGACAAACCACAGCGAGCTGGTTAACAGAGGACAGTCTCTTGTGTTCAAATGTGTATATTTTGAAGATGCTGTATGTATGTGCTGCCACTGAAAATAAAACCTGCTTTTCTGAACAGAACAAGCTCTCAAGTGTTCTACATTTGAAGTTGTTGAATGGGTTAGTGCTTAGTTGTCAAAATTCTGCACCTTTTTGGACGCTTTATTTTTGTAAATGGTGTTTGGCACCAGAAGATGGGTCTGCTCAAAACGGAATGGTTTTAATTAGAATATTAAATTGGTTTATGTTTACAATACAGTCAACCTCTCCTGCTTCAACTGAGACGGCAGCAGTGCAGGGCCCAAGTATGTGACTAGGTTCAAGGACAGAACGTTCATCATAGCGCTCTCAGGCAAAGTGGAACAAAGTTCTCTTCTTCCTTTTGCTGTCCTTGTTGCCTCTTTGTTTTTTCTTTGACTGACTCCTGTTGCCTTGTGCTTACCCCTCTTCGTTGTGTTTCTTCTTGTTGCTTTTTCCTCTTGTTGCGTTCTGTTACGTACTCCTCCTTTTGTCACTTCCTCCTCCTCCTGTTTGTTTAGATCTTGGAGCAACACTGAACTTAATTATTCATTTGGAAGTATCATCAGCAACCCATTGCCTCAATGCTGAGCACAATAATAACCCGTAACTGAAACGATTACAACAGTAGTCATGCACTTCAAGTTGGTTTTTTCCCAAGTGTTTGAAGGATACAACCCCATATTTGGGGTGGAGGAAGGAGGAAAGAAAGTTCTGAGTGCTCTTTATGCTGCATTAATTCTTTCAATTCAAATTCTAGGCACATAGGATCTTGACCAAGTGTGAAGAAGAAACTTAGAGGTACTTTAAGTACTCTTGGATGTACTGTTTTTCTTGCTTAGAGCAAAGAGTTAGCATAACTAGATAAGTCCTAATGGTAAGTTATTGGAATCAACCACTTACCACAACTGTTTCAAGACTTGTTAGCGTCTCAGGATCTGACTGTATTATTTTTGAGGGGTATATAGTGTTTTATAAGGCTGAGTACATTGAAAACAATTCCAGAATATGAAGTGAAAAGACTGAGTAACTTATAAAAAGTTGGTTGCATGGAAACCTGGTTTTGTTCCAACACTTACAGAGGAGAGATAAAAATAGGAAGAAAGTGGGAATGGGATGAATGAAAAGGTCACTGTGGTGAAGAACCATCTCATGAAAGGGATCCTGCCTTTAAAATTGAGGAGCCGCTCTTTGCATGTGGTTAGATTAGCACCCATTAGCTTTATTAGTTCATTGATTTCAAATGATAATATGCGTTGTTCTGTTGTGTTGTCTTCAGACTGAGCAACAAGGAATTGCAGCTGCCTACCACCTGACGTAACTGGAGACAGGTGAACAGGAGATAGCGTCGTCCTCCTCCTCTTCCTCCTCTTCCTGCCTTGGAGCTTCAGGAGGTCGGACAGCGCCCGAGGGGACCGATCCCGGCCCTTCTGGATGCTGCTACCCGGGACCCCGTCCCCACTCCTGGGCGACCGAGCCCCCTGACCCGGCCACTGCTTCCCGCATCCAACTGTGCTGAGGCATATGGAAAATAAGGAGGTGACTGGTGACAGCCATCACAGCTTCACTGAGGGCAGACCTTGCCTGACTAAACTGGTGGCCTTCTCTGACAGAGTTACAGCATTGATGGGTAAGGGAAGAGCAACTGCTCTCAACTACCTGGACTTGTGCAAGGGCATTTGACACTGGCCCACGTGACATCCCTGTCTCTAAAATAGAGAGATGTGGATTTCACAGATGAATCACTGAGTAGATGGAAGAATTACTTGGATGATTATGCTTGGAGAGGTGTAATCAATGACTCAGTGCCCATGTGGAGATGGGCTATGAGTGCTGTTCCTCATGGGTCTGTGCTGTTTAACATCTTTGTCAGCAACACGGACAACTGCACTGAGTGCCCCCTTAGCAGGTTTGGTGACACCAAGCTGCGTGGGGTGGCTGACAACCCGGAGGGAAGGGAGGCCATGCAGAGGGACTTTGAAAGGCCAGAGAACTGGGCCCATGCAAACTGAATGAAGTTTAACAAGTCAAAGTGTTCTGCATCTGGGTTAAGGTGATCCCCAAGCCCAAATCTGTGCTGGGAAGTGAATGGATTGAGAGAAGTACTTGGGGGTGTTGGCAGATGAGAAACTAAGCATGAGCCAGCAATGTGTGAGGGTAGCCCAGCTGTGTCCTGCGCAGATCAAAGGAGGGGATTCTCACCCTCAGCTCTTGTGAGACCAGTTCTGGAGTCCCCAGTGCGACAAGGCCATGGAACTGGTGGAGTGAGGCCAGAGGAGGCCACAACGATTATCAGCGGTCCCTGTCTGTCGCAGGGGGTTGGCCTAGATGGACCTCTAGAGGTCCCGTCCACCCCACGCCGTTCTATGATTCCGAGCCGTTCGTCCTTACAACGCGGGGCTTTCTCGAAGCAGCTGTGTGAGACAGGCTGGCCGCGCTCCGCCCGCGCTCCCGAGCTCAGGCCAGCTCCGCCCTCCGCGGGGCCGAGCACGGAAGCAGCCGCTCCCGGCCCGAGCAGCGGCCCCACCCCCGCGCAGCACGCGCACTCCCGGCAGCCCGCGCATGTGCAATGCCGTCAGCATATGAGCCTTTCCCGCCTCCGCGCATGCGCAATGCCGGGCCGCGGGCGAGTTCCGGGCGCGAGGGAGGGCAGGCCTTCCCTTTCTGCTGGCGGACGCCATCATGGTAGGAGCCTGCGGCCGCGGCCTCCGCGAACAGGAGCTTTCTTGACGGGGATGGGGCCGCTCTGCAGGTGCTGCGGCCCCTAACTCGGGCCGGGCTGGGATGGAGGGAGGCCACGGCCGCGACACCTTGTCTCTGCAGGCGCTGAGGCCCCCTAACTCGGACCGGGCTGGGATGGAGGAAGGCCGCGGCGCCTGGGCTGGAGTCGGCCCTTGGGGCGCGCGGCGTTGCCCAGTCAGGACCGCACACGGAGCGCAGCTCCGGCCCTTGGGGCTTGGTCCTGCGCCCTGATGCTGCACCCCAGCGCTTCCCCACGCGGGTCTAGGGCGGGCGAAAAGCAACTGAGGGCCTTCTCGTGGTTCCTTTGCTCAAGCGAAGGGGGTTTGTTAGCTGTGAAAGTTTGGGAAGGTTTTTGAAAGGCACTCAGAATCTAGAGGTCCTCGTAGGACTATGCTGGCCCAACTTCTTCCCATTCTTACCGCTGCCAGGTGTTCAAACGCTTCGTCGAGATCGGCAGAGTCGCCTTCATTTCATTCGGGCCACATGCTGGCAAGCTGGTGGCTATTGTGGATGTAATTGATCAAAATAGGGTGAGTTATGAGGGCTGTACCTTTTATGTTCTTCACTGCCTTAACAGGAGCTTGTACGCTAAGCTAAAGTTCGTAGATTTAAAGAGTAACTTCCTGCGACCAGGTTTTTCAAAGAAATAATTAGCAAAAAGAGGGGTTGCGTTTGAAACTTCCAGAAACGTGCTTATTTCACTGGCAAGGCGTGTTTCTCTGTTGTTTCCTGGAACACAGCAGACAAGTGATGTCAGCTTGAGTGTAACCCACACCAAGGGAGTTGCATGAATGTGTGTTCAAAGTGGATGGGTGGGCAAGGGGACTCCTCGTGTTTCTGATCAAAAAAAAGAGGTTAAGTTTGGGATCTTAATCTCTTTTCTGTGTCTTCTAATTAAGTAATTTGGTTCTTCAGGTTTATTTTTCCTAAGGTGAAAGAAATTAAGTGTAAAGCTATGTTGCCTGTGCAAGTCTTATTGATCTTGATGTTGGTCTAACAATTGTCTAGATACTGTTGGTATTTTATTAGGAAGTTACTGTGTAGATCGAGTATGATGGGAAGACTGCTACAAAGCCCCCTATATTTGTTTTCCAGGCTCTAGTTGATGGCCCCTGCAGTGGTGTCAGAAGGCAGGCCATGCCCTTCAAGTGCATGCAGCTGACTGACTTTGTTCTCAAGTTCCCACACAGGTGAGTTGGCCCTGCAGTGACCTGTGTCAAAAAACATGTCATTACTTGGTAGTTGTATTAGATGGTGTAGCCTAAATCTAGAAGGTTCATACAGCATTGCTGATACTGGTTGATGACTTCAGGTACAAAGGAAATAACACACTGGCACAGACAGCTGCAGGTAGTTGTGGAGTGGGTAGAGGCAGGAAATATTATACAGTTTGCTATTGCTGATGCTTAGGTCACCTTCAGACCTTAAATACAATTTCTACATACAGAATTACATTGATGTAGTAGGAGGCCGAACTAATTCTTCTTTTTAAGCTGATTACCACACAAGTCTGTAACTGAGAAACAAAAATTACTGCCTTCCTGATTCTGAACCAGAGCTGGGAATTGTGTGAGAGTGTGCCTCTTGGAGGTGCTCAGCTGTCAGGCCTAGCAAAGTGTTTTATAAAAGCTCTGAACATAATGTTGTGACTGTTGCGATGCAGTGCTCGTCAGAAGTGTGTGCGACGTGCCTGGGAGAAGGAAAACATAAATGAGAAGTGGGCAGCGACAAGATGGGCAAGGAAGATTGAAGCCCGAGAAAAGGTACAGTTTTTCATTGCACTAGTAATGCCTGTTGTATTACTTCTGCTTGGTAAAATGAGGTCTAATCTAATAAGTGTTTTCAGCTGCAGGCTGAGATTAAAGACAGACAAGGCATAAATTTGCTGCCTGTCAGCTTCGACATCTCGTATTTCAACAGTAAACATAGTTGGGCTTGTTTGGTCATTTCCGTAGCCACATTTTTCCTTAACAAAGACCTTAAATCATGAGCTAGTTATAGATGTGCAGCTAAAGCCAGCTTGGACATGATCAGCGTTCTTGTGGAATGCATTGAAACACTGAGTGTTACTACTTGACCTTGTATGTGGCTGATTCATGACTGATTCTTTTCAAACAGAAAGCCAAGATGACTGACTTTGATCGCTACAAGGTTATGAAAGCAAAGAAAATGGTGAGTGCCTGATTCTTTCTTTGTTATGGGGTTCATGCTTGTGGCTTTCACTTTAGAATCACATAGAGATGGCAGTAGCCTTTTGTAGCTGCCTTGGCTTATGGAGTGGCACAAAGCATGTGAGTGCGTTCAGTTGTTCGTGCTGCTCTTCAGTTGTTCGTGCTGCTTTGGCCCTACTTAAACCAGCACGGTCTGTGTGTCAGTCCTCCAAGTTAGAGCTGAGGAGGGAATCACCTGCTGGTTGACTTCAGGCTCTTGATGTGTTGCTGTTAGAATTTCATTCCATAGTGAAAGTCATGATACATGAAATAACTAGGTTACCCGAGTTACCAGCTGGAATGATGTCCACTTGGTAGTTTAGCAGAGCTTTAGGTGGAGTTTGACACTGCAGATGTAATACCTGGTAAATCCTGCTGTGATCTATGGGTTACAAAGGGTGATTATCAATGTGGGCAGCACATAAAACCTTAGAATTTCGTACATGAGCTGCTGCTGGATTTTTTTCTAATGAATAGTAAATGTTTTCCTTTTCTACAGAGAAACAGGATCATCAAGCATGAAATGAAGAAGCTCCAGAAGCTGGCTTCTAAAAAAGGGAAGCCTCCCAAGTCTGAGAAGGCTCCCAAGTTGGAGAAGGCCCCCAAGGCAGAGAAGGCACCCAAGCCCAAGGCAGAGAAGGCACCCAAGGCACAGAAATAAAAGGAGCTTGTGATTATGTAGGACTTCACGTCTTCTGGTTCTTCATTAACAAATGGTTAACGTCTGACGTCAGTTGAAAAAGAGTTCTTGTCCGTCTCGCTTATTTATGTCCAGGTGCTGGGTTTAGCATTTCTGTGGAACACAGAAATGGTTTTGTTGATGTTCTGTATGGAACACAGCAGACTGTGTGGCTTGTATTAGAAACAGTGTGGCCACCAGCAGTAAGGAGGTTATTGTCTCTCTGTTTGGCACTGGTAAGGCCAGATGTTGAGAGTATTGCATCCAGTTTTGGGCACCTCAAGACAAGAGAGATGTGGAGGTGCTGGAGCAGGTGCAGAGGAGGGCAACTAAGCTGGTAAAGGGCCTAGAGAATAAATTGTATAAGGAAAGACTGAAAGAGCTGAGGCTCTTTAGTTTGAAGAAAAGGAGGCTGACCCCTCATCATGCTCTACAACTACCTGAAAGAATGTTGTGGAGAGGTTGGTGCTCTTCTCACAAGCAATTGGTGATAGACTGAATGGGTTCAAGTTACAACAAGGGAGGTTTAGACTTGATATTAGGAAGATTTTTTTTACAGAAAGGGCTTCCCAGGGAGGTGGTTGAGTTGCCATCCCTGGATGTGTTTAAAGATCGTTTGGATGAGGTGTTGAGGGATATAGTTTGGGGGTAACCTCGTAAGGTAGGGTACATGCTTGGACTCAATGATCCCAAGGGTCTTCTCCAACCGGAGTGATTCTGTGATATGAAAGATAAATAGTTATGCTACTTTTTCCTTTATAAAATAAGGCATAAACTGTGAGTATGTGTCCTAGTTAGAGTATGTTAGTGTTTGACTGACAAATTGCTGTTAAACTGTTGTAAATTGCTTCCTATTTTCTAAAAAGGAATATTCTACCCTCCTTTAGGTAGTAACCTGGAGTATTTACCTGCTGCAGATGTCTGACAGGACCACAGTTGTACTGAGCGCTGCTGTGAGTGATAGTAAGAGATAGAAGTCCCTGAACTGGTGTTTGTGGGTACCTGCTCTTCAGCTTGTTTAAGACCTGAGCCTAATTGCAGTTTCTTAAATCATGTGGTATATAATTCCTGCTTTTTAGTCAAAATTATTAAGTTCAAAGGAGACATGACCAAAAAATTACTCAAACAGTCTGGAACGCTGAAGTTTAGTCTCTGCGCTGTTTGTGTGCGGCAGCGTCAGCATCCAGCTTGTCCTGTCTTTGCTCCCTGTATGTTGTTGGCAGGGAGTATCACAGAACTTTAGGGATTAGAAGGGACCTTGAAGGATCATCCAGTCCCATCCTGCCACAGCAGGATCACCTAGATCCAGTCACGCAGGAACAGTCCAGGTGGGTTTGAAACTGATCCAGAGAATGAGACTCCACAACTCCCTTGGCAGCCCCTTCCAGGGCTCTCTCACCCTCACTGGAAGAAGTTCCTTCTCACATTGATGTGGAACCTCCGCTGTTCCTGCTCACACCCACTGCCCCTTGTCCTATCACTGGGTGCCCCTGAGCAGAGCCTGGCTCCATCCTGCTGACACCCACCCTTTATTTATAAACCCTAATGGGGTCACCTCGGTCTCTTTTTCCTAGCTCAAAGAGACCCAGCCTCCCTCAGCCTTTCCTCATCAGGGTCATGTTTCATTCTCTTCATCATCTTTGTGGCTCTTAACCTTCAAGATTCTCCCTCTCCTACAGTGCTTCACTGGAGTGCAACACAGGTTCCACTCTCACACCAGACTGAAGGTCACTCATTTCCAAAAGCTAGTGGAGGACAGATCGCAACAGACTGTGAGTCGATCCTTCTCTGGAGATACTTAAAACCCGCCTGGACATGTTCCTGTGTGGCTGGATTTAGGTGATGCTGCTGTGGCAGGGGATTGGACTGGGTGATCCTTTGAGGTCCCTTCCAGTCCCTGATGTTCTGTGATAAAAGCTGCCATTTCTTGGGGGAGCGGGCTAGGAAACTGTGGCTTCTCTAATGACACAGTAACTCTCTTGGACACAGGACATTGTGGTGAGAGCTATTTTGGACTGAAGAAGGGAGAGCTTTAAAAACAGCTCTGAGAAATTAAAGCTGAAAAGAAAACCCTAACTCACTGGACTCATCACATTTTGAGTCCTGTGACAACAGTGCTGTGATCTGAGAAGCAACCCAGATTTTCTAGCGTTTATCTGAAATGTAAGCATGAGGAAGGAGTAGACAGCTCTGCAGGACTTAATAGCTCTTGTGTCTGAGTCATGAGGAGGAGCAAGGAGGATACAATAGTGTTTTGTGGGAGGCATGAAGCCCCTGTGCTGAGGGAACACGCGGTTCCTCTGCAGATGGTGCTGTTTTATCTGGCAATTTAAACGCTGCTTTTAAAGGATTTCTGTCTCTTCAGGATGTGACCCCCTGCTTCTTGTCTGGAGTCAGACAAACGGTGGCCAGCAGGATGACCATGAGCAATGTGCCCTTGTGGCCAAGAAGGCCAATGGCGTCCTGGGGTGGTTCAGATAAGGGTTGCTTAGCAGATGGAGAGAGGTTCTCCTCACCCTCTCAGGAGGGAGAGCAAAGGCTGGGACAGCTCTTTGCTGGGCTGTTACTGAAGGGCAAAGCCATAAAAACCTGCAAAGAGCATCTTCTCAGACCTGTGCTTCATTTTGCTGGCTCTGGGGCTGAGTGGTCCCCGGGCTCCCCCTGCCCCTCCGCTTGTCTGGCACTGGGCTGTGGGAGCAGGTGGATTTGGGAGGACTGTGTGTCCTCAGCCTTCTTCCCCTCTGCACCCCCTGTCCTCAAATTGCCCCTCGGCACTAAAAACAGCACCAACCAGCCAACAGCCGAGCAGCAAGAAGGGCTTTTATTGTGAAAAAGACTCTTCAAAGTCTTACTCTCCCCTCGCCAGCCTCTGCGATCCCCTCCCCACGGAGAGGTGGGGCTGGGCTGAGGCAGCGCAAGGGCGGACCCGGGGGCTGGGTAGTGCGGGGAGCCGGGATGAGCAGCTCCGGCTGGGAACCCCGGCGTGGCTCAACTTGTCGAGAGGCAGCGGGCTGATCAGGCGCTGGAGGACCGGAGGGTTTCCGTTTTCTCGTTGCTCTTCCTTTGGTTGGTTGGTTTGGGGGTTCCTGTTTGGTCCCGGGGCTCCGAGGACGTGCTGCCGGTGCCCATCGGGAGGTGGCAGCGTACGGGAGGTGAAGCAGTGGAGGTCAGCTGGTGCCACACATGGTAGGATTGAGGGGTTTTCTTGCCGAGCTGGTGGTGGGGAAGCTGAGTCTGCTCATGGGACAGACTGTCAGGTCCCAGCTCTCTCCGATCTTGGGGCAAGGGACCCCTCAAAGGGTCGTGGGAGGTGGTGATGCCAGCAAAGCAGTAGGGGGGATGTGACTGTCTTTCACAGCACTAGGGGCCAGCAGGCTGGACCGGTGCCAAAGAGCCTCTCTGTGCTTTGCATCTGATCCTCACAAGGCACAGCCCTTTCATGAGAAAGTTGCAAAGGAAAGTCATCCTCTCCCTGCCGGAGAACTGGCACTGTTTCCCCAGCATTAGCAGACTCCCCTGCATCTGCAGCATATTTCACACCTGAGGATGGTTTCATGTCGTCTAGTTCTAGTGCTTGAATTCAGGACATCCCTTGGAAACTGTTCTTTCAGACCCATCTGAGCAAACACAAGTCAGCTGAGCTGGGACGAGGCCCCTCAGTGCTCTGCATCACTCCTGTCCTGCTGTGGGACAGCCTTCCCCAGGCTGGGGGGATTGGACTAGGTGATCTTTTGAGGCCCCTTCCAGTTCCTGATGTTCTGTGATCTGTAGGGGTGTGGGGATGTGGGGCACGCTGGTGGGCTTTACCCTTCCCTTCTTACTGTTTGCAGATGCTGTTCTGAGTTTCTTAAATAATGAACTTCAGCGTCAGGGAAAGTAGGCCAGATGGTGACAGGCTTTGCCCTGGGTGGGGTTTGTGGGGCACAGGTAGCGCTCAGAGCCAAGAGGCAAGCAGCTTCCCCCTTTTTTCCCCTCTCTTTAAGAAGTGATGACTTAAACAGAGGCGAGTGGGTTACTTGCTGCACCTGAGGCCAGGGCATATGAACAATTCTGTTTTGAAGAAAGCTAACAGGACTGAAAATCCCTGCTGTCCTCCTCCCTTCCCTTTGGAATCCCACGAATGCACTTGCTTGCTCTCCAGGGAGGGAAAAAAGACCTGTCAGCCAGCTCTGGGAAGCACAGCTGGCTGCCTTGGGCAACATCTGCTGAAGCACCAACAAGGGAATCCAGCACTGCTCCCCACCAGCACCCTCAGGCAGGTTCTGTGAGCCCCTGTCAGGCACCAAGCCAGTACTGCTGTTCCCCAGTGCTGCTCCACCAGTTAGTGCAGGTCACCTCTCCCCAAAAGACAGAAAAAGCACGACCCCCAGTAACAAGTAAAATGTGACCAGAGCTGCTTGAGAGAGTCCAGTACAGAGCTGCAGAGACAATGAAGGGAGGGGAGCATCTCCCTGATGAGGAAAGGCTGAGGGAGCTGGGGCTCTGGAGCTGGGAAAAAAGGAGACTGAGGGGTGACCTCATTAATGTTGATGGACTGGATGATTTTTCAGGGTCCTTTCCAGTCCCTACTGTTCTGTGATTCTGTGTAGGAGAGTTTCAGCAGCCCTTCAGCCACTCATCAGCAGGGTTGGTAAATGCATCAAGAGTGAGAGGAAATAACGTTTGGGTTATTTTATTGTGTTCCTTCCCAAGTTGAATGCAGCCCATGACATCGTGCAAAAGAATATGTGACCTTCTAACAGCTCTACTGTTTCTCACTGGTTCCTGGCCATGTTCCTGTGTGACTGGATCTAGGTGATCCTGCTGTGGTGGGGGGACTGGACTGGATGATCTTGCGAGGTCCTTTCCAACCCCTAATGTTCTGTGATTCTGTGAGGCAGTGTGTGTGATTCAGAGAGAAGAAATCCAGCCAGCGGGCCACAGGCTGCTGCTCTCCTCCAAAGCATCCGCTGCGTAACCCGTCCCAAACAAAGGCAAAGCTGTTCAAAATTAATGGGGGGCACAAGACACAGATGTTGTACAGAGGAGACGCACATCTGTTTTGCCAAGGAAGGGGCCCTCTTCTTGCTGTTTCAGCAGACAGATGGGAAAGCTGCTCTGAAAAGCCTCTGGAGCTGAGTGCAACAGGCTGGCCAGGAAACTGGGATGAGGGGAGGGGAGAAGGCAAATCTGGTTCCATCAGGCACAGGAGCAGGGAGACAGGAGCTGCTCTCCCTCTTGATGTTCCTGCTAGGTGTAAGGGTTACAGGAAAGAGTAGGCAGAGAGGAGAAGGTGTGAGGAGGACCTCACGATGTTACTGGGACTGGTTTTCATTTGGGGCTGCCCAGATCCTCCCTCTCTCCTGTGCACATGAGGTGCTGTTTTGGGTCCGCTGTGACCTGGATGGTTCGAGTGCAAGTTGCTGTCGCATCATACAAGGCCGTTAGTAGTGGAGATGTTTGCACGTGTAAAGGTCAGAGGATGTGTGTGTCTGGGTGACCTGGCCTGAAAGGCAATCAGCAATCTCTTGTCTCTTGAAGTGGAAGAGCCAGCTGAGCAAGAGTCTGTGGTAAAAGCCCCGACTCTGAATTTAAATAGGAGAAACATCTGAAATCTTTCAGTTTGGTTACCTTGAGCAGAAGAAGTGGGGTGTCCTGGAGCCTGTCTGTTTCTATGGTGCTTTGTGCTCACTTTTGAGCCCCAGAGGGGTCTTGAGCTGTGCTGGATAGAGTGTTGGGGTGAGAAGCACCTTCTCCATCCCTGACAGAGCTGAACATTAGCTTTCTGTAAGGTGGGAGATCTACACAGTGGGATTGAGGAGAACAATGAGTCCTTCAAAATGACTCAGTTTAGTGGCAAGGACACTTATCACCACAGGAAAAGCAAGGTTCTGCTGTAGCATGATGCCAGCTCAGATGCAGGACGTACTGTCCGTTCTCTGCAGCACCACCACCCCCAAAATCCCCCCACTCCAGCTCCTGCTCAAGTGACAGCACTGCTCGTGACTGCGTCAGCTCTATAGACCCCATAGTGCAGTGGGCATCCTCCACCCAGGTGGTGTCCTCCATCTCCTGCCCTGGGGCCTCTGTAAAGATGCTGAATGCAACAGGTTGGGATGCTCTTGGAAGCTACTCCTGGCCTGTGCGACTGGATCTAGGGGATCCTCCTATGGTGGGGGATTGGACTAGATGATGTTTCGAGGTCCCTTCTAATCCCTAACGCTCTGTGATTCCTGTGAAGTGGGTGCTCAGAGCGAGCAGCTCCGACACCACGTCACCCCTTCGTGCTGCTGCCGCTGTGTTGTCCCGTGCTGGTGCAAAGCCTGCTTCTCTGGCCAGCGTGTTGTAAATCATCTCTTGGAGAAGGAAGCCTTTCAGGCTGCCCAAAATGAGCAGAGCAGAGCGCAGCGTGATTTCATTTCACTGCGGGCGGTGTAACTTGGCTGTGTTACGGTTTGGTTTTGGACACGCTAGTGGGAAGGTTTGTGTGCCAGCTAGGCGAACGTTGCTGACTCCGCACCACGTAGCAATATATCAGTGAGGTTTCCATCTCCCAGCTTTCGGCCAACGTAGCGTTTGCTGTGGCTCTCTTGCCCGCGGTTTGTAGGAGCACAGTCCCCCTTCCTACCTCCACAGAGCTTGGCTTGAGCTGCCTGTTCCAACACGTGGCAGCAGGTGCCCCTTGAGCAGACAGGCAGTGCCTCAGTGCCATGTACCTGCCCTGGGTAGATATGAGCCAGCACTGTGCTCAGGTGGTCAAGAAGGCCAGTGGTGTCTTGGCACGTATCAGAAACAGTGTGGCCAGCAGGAGTAGGGAAGTGAGTGTCCCCCTGTACTCAGCACTGGTGAGGTCACAGCTTGAGTACTGGGTTCAGCTTTGGGCACCTCAATACAAGAAAGACACCGAGGTGCTGGAGCAGGTCCAGAGAAGGGCAACAAGACTGGTGAAGGGTCTGAAGAACAGGCCTTGTGAGGAGCTAATGAAGCTGCAGCTCTTTAGTCTGAAGAAGGGAGGCTAAGGGAGACCTTATCGCTGTCTACAACTACCTGAAGGGAGATTGTGGAGAGGTGGGAGTTGGTCTCTTCTCACAAGTAACAAGTGATAGGACAATAGGAAATAGGCTCAGGGTGCACCAGGTGAAGTTTAGTTGGACATGAGGAGAAACTTCTTCATGGGAAGGGTCATCAGGCCTTGGAACAGGCTGCTCGGGGGGGAGTTGAATCGCCGTTGAATCGCCATCCCTGGACATGTAAATCTGGGGCTTAGGGACAGGGTTTAGCAGTGGGCTTGGGACAGCTGGGTTAGTGGTTGGACCCAGCGACCTTAAAGCCTTTTCCAACCCAAACGATTGCATGACTGATCCTGCTGTGGCAGGGGGATTGGACTACCTGGTCTTCTGAGGTCTCTTCCAATCCCTTATGTTCTGTGCCTCTATGATTCTGTTCCTCTGACTGAAAGCTGTAAGCTGAATTGCTCCAAAAGCATCATTAGCCTGTAAGTCTGAGAGGGAGATCTCAAAGGAAAACCCCCTGTGGTTGCTGCTGCTGAGTTGGGGGCTTTGTGACTCCACTCACACGCCTCAGCTGATGGCACTGTCTTTGGGAGACGTGTGGCTCCCCACCACGGCGTCATCCACAGCAGCTTCCCCGCACAGAGGGCTTAAAACCTGATGGCTGCTCAGGTAGTGCTGGATCAGCTTATGAAGGGGACAGATCCTCTTAGGGCTGGAGTCGTACTGGTGATGAGTCCCTGCAGCCCGTGGTAGCCTGCGGTCCTAAAAGCCCTGTGTCTGGAAATGATTCTGCTCAGCCAGCTGCCTTCTGGAAATCATTCTGGCTGCTGGCTCTCACTCCCCCATCTTTTCAGCAATTTTTTTTGCTCCAAGCTTTTCCTTTTATAAACAACCTCTTCTCCCTTCTCTGGCATCATGTGGTCCTGCTGCATCTGCCATGGGTGTGCCTGTGCTGCCAAAACAAATAATCCCCAAAAGATGTAGCCACTTGGCCTTCATGTGAGCCAGCAGTGTCCCCAGGTGGCCAAGAAGGCCAACAGGATCCTGGCTTGGATCAGGAATAGTGTGGTCAGCAGGAGAAGGGAAGTTATGGTGCCCTTGTGCTCAACCTTTGTGAGGTCTCACCTCAAGTACTGGGGTCAGTTCTGGGCCCCTCACTATAGGAAAGACATTGAGATGCTGGAACATGTCCAGAGCAGAGCTACCAAGCCCATGAGAGGCTTAGGGAACCAGTTGTATGATGAGGCTGAGGGGAGACCTCATTGTCCTCTACAACTACCTGAAAGGAGGCTGTAGGAGGGGGTTGGCCTCTTCTCCTTAGTAACTACTGACCAAACCAGGGGCAATGGTCAGAACTTGAGGCAGGGGAGGTTTGAGGAAGAAATCTTTTTTAATTTCATAAGTTTTGGAAGCACAATCTTTGACTGTGAAGAATTCGTCACCCGTAAGGTGATCCCATACCTCGTGGCGGCATCTGTGGTGGGGCAGCCCTTGATCCGACCACCTTCTGAAGGGACCGTGGCTAATTCCTGCCATCAAGGGTGCTGCCAGCCATAACTTCCCTGCTGCCGTGCCGTGGAGGCAGCGAGTGCTTGGGGACACCTTTCCCTGGGAGCTCACAAACAGAGGGTCTGCTCCTCCAAAGCAAACCCCATCGTGAGAGCTCTGCTTGGGCAGGGGGGACACAGGTCTGGGGGACCCTTGGCCACGGTAACTCCCGGTAACACTGACTCTTTTCTCTCCTCACAGGCCCAGCGACTGTGGCGAAGGATTGGGCTGAAGCCTCCTGCCCAAGCAGCCCTTGGGGTGCTGCTGGCCCTGGCCTTGCTGGCTCTTGCCCACCTGCCCCCATCATCAGACCTCTCCTTCCACCGACTGCCAGCATCAGCCTCTCCAGGTTCGCAGTGGGAGGTGGCCACTCCTCTATCTGAGGGACTAGCGCACAGCAAAAGGCTCTCTTCACCCACCATCCACTGGCCACGGGAGCAGCCTCCCGGCCGGGGCGAGCTGCAGAGACAGAGGTCGGGGTGGAGTACTCCCCCATGGCTCTCTGATGACGACGTCCAGAAGATGCGGCTGCTCGCAGGTGGGCACGTGGTCTCCAAAACCCGCATCCCAGCCCATGGCCAAGTCCTGCGAGTGGGTCTGCGGGCTGCGGGGGACGCTGAGCGGGGCGCCTCGCCAGCCAGCCTGGAGGGGGACTGCTGGCGTGGGCAGTGCGGGCTCATCAAGCGCCATGGGGACCTCTACGAGGTGCTGGCCTTCCACCTGGACAGAGTGCTGGGACTGAACCGCAGCCTGCCCGCTGTGGCCCGGCGCTTCACTAGCCACCTCCTGCCCTACAGCTACACCAATGGTTCCTTGAGACCCATCATCTGGTGGGCACCTGACCTCCAGCACCTGGATGATGCCAACAATGACCAGAACTCCTGCATCCTGGGGTGGCTGCAGTACCAGGAGATGCTGCAGCCCCACAGACTGACACTGGTGGCTGGGGATACTCCTTGCTCCAGCATCCCACGCAGTGAGTGGAGCCGCCTGGCCCTCTTCGACTTCCTCCTCCAGGTAAGGCTGGGGAGATGGAGACCATCTGTCCCACCAGCAGTGCTGCCGGGTCCCCCTGCACCTGCCTTGTCTGACCACGGTTTCCTTGTCCTCTGCAGAGGCTGCACATTCTGGGATGTATTTTTCACTTGTTAGCTAACAGGGAGCAGCAGAACTTTGTGCAGAAGCAGTGGCCCAGTTCCTGCCTGGGCCTGGCAGAGAAAATCACAGGCAGGTTTCAAGCACAGCAAGTCCAGGCTCACCTGGCCAAGCTTTCTCCTGGCACTGCTCCATCGGCTCCACTTCAAGTGGATGCCAGCAGCAGCTTGGGAAAGGGAATCCCTAGGGACAAGTTCTGCATCGGTCCCTCAGACCCAGATCCAGGGATGCTCTACTGGCACTGGAAATCGGGAGCCCTGCCCCATGATAGAGCTTTCCTCTCTTCCTTGGGATTAGGGTTGTTCCTGTGTGACTTGATTTGGGTGATCCTGCTGTGGTGGGGGGACTGGATGATCTTTCAAGATCCCTTCCAATCCCTGCATGCTAATATAGAGTGTGGATGGAGCAGGCACTGAGCTCCATCAGGAAAGCCTGACAGCTTTTGCAGTGTCATCTCCACGCCCAGGGAGTTTTGCAAGTCAGCTCAGCCCCTGGGTGCTCTCACGCCTCTTTCTGCCCCGCTGTGGTGTGCAGCCTTTCCATTTAATGTCTCCTGATGATCCTTAGAAACTCTGAGCAAGAAAAGTTCGTGGCTGGGATCCACCTGACCGGAGCACCGAGCCCTGCTAAGGTCCCCACATGTCTCCTGCAGGTTCACGACCGCCTGGACCGCTACTGCTGTGGGTTTCAGCCTGATCCCTCAGAACCCTGCGTGGAGGAGATGCTCCATGAGAAGTGCCGGAACCCAGCGGAGCTGGTCCTGGTCCATATCCTGGTACATTCCTTGCTCCTCAGTGGCTGCTCTGGGGCTGATGGTGCCTAGGATGGTGCTTGCAGGGCTGTCAGCAAAGGGGACACAGTTCCATTCCCTTGGTTGATGAGGGCTGCATGGTGGGAGGCACAGAGACACCTAAGCTTTGGCAGCTGCTGCTCCCAGATGTTCCCAGGCTTTCTCAATGCATTAAAAACAGCCTAGAATGCCAGGCTGGTAAACTTCTTCCCATCTCCCTGACAGGTCCGGAGGAGCGCACCATCCCGCCTGGTGTTTATCGACAATGCAGGCAGGCCACAGCACCCTGAGGAGAAGCTTAACTTCAGGCTCTTGCAAGGCATAGACAGGTAGGAAGGACACTGCTGGGGTCACATCCTGGGTGAGGGCTGAGCTTGCATACACGGGATGGACATTAGCCCCGCTATGTGGCTCCTGACCTCTCCTGTCAGGCACCCCTGTGAAGGTGAGCTGTCTCCCACACAGAACAGGGCAGATGGGTGGGCTCATAAGCTCATCACAGAACATTAGGGATTGAAGAGACCTCAAAAGATCATCTAGAGCAATCCCCTCACCACAGCAGGATCCCCTCGATCAAGTCACACAGGAACATGGCCAGGTGGGTTTTAAACGTCTCCAAAGAAGGAGGCTCCACCACCTCCCTGAGCATCCCCATTCTTGGATGTCACCCTCTCCATGAAGAAGATGATGTGGAACCTCCTCTGTTCTAGCTCACACCCAGTGCCCCTTGTCCTATCACTGGATGCCACTGAGCAGATCCTAGCTCCATCCTCCTGACACCAACCCTTCACATATTGGTCAACATTCATGGGGTCACCCCTCAGGCTCCTTTTTCCCAGCTCCAGAGCCCCAGCTCCCTCAGCCTGTCCTCATCAGGGAGATGCTCCCCTCCCTCCATCATCTCTGTGGCTCTGCGCTGGGCTCTCTCCAGCAATTCCGTGTCCTTCTGGAACTGAGGGGCCCAGAACTGGATCAGGCATGTCTCTGCCTAAAGGTCCTCTTTACCCTGTGCTGGGTGGCTAATGACAGTCTCCAAAGCTTATTTTCCCCCCTGTGAGTGGCAGCTGCACAAAAATGATGACTGGTCAGGTGTTTCAGCATTTCTGGCATTGCTGGCTGTCAGACACTTTGGCAGCCTCTAGGGCCCCTTGATTTGGAGCTCATCTGAGCCCACTGCTGATGGAGCACTGAACGCTTGCCGTGGGCAGAATTTTAAGCAGGAGGCCCCTCACTCCGTGGCTTCTGTAACATTCTTCTGGGTGATCCTGCTCTGGCAGGACTGGATGATCTTTCAAGGTCCCTTCCAATCCCTAATGTTGTGTGATTCTTCTTGAACCACCAGGATGGCCTCTGCTCAGGCCCCTTCCTTGGTTAACCCCTTCTCTCTTCTGTTCTTCCACTGCAGCTTCCCAGCCATGGCAGTGGCCACACTGCAGTCAGGCAGGTTGCAGAGCCTGATGCTGGAGTCGCTGCGCTTGGACCGAGAGCTCTGGGAGAGCCAGGGCGGCGCCCAAGGTCTGAGACCGCTGCTTCAGACCATCGACAGACGGGCGCGCGTCCTGCTGCAGTACATCCAGGAGCACAACCTGACGGTGTTTGAGGACTCGCTGCCCTGAGCAGACCCACTATGCAAAAAACAGCGCTGAGAGGCTTGCATCGTGTCTTCGTCGTGGGCACTGTGAGACTGCGTGTGGTTGCTCGGCTCTCCGGAAGGTGTTTCCCACCTCCTTGGAGGATGCTCTGGAAAAGGAAATGGCATCACAGGGAGCGAGGAGGAGGAGGAGGAGGAAGAGACATCTCCTGAAACAATTCTGAGATTGTTTTAACTGCTTGAGAATCACAGAGCATTAGGGATTGGAAGGGACCTCCAAAGATCATCCAGTCCAATCCCTCTGCCGCAGCAGGATCACCTGGACCAAGTCACACAGGAACACATCCAGGTGGGTTTTAAATGTCTCCAGAGAAGGAGACTCATTTCTTACCAGTTTCAGTTCAATGTGACAAAATCTAAGAACACAGACGTGTGAAAACAAGCGTAACTGCATTTTTAATGTGTTTGGATGGCTTAGCTTATCAATGACTCTCGACAGTCACGGTTAGTTACACATAGTTTTTACAATATCTAAACATTACTCCAATATAACGTTAGAGATTTTGTTTTATTGTGCAAAACTTAAGCAATAAATCTCATTATTACAATAAGCAGAAAAAGCAAGGGACACTTAAAACAATATTCACATTGTGTGCAATTTTTAATCCCTACTTTATCTTCCGATGAGGAATCTAGAATTCCCATCAGTAAGTGCTATCTGAAAACAGCGATCCTTGGCTTCACCTTTTGTTACTTAGAGGGGACTCAGAGTGTGTCTTCGCGTTCGGTTTTTTTACATACGATTAAAACATCTGAGTTGATAAATATAAATTAAGACACTGAAAAGGGTGAAAAAATACATCCTGAAGGCATCCATCTAAACGGTGGCATCACTCAATTCAGAGTTTCTATGGAAAAATAAAACCCGCATTCTGATTTTCCATCTGGAAGTCAAATGACTCAAAGTTCTGCTTCAAAATTCTGGCATCCATGAATTGAAAACGCAATTTAATTCAATCACAAGGTTCAACTCAATCAATAGTAAAATTCAGTTCGATTCAAGAAAATCTTTAGCTTATCAGCTATTAAGTGCTACTAGTCCAGACAGTCACAAAGACTGGTACTTACACAGGTAGTAAGTGTCTCCTTAGAAAGAGAGATACTATGTTCAGCTGGAAACACGGGAGTATTTCCGGACTGCTGTGGGTGTCTTTGCCTTCCACATCATACATATGTGCGACAATTCCTGAACTGGAGAAAAAAACCTGCAGAGGATTCCGTTCAAGCTTGAAGATGGCGCCGCGGTCCATTCAAATTCTCTACGTATAAAAGGATCAAGAACTCTTCAGTAGTCGATTCAATATTCAAAAGCAGATCAACAATTCCGTGTAAACGCGTTAGAAAAAAACAAGCTACCTCGTAATTTGGCTTTAAAGTGACAGTCTTTCGCTGAATCTAACTTAGGAGGCATGTGAGGAAGTGACACCAAAGGAAGATTTCAGCAAGGATGCTGAGGATTATTGCTGACACGGAAACACTTAAAACACATTAATACAAAGAATCTCCAAACCCTAGGATTAGCATTTGTTGCAGTGGTATTGCTCATCCCAGTAACAATCCTTCCCCACGGAGGCCACGTGTTAAGTAATCTACAGAAAGCTGCTCTCCCAAACAGAGAGCGTCGACATCTTCCTCTGCCTCAGCTCTGCCCCAAACTTGCTAGTGATGCACCGTAGGTTTTCTACCTAAAGAATCGGGCAACTGCGCTCGCTGCCCAGCCAGCCATTCCCCAGCCATCAGCAACACCTGGTCAACTTACCTACAGTCATTAAGGTTGGGTAATCAACAAAAACTTGCACTAACTGTTAAAAACAGAGGGAGTAAGTAGCAGTAGCTATCGTCCGTCTTTTAAATAACTGAAATCTACGTGTTCAGATGTTTCTGGAAGCACGAGTGCTGGTGACATCCTTGACTCTTACAGACTGAGCCTTCTGGAAAAGCTGCACAGATGGAAAGAGCTGCCTTGAGAGAGATGGAAATAAAACCCATCGAAAGAGAGATTTCCTGATCCTGAGCCCAAACTCCTTACAGACAAGCGTTTCAGCGAGAGACGCTGCTCGTCACATCCCTTCCCCAAACCAGCTTCATAAGCTGTTGTCACTGCAACCAAACGCCCAACAATAAAACACATCCTCTCAAATTATTGTATCCCGGAGTAAAATCTGTCTTCAATTTCATATTCTTACTATGAAACATCAGTGAAAACAAGATGAATGTCGATCAGGAAACCAAACAGCACTTTATCCACCGTATCTACACCGATACGGTCATCAGGGGAGCATCTTTACCAGCTCTACCGGTGCAAAACTGGATGGCGTTTTGGAGACAATTCCAGTTGAAAAAGTTGTGTGTGATTTCAGCCATTTCAATAATTTAAAGACCAATCTCAACCCAAGCCATACAAAGTTTGCTTCAGATCTCTCTGCCCCCTGCAAAGAAAGGCACTGAGTGGTTAAAGTGTGCAAATGGCTTCTGCGAAGAAACAGTGTGCAAACAGAGCCTGTTCCATGAGCTCCATGTTCGTTAGTCATTTCCGAGAGTCCTGCAGCCAATATCTGCTGTGGGACTTGCTACAGAACAGAGGACAGTCAGTCCACGGAATCGCAGATGTCTTTCACTTTCTGATTGAAGTCTTCGGGTTGATCGGCATACACGTAATGACCAGCACCAAGGATAGCCTCGAGGACAAAGATGATGACACCGGTTAAACAGTCGGAAGAACGCAATAAACAAACACTGGTCTCAGAACCTGACTTCACACGTTACCTACTTGATCCCATACTTGAAAAGATTTCAAACCTGAAGCTAATCTCTTGTAACCTGCCTGTGTTCATCACAGAACATTAGGGACTGGAAGGGACCCCAAAAGATCATCTAGTCCAACCCCCCTGACACAGCAGGATCCCCTAGATCAAGTTGCACAGGAACATGTCCAGGCAGGTTTTAAACGTCTTCAGAGAAGGAGACTCCACAACCTCCCAGGGCTCTGTCACCCTCACCAGGAAGAAGTTCCTTCTCATATTTACGTGGAACCTCCTCTGTTCCAGCTCACACCCATTGCCCCTTGTCCTGTCACTGGAAGACACTGAGAAAAGCCTGGCACCCACCCTTCACGCATTTAGAAGCACCAATGAGGTTACCCCTCAGTCTCCTTTTCTCCAATCTAAGAGACCCAACTTCTTCAGCTGCCTCTCGTAAGGGAAAATGTTCCCCTCCCTCCATCATCCCTGTGGCTCTGCACTGGGCTCTGTCCAGCAGCTCTGTGTCCTTCTGGAACTGAGTGGCTCAGACCCAGACACAAGATTCCAGATGCAGTCTCACCAGATGCAGAACAGAGAGGGAGGAGAACCTTACTCCATCTGCTAACCACCCCTGTTCTGATCCACCCCAGGATGCCGTTGGCCTTCTTGGCCACAAGGGCCCATTGCTGGCTCCTGGCCATGCTGCTGTTAATGCACTTAGGATAAATGACTAGTAACTCAAGCACACGTCGCTGGGGATTTTCCAGACTGGCAGAAGCAGGTATCAACTCCCAGAGCCCAACAGGATTTCACTGAGACAGTCGCACAAAACCAAGAGATTAAGAGCTGGGCATCTGCCTGCCAGAGCTTGAAGGGCTTTATGTTAAATAATTTTGCAAAGTCAAAAAAAAATAAGAACTTATTAAAGCTGCAGGCGGAATCGATCTGGAATTGCTGCTGCAATAATGGGGTTCACTGCTTACAGCAGCAGTGCTGCCAGAAAGCAAGCTGTGCTGGGAGTTTTCACTGTGGGCAAGTCACAGTTCCTCCTGGGGATGCAGAGTACAGCTCCTTGATGGCCTCTGCTAGGTCCTCAGTATTTTCTCCTCAGAGATGTTACTGCCCCTCCTCACTCTGTCTGTCTGCCTCTTCGATGACATTTGGCATCATTCGGGTGGAGAGCTGAGTAACACACTCAGATACGTTTAGCACCTCGAATACCACGTGCAGTTTTGGGCACTGCAGCACAGGAAGGACACTGAGGTGCTGGAAAGGGGGCAGAGAACGGAAACTGGGCTGATCAGGGGTCTGAAGAGGAGAGGCTGAGGGAGCTGGGGCTGTTCAGTCTGGAGGAGACAAGGCTGAGGAAGACCTCACTGCTCTCTACAACTAGCTGAAGGGATAGTGAAGTAGATGCTGGCCTCTTCTCCCTAGTGACTAGAGACAAGAGGAAATGGGGCCAAGTTGTGCCACGGCAGGATATTAAGAAAAACTTATGAGAAAGAGTGGGGAGGCCTTGGAATAGGCTGCTCTGGGAGGTGGCAGAGGCACCATCCCTGGAGGGATTCAAAAAGCAGGCAGACATGGTGTTTCAGGAGACGGTTTAGTGGTTAGGGGTTGTAGGGCAGATGATTCGACTTTACTGTCTTGAAGGTGTTTTCCAACCTTGAGGATTCTACAATTCTCTGTACTGCTTCAGGCTCATCAGCATGTCAAAGAGCATGAATTTTAATGTTAATCTTATGGCTAATTAGCAAAGGTCTGTCTACACCAGACGCTGGGACCTTCATGAATTGCTTGCTCTCTAGCCAAAACGGGCATCGCATCCTCACAAGACTCTCTCCTTCAGCCATGTATTTATGCCAGCTCAAGCAAGCTCCATCCCTGGGGAGGTAACACAGGAATCTTGGGCCTGCAAGCACTCATCCTTTTGGGCAGAATCCGACGTTACCCACCCTGTGGTTTCACATTGTCAGAGATGATCTAAGGATCCAACTCTGTTTCTGTCTCCACAGTCAAGTTTCTTTCTTACTGCGGTACCTCAGTACTGTTTTGTTCAGGTGTTCTCTGATCACAGAACATTAGGGATTGGAAGGGACCTCGAAAGATCATCTACCATTTGTTTCTCCTCTTTCTGTTACAGAAATCAGAAGTTATTATCTTCTGATGGTTTAAATCAAAGGGCCAGTGTTTCTACAGCTGGTATGAAAAACACAGACACGACTGAAACAGATGCACAGGACAACCAACCAGCTGTTTTACAAGTCAACTTACTATTGTCTTCACGTAGGAATTTGGTCTCAGAGACTGTATAGTGCTGCCAGAATTCCCGTCTATACACGAGCGCGCTCCGTAGACCACAGTGATAGGAATGTCTTGGTCCATCTGTGGAATGCGCTGCAGCATCGGCCTTTTTGCCCATCCGTAGGGGATTGTCATGTTCTTGAAAGCCGTTTCGCCGCTTCAGAGTGATTCAAAAGGGTAAAAACAGTTACCTTTCCCGTGGATCTGCCTCTGTGATGGGTTAGGTTTTAGGACCCAGAAAAGCGGACGCGTCTCCCAAACCATGGGAACGGAAAATATGGGGTAGAGTACCGGGGCAGGAGGACTCTAGTGACGGAGGGACAATCTAGAAGCAGGGATTGGGGGTGGCTAGGGCAGTTCCTGGCCAGCTGAGGAGGAGACAGGATGCACGGCCCCACGCTCTGATCCTGCCTGTCATCTCCTCCTAGCACTAGTTCAGCTTTTATCAACTGTTGGTGGTCGATCAGGAGGGGATTTTGCACTTGTGTTTTTGCCTTTAACCAGTTCAAAGCGCGGCTCTGTTTTTTGCGAGGAGGAAGAGGGCTGCGGGGGGCTGGTTATGCAGCTCCCAGGTGAACGCCAGCAGAGCAGAGTGCCAGGCACACACGGGGGACAGGCACACAACTAGCCCAGGCCATGATCCCTTTCCTCCTCCTCTTCCGGCACAGCGCACATGGGAAGCAGCCTGGTGCAAGCACCCGTTGCTGCCACCCCATGGCCAGCGCCCCCTACCGAGTGGAGGCCGGAACTACATCCAATTGCCTTCTGTCCATAGTTCTTCCCTTACACCACCCCCTAAGTATCCCTTTCCTTTATTGTGAAGGCAGACACCTCGTAAATAAAAAACAGACTTCAAAACATAAACCGGGAAGCTAATACCTTGGTGACTGTACGTTGCAGTGGTAGATATATTCAGCCACTGTGTTATCATCGAACATCGATGAATATTTTCGCTTGAAGTCTGGTCTTAAACGTTGAACAAGGCTTAATCCTATTAAAACAGAAAATACTATTAGAGCAGGAATTAGTACAGACAGCTTTATCAGATTGCTAATGCTTTTCACTGCAACCCTCCAAACACATACCCTTTGAAACTCGTGACAAAGCTTGACGACTCCTAAATCAATGTGTTAATGCCTGCATGCCTCAAGAAAATGCGACTGCATTACACCAAACAAGCTGGAATTTTATGCTGCACTGGAACAGGGGCAGTTCAATCCCTGCTGAACACACAAAGGGAACGTCTGAGAAGGTTCCCTGCAGCACAAGAAGAGCTGTGCAAAGGAGACCAGCAAAAGGGCTAAGTGTAGTACGCCTTTTGCCGCCAGTTTAGTCTCAAGCGATGCCAGCACTGCTCTTCTCCTTGCTCTGGCAGCATGGGGTGGGCTGAAAGCATCCCACCCTTCAGAAACAGAAGGCACTGTTGGAAAAGCTGGGCTGTTTGTCTTCCTGATGTCTGAGTCTCATCTCCTATTACAGAGCAGTCTGCTGAAGCTAGTTCCTCTAACTAGTGTTTAATTGAAAGAACAGAAGTCTGTGCTGAAAATGACGTGTCAAAATCTTGCTGTAACATAAGAACTGGCATAAACAGAGAGATTTAACCTAGGAAACCTTTTGTTCCCATGGGCTCCTAACAGTCAAAGCAGAGAAGCAGGTCTCTCCTCGGGCCAGTTCAGGCTATCTAAAGTTAAGCTCCTGTTCTGAATCACTTCTTAAAGGAAGAGGCCTCTTTCTTGTGAACCAGATGGACCTTTGGGACAAGAGCCACACCAAAGGCTAATCTTAGTCTAAGGATATTACTTGTCCCTGAAGAGATAGGCTTCTAGTTTACGACTTCGGTTTGTCAGCTGAAAAGACTGTGCCGTTATGATGGCGTCACTTCTTCCCACCTGACCCGGCCAAAGGCCTGGTGCTATTTCTGTCGACCTCGTCACAGCGATCACCGCCTTTGTAATGTTGAATCCATCTGCAGCACACCCTTGTAGGTGATTTACACCAATTTAGAAAGCTCATACAGCACAGGGGAAAACTATTCCCTTGTAAAACAGTCATTTGATTCCTGAAGCAATGAGGATTTTGCAAATATTCTGCAACTTGCTCTTTCTATTCTCATAGAATCATTGAATCGTTAGGGACTGGAAGGGACCCCGGAAGATCATCTAGTCCAATCCCCCTGCCACAGCACTGGAGAAGTTACAGAATCAGATATTCTCCATAGAGTTCAATAGTTGGACTTCAGTCTTTGTCCATCTATTCAGATTTTCTTCGAAAACAACTGATACAGCTGGCTTAAGAGGAAAGACTATTTGTGTCTTCCCTGCTGTCAGCATGGAGGTCACAGTACTCTGGTTTCAAGTAACCAGAAGTCTGAAGGTTACAACACTTACAGTTCACTTTCTATTTTGATAAGAAGTGTTTTGTCTGTGGGTTCAACGGCAAAACTCTTCTCCTCCCCTGGGAATTTACAGGGGAGAAGGAAACAAGGATCCACGTTTACATTTAACAGAACCCAGAAACAAATACTTCAGAGCAGCTAAAACTCACCAAAGGGTCCAGCTATCCTCAGCCCAGCCAACGGGTTAAACGGACTCAATATAGCTCCGAGTGCTTTGATCCAGATCGGAATTGGTCTTTCGTGCTCAGCGTTGTCAGGCCTCTCTGGAAAACCCCACGGTTCCACCAAGATAAGATGCCTGACTCTGTTGGCAGAGAAGGTTCAGAGTTGTAAAGTCCATGCATCTTTTTTCAGGTGTGACAGGAATGTGCTATCTGTGGACTGTGCAACCTGTTTGTCACTTCTGCTGTAGCAGCTTATTACGCTGTTTCGGATTCATCAGTGGTTTTGCTTTTGATTGCTAATTAGAGATTGAATCGAAACCACTCACGTACATCGACACCAGAAACCTGGAAGCTCCTGTCACAAAGGGAAACTCTGTAAATACCCATTATCCTTCGCGTATGAAAGGTCAGCTTTGGCTGCATTGCCTCATCCAACCTACAGAAGCATCCACAGCCTCCCTTGGTAACTTGTCCCGGTGCCTCTCCATCCTCACAGGGAGGAAGTTCTTCCTTAGATCTAATCTAAATCTACCCTCTTTGAGCATAAAGCCATTTCCCATTGTCCTATCACTAGAGTCACTCAAAAAATCTCTCTCCAGCTTTCCTGCAGGTACCCTTCAGATACTGGAAGGATGCTTATGTGGTCCTCCATAGAGCCTTCTCTTCCCCAGGCTGAACAGCCCTAATTCCCTCAGCCTGTCTCCACAGGAGAGGTGCTCCAGCCCTCTGATCATCCTCGTGGCCCTCCTCTGAATTTGCTCCAACAGTTCCATGTCCTTTTTGTACTGGGGACTCCACAGCTAGACACGGTTCTTCAGGTGAGGTGTCACAAGAGCAGAGGGGGACAATCCCCTCCTTTGATCTGCTGGTGACACTTCCTTTGATCCAGACACAGTTGGCCTTCTCGGCTGCCCTCACACGTTGCTGGCTCATGCTGAGCTTCTCATCTGCCAACACTCTCAAGTCCTCCTCAGGGCTGCTCTCAATCCATTCACCTCCTAGCATGGATTTGTGCTTGGGAACAACCTCAACCTGGACGTAGGACCCTGCACTTGGACTTGTTAAACTCCATTCAGTCTGCATGGGCCCATTTCTCCAGCCTGTCAAGGTCCCTCTGGACAGCCTCCCTTCCCTCCAGCTTGTCAACCACCCCACGCAGATCGGCGTCATCTGCAAACTGCTGAAGGGGCACTCGGTGCTGCTGTCCGTGTTGCTGACAAAGAAGTTAAACAGCACTGAAGCCAGAACAGACACCTGAGGAACTGCACTGGTAACTGATCCATATACAGGTTCTACTATATAATATACAGGTTGTATATAGACTCATAGAATCATTAGGGATTGGAAGGGACCTCAAAAGATCATCCAGTCCAACCCCCCTGCCACAGCAGGAACACAATACAGATTCTGTAATAGAATATATGGATTCTGTACAGAGTCTGTAATAGTATAGAGTCTACATAGATTCTATAAAATAATATGTAGATTCTATAATCTACTGTATAGTTTCCAATATACTATATAGATCTGATCTACATTCTACAGTATACTATATAGATTTGATACAGATTCCATCTAGATTCCATAATATATATATATATTCTATAATGTAACACATAACTTCTGTATAGTTTCAATATAGATTCTATATCGTCTCTATAATATAATAATCTGTCATACAATATGGAAAGCTACTTTTATTGACAGAAAAAATGCCCACAGGACTCACTCACGCACTTTTTTGATACAGAATGATCCCCACTGGTGAGGATCACCAACAGTTAGCTCACCAACCCTAGCTCACCAACAACTGTATAATCAGACCGTATTAAAAAAGTTGAATTATTAGGTCAAGGGGAAAAAAATGATTAGCTGTCGGCCACAATGTGGTGCAGAAAATGTTTAGGAAACATCGAATCCTAGAATCATTCCAGTTAGAAAAGACCCTTGGGATCACTGAGTCCAACCATCAGTCCTGCTCCGAGATACAATCACAGGACTCCTGCAGTTGGGTTGTTCAGGAATGAAGTGGTATATAGACCATTAAGTCAAACAGCCACTCAAGCAGTTTCTCCATCATCATCCTGGCAGCAGGTAAACAGATAACGTGCAGGGCTGAGTTACCTAGGGGAACTGCATTCAGAAGTTTCAGTGTTATTCATAACACTAGGAAGTTTCAGAAACAGGCTTTTGCCTTCACAAACCCCTATCTGATCAGAAACGTTACAACACACACACCCATGAACCCAGTCTCTGCCATTTCACCTTATAACATGGCAAGGGGGGAACTAACCGGAAGCACAGAGGCACACAGAAAGACATGCATTCCCCACTGACTTACTTCTCTTAACTTAGAAACAAACCGTGCAACTAATACTTTGAGCTTAGCATTCGCTGTCGAGCTTCTCTAAATCAGCACTCACTCGGAGATAACCTCTGAAGAGCCTTGTGAAACAAGAATCTGTGTTAAAATCACTACTCCAATACAGAAAAGGAACTCCTTCGCTCTCTTGTTTCAACGTACCTCGATGGGTATTTTAACGAGTACGCGGCAGCCAAGAATCCACCTAGGTTGTGTCCAAGTAAGATAATCTTTTCTAACCCCACCTCCTTTCTCCATTCTTCTATGGATTCCACAAACTGATTTTCTGCTTCTTGAGCATCAGTGTCAAAGTGCGGCCTACTGCTGCGTCCAAATCCCAGGAGATCGAACGCGTGAACGGTCCTGTTCTCACAGAGATCTTCAAAATTGAGAGCCCACAGTCCAACACCTCCTCCAAAGCCGTGCAGGAGAACAAGTGGAGTTTTATGCGAAAGGTCCGGAGAGAATGTCAGTGTCCATATTTTATTGCCATTGGATATGTACACATATCGTTTGTTGTACGTGCTTGCGATACCTGCAGAGAGAGAGGGGACAACATCGCTGGACAGGCCTGATGACACATGGCGGGCGCTCTGCGGAGACCACTGTTCTAAACAGGAGCTTGGTTTCGAAGGACAGAGCCTACAATACAACATCTAAAGAAGGGAACAACGAAAGCCTAACTCTACACCTTTTTCTTTCACCACCGTGATTTAAAATACCTCTTGATTATTTCAACATTTACAGACAATCTAGTTACAGCTACAAATCCTGTTAAAAAACTAAAAGACTTACACTTCAGCATTTTGTCCTCAGCCTCTTTAAGGTGTAGCAGCGATGTGGGACACCAGGCAGGAAGCCAACTGAACAACCATCCTAGCCTACAACAGCAAAAGAAAAGAAAAACTTGAGAAAGATGGTAAATTTTGGCAAGTTTTTGCACTGTGTGATGCTCTGGTCTTTCGTTGCTCTTCATAGAGCAGCCCATGGCGACAGCATGCCACGCAGGACAGGAGCACGCACACAGCCAGAGGGAACTGCGTAGTCACAGAATCTCGAATCATTCAGGTTGGAAAAGACCCCGGGATCATCAAGTCCAAACATCAACCCTAGTCTACAAGGACACCCCTAAACCAGGTCCCCCAACACCACATCTAAGCAACTTTCAAACACATCCAGGGATGGGGACTCAGCCACCACCCTGGACAGCCCAGTCCAGTGCCTGACCACTCTCTCCAGGAAGAATTTCTTCCTGATGTCCACTCTAAACCTCTGCTGTTGATGCTTGAAGCCCTTCCCTCTGCTTCTGTCACTAATGACCTGTGAGAAGAGCCCAGCACCAGCATCTCCGCGGTGTCCTTTCAGATAGTTGTAGAGAGCGATGAGGTCTCTCCTCGGCCTCCTCTTCCTCCATCTAAACAGCCCCAAGTCTCTCCATCTCTCCTCATCAGGCCCTTCCCCAGCTTCGTTGCCCTCCTCTGCCCTCACTCCAGCCCCTCACTGCCCTGTTTGGAGGTGCCCCAAACTCAAGGTGTGGCCTCACCAGTGCTGAGTACAATGGGACTGTCACCTCGCTCCTCCTGCTGGACGCATGGTTTCTAATCACGGCCAGGATGCCACTGGCCTTCTTGGCTACTTGGCAAGGTCATGATAAGGCGTGTTGCTTAAGCAGCTCACTGTTTCTCCACTGTTCCTTATCAGATTTACCCCCATCGGAGCAGGCTGGTTTTGAGAACCGGGAGACATCGGCCCTCGTGCCAGGCCAGCAAGCCTGGCAGGCTACACAACCCGCTGGGGTTTCCGGCCTCTTCTCAGGTTGCTGTGGGAATGTGCCCGCGCACACACTACCCTGCGTGAACCTGTTTCCAGAAAGGCAACAAACGGTGCCCTCGGCAGCGCAGCCCGAGCGGCTTCGTGCACTAGATAAAACTGAAAAAGTAAGGAGGAGGTTAATTCCACCAAAGCAAAGCCCTTCATTATAGACTCAGAAACAAAATCCCTGCGGAAAGCAAAGCAGCCATTTCAGCTCCTCCAACACTAACTGCTTTTCCAGCTGTCAGTTACTATCTTGGTAGCACTACCTTGACTGTGAGAGCAGGAGGAATGACTCAGCTGGCAAGGACTGCCCGACCAACAGTGCCTCGAAGGACACCGGAACCCAGGACAGCTCTTCCTGGGAACTGATTTGTCTCTTGTTTTCAAAAGGAATTATCTTTTTCCCTTCACTTTCCTGTTTTTGAAGTGGAACACAGGAGGTTCCACATCAGTATGAGAAGGAACTTCTGAGGGTGACAGAGTGCTGGCAGGGGCTGCCCAGGGGAGTTGAGGAGTCTCCTTCTCTGGAGGCGTGTGAACCCACCTGGCCCTGTTCCTGTGTGACTGGATCTAGGGGATGCTGCTGTGGCGGGGGGATTGGACTGGATGATCCTTCAAGTTCCCTTCCAATCCTTAATGTTCTGTGATTCTGTAAAGGTGGAGGTTGGCAAGTCAGAAATACCAGTCCATAGTCAGGCTGGATTTAAACTGGGCTGGTTTCCTGAGAACAGTAAGCACTCAACCAGTTTTAGGAGCCCTCGTCGTCCTTAAGCCCCATGCCCAGAGTGCAGCATGTTCTCAGCATTTACACAACCTACGCAGAGTAAGGGCTGTTGCGAAGGCTGTGTCGCAAAGGGCCAGGGCTTCTGCATTTACACTGGAACAGAGGTGTCGTAACCACGGCATCGCTTTGAATTCGATGCTCCTGGGACAAAAGTGAAGTTCTAGCAGATGCTGGCAAACATCACGAGAAGAAAGACATTCCGGGCTCCGCTTTATAATCACAGAAAGGTTAGAAAAGCAGAAGTTAAGAACTGAGACTACGGTGTGGCCACAAAATAGAGTCTGGCTGGAAAAGACCCCTGGGAACATCCAGTCCAACCATCTGCCCTACCGTACAAGTTCACCCCTAAGCCATGCCCCTCAACAGCTCATCCAGATGATCTTCAAACACATCCAGGGGTGGTGACTCAACCACCTCCCTGGGAAGCCCATTCCAGTGCCTGACCACCCCTTCTGTGAAAGATTTTTTCATAATATCAAGTCTAAACCCACCTTGTTGTAACTTGAACCCCTTCCCTCTTGTTCTATCACTAAGTGCTTGTGAGAAGAGACCAGCACCAACCTCTCCACAGCATCCTTTCAGGTAGTTGCAGAGAATGATGAGGTCTCCTCTCAGCCTCCTCTTCTTCTGACTAAAGAGTCACAGCTCTCTCACTCTCTCCTCATCAGTTTGATTCTTCAGGCCCTTCCCCAGCTTAGTTGCCCTCCTCTGCACCTGCTCCAACACTTCCACATCTCTCTTGCATTGAGGTGCCCAAAACTGGACACAGCACTCAAGATGTGACCTCACCAGTGCTGAGTAAAGGGGAATGATAACCTCCCTCCTCCTGCTGGCCACACTATTTCTAATACAAGCCAGGATGCCACTGGCCTTCTTGGCCACCTGGGCACCCTGCTGGCTCAGATTCATCCTCCGGTCGATTAGAACCTCCAGGTCCCTCTCCAGCCACACCCCCCAAGCCTGCAGCGTTGCAGGGGGTTGTTGTGATTGAAGAACACTACTGTTGATTGAAAAATACCTCAGCCTTGACCAGAGGCCTGTTTACTGCTCTCCCTAGTTTACCACAAGAAAGTACAGAATCGCCACAAGCAGATTACAAAGGGAACTGGTTTTGGACATTGCAGCCCTGCCCATAAAGTTCCCTTGAGGTCAGCTTCGAGCCAAGATGCTCCAGGCAATCAGGCGTTGTGAAACTCTTGGATCCCGCAGGAGCACTGAAGTGGAATGTTTTGAAAAACTCTGCATAATCTTTCTAGGAAGTGGAAGGTCTGTCAACCCCCCTCCAACGTAAAGTGATCAGGATGGGTTATTGCAGAACACTGCGACGTTAGGGCAGAGGTAAAAACAACGCACTCCTCACAGCATCACAGCAGGACTGGAAGGGACCTCAAAAGTCATCTGGTCCAGTCCCCTGCCAGAGCAGAATGTACCCACTTCTTCGTGTCCTTACCGAGTTTTGAACCCTGCGTTCAGAACGTTCAGCATCATCAGCCATGCCAGAATTCCAAGGCAAACCTTAGTAGTCCATTTACACTGCCAGTGCTACACAAGCCTGTCACTCAGCTGAGAATGTAAACAACTAATGTGAATCCATAATGATAATTAATAAGCCTTAAGCATCAGTATGAAGAATTCTACAGTAGTCTGCTAGCACTAACCTACCTGATGTCTGCTTTTTCCTCACTTCACAATGAGTGGACTTTTCCAATGACAACAGGAGCTCTTGCATTTTTACACCTCTGTCTTCCCTTCCTGTCTGCTGTCTCTTATGGCCCCAAGTTTAATGTTACAACTCATTCAGAGCCCCTTCCTACTCTGCCACTCCTCACCATATTTTTCTTGGTGTCACTTAAAATCCTTGTCTTTCACCCTCTTAACCTTATTCCAGCTGACCTCATTCCCTCACACAGCTCACTGACTCAAATCTCTCTTCTCCACTGACCTCTCCCCTGCTGTGCAACCTCAGCTGCATCTTTCAGCATCAGTGCAAATGCAGACAGACATTCCCCTTTCCTCCCATGCCCTCTTCTCTCAGGCTGTCAATACTAATCACATGCAAAAACCTTTCCTGAAACTATGTCAGAGTTGCAAATAAACAAAGTTATGAAACACGAGACACAAGATTTTCTTAAGAAGCAATCTCAACAAACCACTATTGAAGAGGGAAGATAAGTCTCTGTGTAATAATTTATCAGTTGGGAAAGTTGTTCATGTTCTTCTATAGCAGCATAGGAATGTCAGAGATCCTTCCCAGCGCACTGTCCTCAGAGGTGTAGTCTTTAAATTGTTCTAACACCCCACTAGGAGGCTCTAAAAAACTTCACTTATTGGAGAATCACAGAACATCACGGATTGGAAGGGACCTCGAAAGAGCATCCAGTCCAGTCCCCCTGCCACAGCAGGATCCCCTAGATCCAGTCACACAGGAACATGGCCAGGTGGGTTTGAAATGTCTCCAGAGAAGGAGACTCCACAACCCCCTGGGCAGCCCCTGCCAGGGCTCTGTCACCCTCACCATGAAGAAGGTCCTTCTCACATTGATGGGGAACCTCTTCTGTCCCATCTGATACCCGCTGCCCCCTAACCTGTCACTGGGTGTCTCTGAGCAGAGCCTGGCTCCATCCTCCTCACACCCACCCTTCACATACTGATCAACATCCATGGGGTCACCCCTCAGGCTCATTTTTACCAAGCTCCAGAGCCCCAGCTCCCTCAGCCTTTCCTCGGCAGGGAGATGCTCCCCTCCCTCCATCATGTCTGTGGCTCTGTGTCCTACAAGGACAGAAGCACCATTGGACAAACACGCTTTCAGACCAGCGCACAGATGTCAAGCAAAAGGCTTCACACATTGAAGCTGTGACTGACACAGCCCTGCCAGGGAAAGATAGAATCAAGAAAGAGGAAGGAAGCTGCCTTTAACCTCTTCCCACTGCGTTTAGGTCTCACTCTGTTAGGCTGCTTTGAAACCTGGATGACAGAAAGAGAAAAAAAACCGCCACGCTAATATTTAGAGCCAAGAGTGCCCCTTCACGCGGTGAACACACGCTGTGTGGCAGCCCTGTGGGACCCCCGTGGAGTACTGCCCTCCCTGCTGTGAGGAGGGCACAGGCTCGGTGCAGCCCCTCAACCAACGCGTACAAACACTTCTATGGACCTAAGGGCTCCGTTCAAAACTGCACGGAGCACAAATCGGCTCGAAGGGGCAGCGAAAACAGTCGTGATTCCCTAGTGACAGGACGAGAGGGCATTAACAGGCTCCACTTGCACCAGGGGGGTTCTGATTGAATATTACAAATTATTTCTCCCCAGAAAGAGTGGGGAAGCCTTAGAACGGGCTGCCCATGGAGCGGGGAGAGGCATCGTCCCTGGAGGGGTCCAAAGAACAGGTCCACGTGATGTTTGAGAGATGATATCGTGGTTAGGGGCTGCAGAGTGCATGGGTGGGCTTGATGATCTTGAAGGTATTTTTCAACCTTGGTGATGAAGTGCAGAACCATTCAAATTCCTGTTCCCACTTACCTCAGAGAGGGGGGAATCACAGCATTGGGTTCTCAGAGCTTTTTCAATGCATTGTCAATAGCAGCGGCTATTCTTAGTTACGTTACAAGCCACAGGCAGTCCTGCCAAGTCCACAGTGCTGATAAGTGAATTCAACACTGGCCAAAGGCTGATAGGAGACTGTTTGCCTCGTGGGCAGACCAGCTGCAGGCAGAGAGGGTCTCAGGCTGTGAAGAGGTTTGGAAATGGTTACATGACGTGTTAACCAAGCAATCGCTCCCACGGTGAGCAGCACCAGAAGCTGTGTTTAGTTGTCTTCTCATCAGAAGCTGGGCCGATGTCATGAGTCTTTTTCAGATGAGAGCTTTTAGAAAGTGAGCCAATGCTGTTCTATTTTCTTTGTGCTTTTACACAGTTCCCAGACTGCAGTGAGCTGGAGCGTGTGGCACAACAAGTTGAGTCATGCTGTTTTCGTCAAAGCAGAGGAAGTAAGTAAACTTGACATTTATTCTTTGCACATACCTGTCACTAACGACTTGATCTAGAGCTCTGACAGTTCACTGTCACTCCTCCTCTCAGTACCACAGAGTTTTGAAGAATAATTCTTTAAAATAACCTATTTCCCTTGTTTATCAGTTTTCTTTGGGCACTGAGTTTTGCCCAACTTCAAAAGATGATGAAATACTGATTCTGAGTGCTGCCCAATAAAAGCACTAACTTGCAGTGTTTGTCAAAAGAAGGATGAGATTTTGCTCTTAGAAGTCTTTACTGAATTGGGGGGCTTACTCTGAAGGACTCCACATCAGATGGCTTCATTGCTCAGAAGTGGGCCATGACAACTTCCTGAAGAAATCACAGAATCGTTAGGGATTGGAAGGGACCCCGAAAGATCATCTAGTCCAATCCTCCTGCCACAGCAGCATCACTTCACTGGAGAAGTTACAGAATCAACCTCCTTTAAAAGCCACCCAGCTGAATAAACCACGATAAGGAACCCGATATAATCCATTTGAAAATTTAGCCTGTAATTCCTAACCCCAGGTTGAGATTATCTACTGTCACAATCCTGCAATCCTGACAGGCTACTGAAGTTCAGGGAGCTTGGCACCGTCTCAGCGGCACTCAGCACTCGCTGTGATCGAACCAGACAGCTAATACAGTTCAGCCTAATGCGCTGAATGAAGACACAAACAAAACACACTGAGGCAGGACTATTTTAAGACTATTTCTTAGAAAACCCACAAACCATCAGCAAATTCTATGCTTTTTGTGAACGCGAACGGGTCAGAGAGAGCTCAGAACTGAGGGAACTGCACCTTCCAACGGGTAGTGTTGCAGGAGGCGGGGGAGAGGGGGAGGAAGCTTATTTTGAAAAGCTATTTTGAGTTTGTGGAAAGGCAGACTGCACAGTTACAGAGTGGATGAAACTGCACGGCGCTTCAAAAGGGACACCTTTGGTGTTTGTACTTGAAATAAATGCTCTCTGTGTGTGTGCGCGGTGGTACAGGCGTGGGTTTGGAAAGGATGGGTGGTCCAGTCCCGCTCAGACTGAGCCGAAGAGCAATAAAATATTTATGGTTAAACATCAAAGTCAGAAGTTACAAAAATGACTAAAAAACAGAGCAAAACTGAGAATGCAGGTAGTTTTGAAATGTGACGGAACAGACACATCCAAGACACAACGCAAACAGCAGCGGGCTTGGTTACCAAGCTAGGCAAATGGCTGGACCCAACCAACCTTACCGGTCTTTTCCAACCTACATAAATGATGATGTGCAGCCACGAACACACAGCGTAAAGCAGCTGGAGACTCTGAAGTGGAGTTTGATTGCAAGACTTGATTATAAGAGAAAGGAGAGGCAGGAGAAAAGGCAAACAAACCAGTTTTTGAGGCAACCAGCAGTCAGGTACCCCATCTGGTATTTAAAGGATGGAGAAACTGGAAAACCCTTGTAAACAGTGCACACGAGGCCCATTTACAAGTCTGACACCGGGGATAAGGCACATGTGTGAGCAGAGCACAGCCGGGTATCTGACAGAGTGTTTTTTGGACAAGAACCGTAAAATATGACGGAAAAAACAAGCAGATGAGTGACCAGGTTTACCAGGTATGCCTGCTGAACAGGCTCAGAGACAGACTGTAATTCTACAGCAAGATAAAGGAGGACAGACAGTATATTTGAGCGTAACAGAAGACATCAAGATAGGTCTTTACTGGAAACTTAAGCACATGAGAAACAGAACACTGAAAGACAAGATGTGAGAAGGCATATGTGAGTAAAGAGTCTGTGAAAGGAAGATGAGCAGCCCCCTGAATAACAACTTGATTATGACAACTCTTTAAATGTACCCAAACAACAGATACAGCAGAGACCTGCATTGTTTCAGGCAGAAAAGTGATATATGACTTTGTCAGAGCTATTAATCAAGCAAGTGAGTAAGTGGTTAAACGAGCATTAGGGATATTTGTCAGGGACGGTGGCAGGGTAAGTCATGCCAGAGTTATTCTGGTAGATGGGAATGCCTTGGGATACTGAAAGGTTAGCTGAGGTAGCTGGAGATGAGACAGACAAACAGTGCTAGAAAGGTTAAAGCAACGAATACGCGTTTGTAATTTAAAGATCTGCTCTCGCATCCTACTTGTATCAAGCACTACCCGAAGAACGAGGATGCGACGCTAGAGAGGCTGCCAAGCCTTGCCGTCTGCCCCACATCCAAGTGGGTCCACAGAACGGATGCAATGAGAATACACCTGCGCGCACAGGTACGGCTGCAAAGGCACACCAATGCGTGAGGCAGCAGTGCGCACAGGTGGCCGCACAGCGGACCGCGGGGTCTAAGGAAGAGAGGACGACAAGAGCAGCGTGAGCGTGCCCCCCAGCAGAGCAGGCGGCGTGGGCACCCGTGCAACCACAGCACGCAGGCCAGGAGCCGTGGAGCTCGCAGGCACCAGGGGAAGCGGTGGGGGCACGGGGCTGCCACAGCAGATGACCCTGCGCGGACGCAGCTGCACCCGCCCGCGGCAGCGGCAGGAAACATGGCAGGCAGCCTCCCGCTGCGCGCCGCAGCCCGGGCGAGACGCTGCGGGGCCGCCGGCAGCCCTCTCGGAAGTTCGGGAGGCGGCCCGGCCTCCAGCCCAGCAGCACCGGGCACGGCTGGCAGCACACCTGCTCGCCACGGGCCGCAGCAGGAGGAGGCGGGCGAGCGAAGCCGGCGGAGGCCAGGCACCACCGGGCCGCTCCGCGGGCTGCCTGCCCCGCAGAGAACATCTGCGCGGCGTGCGGGGCCGCCCCGCGCTCGCTCCACTCACCCGTCGCTGGCGGTCTCCTCCTCGGCCATGGCGGCTGGGAGCGGCGGCGGAGCGGCAGCCGGCAGGGCAGCGACGGATAGCGCGACGGCGGCGGCGCCGGCCATCACGGGCTCATCACGAACTCCTCCCGCTCGTCCGACCGCCCCCCCCTGCGTCATCCCCGCCGCGGCCGCCCACAAGCCCCGGGCGGGGCGGCCCCAGAACCCCGCGCGGCGCGGGCGGGGCCCGGGGCGAACGACCGCCTGGGGCCGCCGCTGGGGCGCGGGGTCAGTTGAGGCGACAGCTGGGGGGAGACGGCTGCTTTGCAGGCGGCAGCGGCGCGACTGTGGGTCCCCTGGCCGCAGGCACCGTGTCCTCTGGCCCCACCCGAGGGCCAGCGCCAGCCCGACTGGAGGGTGGGGCCTGGCCCGTGTCGGGGCCTTCCCGCGACGGGGGATGCGGGGGGAGCGTTGCCTCACGCACACAGGACGGGCCTGCTCGTGGCAGAGGCCGGCACACGCCCGACAGCAGCAGGAGGAGCAGCCGAGGCCAAACAGAAGTCGCAGTCCCTGCACAAACAAAGGTCATTCCCCAGCTGGCCTGGCAGAGGCGGCTGCCACGGCTGTCAGCAATAGGCTTTCAGATTGGGGGTTTGTTTTTGCATCTACGAGCTAACCAGAAGCTCTAGTGCTAAATTAGATCTTTTCTGACCCTAAGACGATTATAAGTAGCACATGCACTGCAATTCTCAAGTATTTCGAAAGACTTAAATGCAGCCCTTGCCTAAGGGGAGGAGAGTGCCAGGGGAAGGGATGTGCTGATTTTTCACAGCGTTTGGACTCTGGTTGAGCTGCATTCGTATTGAAGAAGCAACAAACCCAGATGATGAAGGGAATGGAATATCTCCCTGATAGGAGATGAGGAGAGGCTGAGGGAGCTGGGTCTCTTGAGCTTGGAGAAAAGGAGACTGTTTATAAATATGTGAAGGGGGGTGTCAGGAGGATGGAGCCAGGCTCTGCTCAATGGTGATAGGACTAGGTGATGTTTTGAGGTCCCTTCCAATCCTTAATGACTCTATGATCTAATGATAGGACAAGGGGCGATGGGTGTGAGCTGGAACAGAGAGGGTTCCACGTCGATAGGAGAAGGAACTTCTTCATGGTGAGGGTGTCAGAGCGCTGGAAGGAGCTGCCCAGGGGGGTTGTGGAGTCTCCTTCTCTGGAGATGTTTAAAATTCAACTAGACGTGTTCCTGTGTGACTTGATCTAGGGGATCCTGCTGTGGCAGGGGGATTGGACTGGATGAGGTTTTGAGGTCACTTCCAATCCTTGATTCTGTGAAATAGAGCAACAAGGAGCAGTAAGTGGTGGGAAGTTGCATTTTTTTCTGTGTTTTGCCTCTGAGCTGAAGCACTTCAGGAAAAACAGATGGAAGGTTGATTGCTGTAACTCTGGTTTCTGGAATCCTTTAGTGAAAGGCATAAGATTAATTTGGTAATAGCTGAAGTGATTGTTCGCTAAAACCATTCTGCAGTTTTCACAACAGTGACCGCTGGGGTTACACAATGTCAGCTAAAGTTTGTTTGGCCGTGTCACAACGGTGTGGCAATCTGGCATGTTCTGTATATGTCCACCTCTGAGAGGTGGTTTTTGTCACAAACTTGAATATCGATTCGTAGCTGCAGAAGTACATGAACACCAGCAAACACTGCAGTGATGCTCCCTCGAGTTTACAAAGAGCCTAAAACAAGTTTTCAGTGCTATGATTTCCTTCTTAATTTCAATGGAGTGGTAAGTTTAGTGTCTCACAAGCAGGACTTATGCCATGCTCATGGAACATGCGAGCGTTGAGAGACAGCCCCACCTCTGGGAATTTAACTCAGAGGTGCTCACACTGGGCCAAGTGTCAGGTTCTGCATGTGGGTCCCAACAAGCAAGTGCAATGTTAGAGGCTCGAGGGAAGGCGACTGGAAAGCTGCTCAGTATAAAGTGATGTGGGGGTATTGATTGATCATTGGGTAAACATGAGCTAGTAGTGTGCTCAAGTGGACAAGAAGGCCAGTGGCATCTTGGCTTCTGTCAGAAATAGTGTGGCCAACAAGAGTAGGAATGTGATTGTCCCCTTGTACTCAGCACCAGTGAGGCCAGGCCTCAAGTACTGTTTTGGGCCCCTCAATACAAGGAGGACATTGAGCAGGTCCAAAGAGAGCAATAAGGTTGGTGAAGGGTCTGGAGAACAAACCTTATGAAGTGCAGGTGAAGGAGCTGGGGCTGTTTAGTCTGGAGAAGGGGGTGCTGAGAGGACATCTTGTCTACAGCGACCTGAAAGAAGGTCATAAAGAGATGTGGCTCCATTTCTTCTCACAAGTAACATGACGAGACAGGAAGAAATGGCTTCGGGGTTGCGCCAGGGGAAGTTTAGGTTGGGCATTGGGGAAGACTTCCTTATTGAATAGTTTGTCAGGCATTGGAACGGGCTGCTGAGGAAGTCATTGAGCCACCACCCCTGGACATGTTTAAAAGCCATGGAGAAGTGGAGCTTAGTGACATGGTTTAGCGGTGAGTTTGTTACAGTTAGGTTAGTGCTCTTAGCCTCAGACTCTGTGATCTTAAAGGCCTTTTTCAACCTAAATGAGTCTGTGATTCCAGCTATTCAGACTCAGTTACACCTGTGTGATTCTAACTGGGTGGTGCTCACACAAGCACTAAATATCACACATGTTTAAGAATGTAAGTGTATGAGTAGCCCACTTCTGCTTAGCGTTGGCCAATGTTGGCAAGGTTAAAATACTTTCTTACAGTGATAAATTGTACAACAACCCAACAAGTGTTTGCTGGCCTTGTTGCTATCCTTACAGCTTCATTTATTACACATTTTTCAAGGCAAACACGTTTTCCTGGTGGGATAAGATGAAAAAGCAATTCCCCTTTGCTGGGAGAAGCCATCTAGCTGACCTCATGAACCCCGCTTGTCCTGGTCTGAGATTAAAACAAAATCAATCTCCATGCTAGAGAAAGGTTCCAGATGACATTCCAGATGTTTGTGCATCAAAACCACCTTGCTAACTCTGGATTTCACTTGCGACCAGCTTTGTTAGAGGCCAGTTCTCATTTAACCTTTGCTGTGCTTGGGTTTGTTTAGTCTGGAGAGGAGGAGGCTGCAGGAAGACCTTGTCTCCCTTTACAACTACTTGAAAGGAGGTTGTAGAGAGGTGGGGATTGGGCTCTTCTCCCAAGTCACTGGCGATAGGACAAGAGGAGATGGCCTCAAGTTGTTCCAGGGGATATTTAGATTAGATGTTAGGAGAAATTTCTTCCCTGACAGAGTGGTCAGGGCTTCAAACAGGTTGCCCAGAGAGGTGGTGGAGTTGCTGTCCCTGGAGGGGTTCAAAAACTGTGTAGATGTGGTACTTGGAAACATGGTTTAGTGGGCACGGTGCTGTTGGGTTGATGGTGTTGACTTGGTGATCTTGGGAGTCTCTTCCAACCTGAATGATTCTATTCTTCTCTGAAATCTTAGCAATTTAACATTTGGGGTTGCACTATTGTCTTTATCAATTTATCTTCCAATACACAGAATTTCTGTAGGTACTGTGCTTATGATGCTGCTTTTGACCCAGCACAAGTAGCTACTTGTCAGCTAGAACAGGCCACTTACTAAGGCACAAAACCAGAGCAGTATTGTTTATGAATCCACATTTTTATAATGACCCCCCCCCCAGTAAGCTGTTTCTCCAAACTGTGTCACAACTATCTTGCTAAAGTCTGTGTGAGCAACCACAGTAAAGAAGGTTGACCTGGCCAAGGGCATAGAGACATGCCTTGTCCATGCCGTGCTCTCCCAGACAGGGCTGCAGAACTGCAGATTTACAGACCTCTCAGGGTGTATAAATGAGAAAGTCTGTCTAGAGCTCTGTTTTCTGTGTTTCTCAGGGAGGAGCTTCTGATGTTGCTGACGTGAGGGAGGAGTCTTGATGGCAACTGAGCCACCGCTTCCTGGTTTTGGACCTCAGGAATATGGCAGCCTCGGGTAAGACAGTAAAGAAAGGAAAGGTCTAACCTAGCCAGCCTTCAGTTGAGTCTGGAGACTCGTATTACTGGGCACTCTCTTAGATCCTGGTGCTCTAAGTGGTCTGCAGGAGTCCTGTCTGATAAGCATGAGGAGGTTATTTCTACAGACACCCAAAGTCCTGGGAGCTGTGTGGGATGTTGGTGACGTGAGAGACACTCCTTGAAGCAAGATGTGTTCCTATGTGACTTGGTCTAGGGGCTCCTGCTCTGGCAGGGGGATTGGACTGGATGATCTTTCGAGGTCCCTCCCAATCCCTAATGATCCTGTGATTCTATGATTCTATAGTGTTTTGCTTCAGTCCTTGTGCCTGAGGTGGGCCCTGCATAGTGAAATGATCTGCTTCAGCCTCTTGTCTTCTCATGTTCTGCTGGTGCTGTAAGGCAAGCTTCCTTGGATCTCTTTGGAGACTCATGGCTGATCCTGTTCTGGGAGCAGGCTGCCTGTGGACCGGGAAACCCGCTGAACTGTTGCCACAACGATGAGGGCACAGCTGTGCAGTGAACGGCTGGGGAAATGAGAGTCCGGGGTCCTGGAAAAAAGAAAGAGGTGCAGTTGGTCTAAGAAAAGTTTTGCTGGGCACTTCACCAGGCTCCTATCGTGTAAGCCAGGCAAGTAGTCCTAACTGGGTTGCTGTTTACAACATCTCAGGCCGAGTTTGCATTCGGAGCCCCTAGAGCACCATTTTAAAATCACACCCACAGCAGTTGTGGGGGGAAGTTGAGCAACTGCGTGTCAGAGTCAACTACGGTGAGGCGTAGAGAAGTTGAAGTGTGCTAAGGAATGGGTGAACTGCACAGAAGGGTGCCCAGAGACATCTGTATGAGTATTGAGCCCATGGCAGGATCACAGAACATTAGGGACGGGAAGGGACCTCAAAAGATCACCCAGTCCAGTCCCCCCACCACAGCAGGATCCCCTGGATCAAGCCGCACAGGAACATACCCAGGCGGCTTTTAAGGAGCCGTGTTGCTAGCCAAACCTTCCATCTCGTCATACTCAGCTGTACCAGCGTGCGTGACTCACACGTTATTGGCATGAAATTCCCTCCTGGATACAGGAGTGGCTCGAGTTTTAAGTGGGTGGAAAGGTGCTCCTGCCAGGGCTTCTGTGAGTGCGTCTGCCTGGGTTGCATGTGCTACCTGTGGCAAAGCGTGCCCACGAGACGCTCGGCTGCGCGAGTCGGGGCGTGGAATCTAAGCATGAAATGAAACGCAGCTAGCAACCAAACAGAAGACACATTGCTCTAGAGGCCTGCTCATTTTACAAGGTAGAGAGGGTTCTCCAGCTGTGAAGAGAGAAAACGGGTGCAGGGAAGGCACCTGTGTCTTCTGGACGTCACTACAAAAGATTCTGTAAAACTGTTAACTGCTGTTAAACCAAAGCAGACACAGACCTGGGCAGGAATAATGAACTTTTAGGGAAAACTGGTCAGGCAGCAGTTCTGTGCAACAGCAATTCAGCTTTGAGTAGTCACAGGCTGGGTGTGAATCAGCCATTGCTTATTGCTGCAGAACAAATGTAGTGCTGTGATGTGTTTAGACAATTAGGGTTTGCAAGAGCTGGCAAGGAATTCTGCTGCACTTAGCAGTTGTAGAGGTGGTTTTGGATGTTGCGCACAAAAAGGGACGCAGACCACCTGGAAAGCAAACAGAATGTGAGGGGGCCCAGAGGAAGTAGGGAATTATTTCAGACTGGTTAATTAGGGAAGTACAACATGAGTAGGAGAATGACAGTAGTCCACAAATATGCGAGATGTTGCTTGGTAGGATGAGAGTAACCTGTTTACTTGGGACAGAAATTGCCACCAGCATACTTCAGGTTAAACATTAGAACCGATGCTTTCCAAGGGTAGAGAAACTGGAATAAAGGTGGTGTGGTCAGGGTCTGTCGTAGGGGTCTTTAAGAAGAGGCTACATACATATCCATAAATACAATTTTAATAGGTTGTGCAGCTGCCTGGAGGCTCCACAGCTTCTGAGGATCTATACGGCTTCTGAGGATCCTTCAGTGCTATGTTATTGTTGCTAGTAGCACAGCATCATGTAATCGTAGAATGGCTTGTGTTGGAAGGTCATCCTTGATGTTTAAAAGTCATCTAGTGCACTCCCCTGCAGTTAGCAGAGACATTTTCCACTAGATCAGGTAGCTCAAAGTCCCAGCCAACCTGACCTGGAATACTTCTAATGATGGAACATTTCTTCTTTGGGCAACCTGTTCCAGTGTCTCACCACCCTTATCATAAAAAAATACTTCCTTTACATCAAATCTAAATCTACTATTTTTCATCAATTCATAGAATCATTAGGGATTGGAAGGGACCTCAAAAGATCATCTAGTCAGTTTGAATCTGTTGCCCTTTGTCCTATCACTACAGGCCTTGGTAAAAGTTAATCCTGTCCACCAGTACACCTCTTGTCCCATCTCATGTCTGAAGTCCATGCCACTCTTCTTGACACTGGTTGAAGGTTTCAAGACAGGTGTCACTGACACCTCCACGTAAACTCCTTGGTGAACGAGTTCTTCAGCCACTGTGAGTGATTTCACATGAAAGCCAATATTAATCTCATTTGTGTGACTGTATGGTGGTCATACCATGCATGCTTTGTGTCACAGAGTCACAGAACATTATGGATGGGAAAGCACCTCAAAAGATCATCCAGTCTCATCCCCCTGCCACAGCAGGATCACTTAGATCCAGTCACACAGGAACACGTCCAGGCAGGTTTTAAACATCTCTAGAGAAGGAGACTCCACAACCCCCCCGGGCAGCCCCTTCCAGAGCTCTGGCACCCTCACCATAAAGAAGGTCCTTCTCATATTGATGTGGAACCTCCTCTGTTCCAGCTCACACCCACTGCCCCTTGTCCTGTCATTGGGTGCCACGAGCAGAGCCTGGCTCCTGACACTCACCCTTCACATATTTATCAACATTCATGGGATCACCCCTTAGTTTCCTTTTCTCCAAGCTCAAGAGCCCCAGCTCTCTCAGCCTTTCCTCAGCAGGAGATGTGCCACTCCATCATCTTTGTGGCTCTGCCCTGGACCCTCTGCAGTGGCTCTATGTCCTTCTGGAACTGAGGGGCCCAGAATTTGGTACAAGATTCCAGATGTGGCCTCACCAGGGCAGAGTAGAGGGGGAGGAGAACCGATCTTGATTTGCTAACCACCCCCCTTCTGATCACTGGAGTTAACAAGGTTTGCTGTGTGGAGAGGTGCTTACCTTGTGCCAGCTTTTGATCTCACCCAGCCTTACAGTGAGTTTATTTAAATCACTAAAACAGAACAAAGGGAAAACACAAAAGGGGGTAGTTTTCTGTGGCATGGGCTCAGAAGAGGACTTGGTGAGAGCTGGCAATGAGGGTACAGGGAGAAGGAAGTGGTTATGGTGGAGCAAGATCTTTTTAGCAGCAGGGAGATGCTGGATGTGCCCATCTAGCCACTAAACTGTACCTAAAATGCAAGCAGAGTTTCAACCCAGTGTAAAAGATAATTTAACTTCACAGTAGTTTAATGGATTGTTAATTTATTTAAGTACTGTGGTTGCTACTAATCCAGGGAGAAGAGAGTTAACTGCTGAACAGGTGGCTCTTGAAATTCTCATCCATTATGCTGTGGCTGCAATCTGCTTTGTGACTCACCTGGAGCATGAAAGTGTTATAAACAAAAACAGTCGTAAAACTTCACCGGACTCACATAACAAGCTTGAGATTTATATTTGGCTACAGCGATAGTGCAGTTTGCAGTCTAGGGTGAGCACACACGTCTTTAAGTCAGCTAATCCTCCTAATGGGAAACTTCTGGTCACTGTGCTGGGCACAATGGAGCTTGCTGTTTGCCATCCTGGTGATGCAGTGTGTATGTAAACAGATTACTCTGCAGACACACAGGGCACCTGCTTAAGACTCCTGCTTTTCTTTTGTGAACATGGGATTATGTGCTGATCTTTGTGCATGAGGGAGCCTTTTAGAAAGAAACAAGGATGGAACAGTTCATAATTCATTGCCCAGCAATAATGTGACACCTAGTGGATAAGAAGACACAGAGGAATCGTGGTTCTGCCAAGGAATATTGGCATTAAATGGCCCTATCCAGTAGAACAATGGATTTCATACCAGAAAAGACACTGGTCTTGGATGACCTTTTTACAGGGCCAGCGTAACTGGGTAACAGCAATTCCCCATTGAAAGCTCAGAAGTTAAGAGATTGTTTAAAAAGGATTTTTTGAGATCTGCTAGCACAATCACAGAATCACAGAGCATTAGGGATTGGAAGTGACCTTGAAAGATCATCCCATCCAATCCCCCTGCCACAGCAGGATCACCTAGATCCAGTCAAACAGGAACATATCCAGGCAGGTTTTAAACACCTCTAGAGAAGGAGACTCCACAACCTCCCTCCGCAGACACTTCCAGGGCTCTGTCACCCTCCACAGTGTCATTACAGAATCACAGAATCATTCAGGTTGGAATGATTCTGGATCATTGAGTCCAACCATCAACCCTGCTCTGCAAGTTCACCCTTAAACGACATAACCCAACACTGCATCTAAGCAACTTTTAAACACATCCAGGGACGGGGACTGAACCACCACCCTGGGCAGCCAACTCCAGTGCCTGACCACTCTCTCCATGAAGAGTTTTTTCGTAATGTCCAATCTAAATCTCTCCTGTTGGAGCTGGAAGCGCTTCCCTCTGGTTCTGTCGCTAATGGTCTGTGAGAAGAGCCCAGCACCAACATCTCTGCAGGGTCCTTTCAGGTAGTTGTAGAGAGCAATATAGTCTCCCCTCAGCCTCCTCTTCCTCGAACTCAACTGCCCCAACTCTCTCCATCTCTCCTCATCAGATTCATTCTCCAGGCCTTTCATCAGCTTCATTGCCCTCCTCTGCCCTCACTCCAGCACCTTGGACTGAGGGAGACAAAACGACCCAGTACTACAGGTGCAGCCTCATCAGTGCTGAGTCCAGGGGGACAATCACCTCCCTCCTCCTGGTGGGCACTCAGTTTCTAATCTGGGCCAGGATGCCATTGGCCTTCTTGGCCACCTGGGCACCCTGCTGGCTCTTCACAGTGAGGGTGACGGAGCACTGGAACAGGCTGCCCAGGGGGGTTGTGGAGTCTCCCTCTCTGGAGATGTTCAAGACCCGACTGGACAGGTTCCTGTGTGACTTGGTTTAGGTGATCCTGCTGTTGCAGGCGGATTGGACTAGATGATCTTTTGAGGTCCCTTCCAATCCGTAATGATTCTATGATTCTATGATTCAGCTGCCAAATTCAGTACCATTTGTTAGGTACTAATATGACTGTGGGTGACATAGAATCATAGGGGACCTCGAAAGATCATCTAGTGCAACCCCCCTGCCACAGCAGGATCCCCTAGACCAAGTCATGGAATCAGTCAGAGCTAGAAGGGACCACAGGACCATCGAGTTGCAGCTGATGAAGCTGTAACTTAGGCTTGGTTGCTGGAACTCCGGGCAGCTGTGACTGCCGTAAACGCCCGTTTTCAGTGAGCTACTGCAGTCTGTTCTGTGGGCGCCAAACCCCCTCCGGGCCTTCTCCTGCGGTCTGTCCGCAGTTCCAGTGCGTGATCCAAAGTGCAGTTGCCCAGCAGCCGGCTGGCCAGCACCAGTCTCGCTCGGAGCCGCCCGCCCGCCGCGGATCCCCGCGGGGTGGGCCGGCAGCACGGGGGCGGCGGGGCGTGGCCAGCGCCCGGGCGCAGAGGGACGTCGGGCCGCCCCGACAGCTGCCGCGGCCCAGGCCCTGGCCCTGCCCGGCGGATGCGGAGCCGGTAGCGGGCGGTGAGTGAGGCCGTGGGCGGCTGCTGCCCCGCGGGAAGGGGCTCTCGCTGCCTGGCGACGCCGCGAGGGGAGGGGCCTCCCGCTGCCCGCCCACCCCGGCCTGAGCCGGCGCCGAGCCGCCCTGTGGCGTTCGGGGGGACCGGGCCGGGGCGGGCAGCGCTTGGACTGGCCCGGCCGCGGTGGGCTCCGGGCGGGAGCAGCGGAGGGTCGGCAGAGACAGCGGGCACTGGCCGGGCCTCCCCTCAGCCCGTCCCGGCACTCGCGGTGCCAACGTGGGTCGCCGCCGGGGCCGGGTGTGTCTGTGTCCGGCTGCGCCGCGCCCCGGCCGTGGCCTGCGAGTCCTCGTTCCTGAGGGCTGCCGGGCTCGGGCCCTGGCTGTGAGGCCAGCGGCCGCTTCGAGATCGGTTCGTGGTGTGTGGGGGTCGGAAGCCGTGTTGTCCCCGTTCCCCGCGTCCCAGGGACCCGCGTCGGTTTGTAAGAGGCCCGGCTACTTGGCACTGGAGTTGTAGAAACGTGCCAGCCCTGTTGTAGTGTTCAGGAGTAAAATAATAGAGGAGTAGGTAATGTCAGCCCTGTTGTAGTGTTCAGGAGTAAAATAATGACTCTTGGTCACCGTGCCAAGCACGGTGATTTGGGATAAATGCTAGGAGCCAGGGCTACTGAGCAATGTGGTGTTTATGCAAAGAATGCTTTTAGAAGACAGATATTCTGTGAAGTCATGCTAGTAATGATTCAAGTGCTTTTCATCTTTGGGAATTGCCACGTTGGCATTATGATGAGTAGTTTTTTAAAACGAATCGATTATGGAAAGTGATGTGTTGAGGTGGAGCAGCTCATCAAGACAGAGTAGTCGGACACTGACAATAGCTACTGCAATTTCTTATCCTTGGTTGTGTTTTCCTTTGGTTGATTCATTCTGCTTGTGCAAGTTTCCTTCTAAAAATGCTTTTAAATACTTGAATACTTGAAGTCTGGCTGGGGAAGATTGTTCATAGTAATGGCAGGATGAGGGGTAATGGCAGATTTAGGTTAGACATGAGGAAAAAACAGTTGAATCTGAGGGCGGGAGATCACTGCAACAGGCTGCCTAGAGAGGTGGTGGAGGCCCCATCTCTGGAGACATTCCAGGTCAGGCTGGATGGGGCTGTGGACATCTGTTCCAGAGATGTCTCTGCTTGTAGGGGAGTTGGACTAGATGATCTTTGGAGGTTCCTTCCAACCTAATAAGTTCTACTAGTAATCTATTAATCACTGTATTAATAATCTGCTGCAATCATTAATTGTTACATTAAACAGAATCACAGAACATTAGGGATTGGAAAGGACCTTGAAAGATCATCTAGTCCAGTCTCCCCACCACAGCAGGATCCCCTAGATTCAGTCACACAGGAACATATCCTGGCAATTTTTAAACATCTCCAGAGAAGGAGACTCCTCAACTCCCCTGGGCAGCCCCTTCCAGGGCTCTGTCACCCTCACTGGGAAGAAGGTCCTTCTCACATGGACGTGGAACCTCCTCTGTTCCAGCTCACACCCACTGCCCCTTGTCCTATCACTAGATGACACTGAGCAGAGCCTGGCTCCATCCTCCTGACATCCACCCTTCACGTATTTATAAACATTAATGAGGTCACTCCTCAGTCTCTGTTTCTCCAAGCTAAACACACCTTATTAGATTAATCATTATATTGATAATCTACTGTATTTCTTTTACAGGCAGACATGTTGGGTGTGGAGTTGCAGAATTGAGTGCCTGTGAACTGGCAAGCGAAAACTACCTAAAAACCACAGAAATGTGTCTCTAATTGTAAAGCTGTTTTTGCTAGCGAGAAGCAAATAGAACTGTTCATTGCGATGCACGTATATTTGCAGTATCACTGTGTCACAAGGGTCTGGAGTAAAAGTCCTTTGAGGAGTGGCTGAGGGAGCTGGGGCTGTTTAGCCTGGAGAAAAGGAGACTGGGGGAGACCTTATCGCTGTCTACAAGTACTCCAAAAGAGGCTGTAGAGAGATGGGTGTTGGTCTCTTCTCACGAGTAACAAGCAATATGATGAGATGAAAAGGCCTCAAGTTACACCTGGGGAAGTTTAGGCTGGACATTAGGAAAAATTTCCATATTGAAAGGTTCATCAGGCATTGGAACCAGCTGCACGAGGAAGTGGTTGAACCACGATCCCTTAACACGTTTGAAATCCAGCCCTCAAGGGCACTGTTTAGTGGTGGGATTGGTACAGTGAGGTTATGGTTGGGCTCAAGGCCTTTTCCTACCTACATCATTCTGTGATGTTCCTGTGCGACTTGGTCTGGGTGATCCTGCTTTGCCAGGGGGGTTGGACTAGAGAATTTTTTGAGGTCCCTTCCAATCCCTAATGTCCTGTGATTCTGTGGTTCTATAATTATCTCTAGAATCATTCATCTAAAAGTTGAAGGCACACTGTCAACCAGGTTTATGAGGAGCTGCTGAAGCAGCTGGGGTTGTTTAGCCTGGAGAAAAGTAGGCTGAGGGGACACCATGCCACACTCTACAACTACCGGAATCAGGTTGTAGTGAGGTGGAGATCAGTCTCTTCTCTCAAGTAACAAGCCATAGGATGAAAGGAGACAACCTCTGTTGGTGCTAGGGGAGGTTTATATTGAGTATTATGGCAAATTTCTTCATTGAAAGGGTTGTCAAGACTGGAACAGGCTTCCCGGGGCACTGGCTGAGTCACCATCCCTGGAAGTATTTAAAAGTCATGTAGATGTGGCACCTAGGGGTGGACTCAAACCTAAGTGATCCTATAAAGATTCACTTAGATAATTTGGATGATTCACGTGTAAAACTATGCTGATGCTCAACACTTTGCGGCTGGACTTTGTCATGGAACACGCGGTTTATATCCTTCAGTGAGTCACTGAAGTACTTTGTGCATGACTTGCCTATCTAGGTGACAGAAGTCCTGCTCACATACCTAAGGTGGCACGAATTTCCTTCATATTGTTAGAGCTTCACAGGGTTAATTCAGAAGATCCCTCCTTAAATGCGTAATGTGTTTGCACAGCCTTACTAGGAAAAGTTTATTAGTTTTGGGTGTCTGTTTGCCTAATATTTTCTTCTGTAATGCTGAGAGATGCTCTGTAGGAAGTTGCACACTGTTGGTTTTGATGATAGTTTCCCCTTATTTGTTTTAATGTAGTGTTTTCCTCATCACTACTGCTTTTCTATACATTTTGTTTATACAATTTTCCTTCTTGGAGAGTAGGACATGAATACCACTGAAGACTGGCAACATCCTGATGAGTGACAGTTGTTAATGTTTATAAATATGGGAAAGGTGGGTGTCAGGAGTATGGAGCCAGGCTCTGCTCAGTGTCATCCAATGATAGGGCAAGGGGCAAATAGGACTGGATCTAGGAGATCCTGCTCTGGCAGGGGGACTGGACTGGATGATCTTTCAAGGTCCCTTCCAATCCCTAATGTTCTGTGTTCCTGTGCGACTGGATCTAGGAGATCCTGCTCTGGCAGGGGGATTGGACTGGATGATCTTTCAAGGTCCTTTCCAATCCCTAATGCTCTGTGATTCTGTGTAATTGGAGAGGTTACTCCCACTGCTCTTTTCAGTAGGTCCTCAGAAACTGGCACCTGCTGCTTCATTAAGCACAGACCTGTGCAACTCACTCAAGCTTTCTGTTCTGTAGGTTGGTACCAATGTTTTTTAACACTGGAATTTGTTGTGCTTTTGTGTTTCTCAAGGTCTTAAATGATGGCGGAAAGCTGGTCTTCCTTGGACAATTCTGAGCCTAACTTCCGGCCTCTGGTGGTCATTGAGCTTGCAAAAGGCACCAAAAAGGAAACCATCGACTGGTTCACTAAGCGAATTGTGGACAGAAAAGCTAATGGGGGTGGGTACACCAGGGCCTTCTGCAACACTCCTGGTAACTAGGTCCAATAAGATGGATGTTAAAAGGGTTTTGAGATGTTATTTTTACATGCTTTGTTATTTTGCCTTTCTTCACTGTCAAGGTGCACAACTGCTGGTTAAACCACTGATCGTGGAAAATGGAGATGAAAACACTTACCTAGTTGGGGCTTCCCACTTAAGGCTGTTGCTGGGAGCTGAAACCGTGGGCTTGGTGAAGGAATGTGGTGATAACTCAATGAGAACTTTTACCTACAGCAGCAGGAAAACTTTCAAAGATTTTGCAGGTAAGCAGATTTGGGGGTCTTTGTCACTGATAAACTGTGGCTGGAGGTTACAGGCAATGAACACTGATAAACCTTTCAGTCTTTATCTTCCTGGACTTGTAACAGTGAATGTAATCAGGAAGAAGAAGCCATGAAAAAACCACTCACTTGTACCAATGGAAATTCAGATACTATAATGAGATTAATATGGTTTTCACAAGCCTTTCACTTTTTGCCTAGGTTTTCCTTCATGGTTTTGTGTGCTCCAGAGAAATCTTTCCTACCAATAAGAGACTTCTTTGAAAATAAGATGGGGAAAAAGTAGTTTATAAATGTGAGTGCCATGATGATGGAGTAGAACACCTCTCTGCTGAGGAAAGGCTGAGGGAGCTGGGGCTCTTGAGCTGGGAGAAAAGTAGACTGAGAGGTGACCCCATGAATGTTGATAAATAAGTGAAGGGTGGGTGCCAGGAGGATGGAGCCAGGCTCTGCTCAGGGGCATCGAGGGGTAGAACATTGGACAGTGGGGTGTGAGCTGGAACAGAGGAGGTTCCACATCAATATGAGAAGGGACTTCTTCATGGTGATGGTGATGGAGCCCTGGCAGGGGCTGCCTATGGGGGGGTTTGGAGTCTCCTTCTCTGGAGACCTTTCAAACTTGCCTGGCCATGTTCCTGTGTGACTGGACCTAGGGGATCCTGCTGCGGCAGAGGGATTGGACTGGATGATCTTTTGGGTCCCTTCCAATCCCTAACGTTCTGTGATTCTGTGATTTACTATGCCAGCCTCTAGCAATTAGTGCTTCAGGGGTATCTTATCTTGAGTGATTTGTCGTGTTGCTTCACCTGGGCAGTAAAAAACAATGTAGTGCCCAGCGTGTGCCAGTTAGAGAAAGCTTCTTCCCAAGACATTTTAAAAAGTGGATACTGGTTGGCAGTAATTATTACACAGTCTTAATTTTTTCATGTTCTAGTAATTTTTGATATTTTCATATTCTACTATTTTTTACATTTTCATACCTTGCTTCACTCATTTGTTGTGATATTCTAGTAATTTTTGATAGTTATTTTAGAGTTACAGATTAACCTGCCAGGGCTGTCTGCCTATGCTAATTGTTCCATACCACTTTGTGTTTGATTTAGATGACAATCACAGTTTCCTTACGATGGCAGAATGTCAGTACATCATCAAACACGAACTTGAAAATTTGAGAGCCAAAGATGAAAAAATGATCCCTGGATATCCTCAGGCAAAGCTATATCCAGGAAAATCAATTGGTAAGTAAAGCCACTTGTTGCCTGTAGCTCACTGTTCTGCCTTAGGAAAGTGTTCACAGCAAAAACCCCTTCATTTTCCTGCAATATAAGAAGATAACTCCTGCCGATGAATGTCCTACCATCTGTAATCAACATTGTTTTCTCACTGCTCCACAACAGTACGAGAGACAGTGAATGCACAGTGCAACAAGAAAAGTTATGAGTAGATGCTGGAAACATTTTGCACAGTGAGGCTACTCAAACATTATAGAGAGTTTTAGAGATTGTGGTAACTTTGCTAGATGAGGTCCAGAGCAGCCCCATTTTAGCTGGACCTGCTTGAAGCAGGAAGTTGGACCAGATGAATTCCAGAGGGCCTTCCAATCCTGAGTGTTTCTGTGACACTGAGGCTCTGGGCTTGCTGTTTTCAGTTGGGTGGTTTTCACATATACCAGTGTCATCCACTATAATTAGTACAAAAATGCTTGTGTTTTTAAAATTGAGTAGTTATATACTTGGATTGTCTCTCTGTAAAAACACTGGAATGAGTAGCAGTGTTCCAGAGCTATACATTTCACAATATGAAACAAGGAAGGAAGGAAGCCTTGCTTCACTCATTTGATTTCATTCTTTGCCTCAAGAGCTCTTCCTTTTTGTGGGACAAAGAAGCAAAGAGAGCTACTGCTATTGTACTGGAGCTGGAGCTAATTCATAGGACACAAAACTGCTGGAGAGAGTCCAATACAGAGCCACAAAGGTGATGGAGTGGAACATGTTCCTTATGAGGAAAGGCTGAAGGAGCTGGGTCTCTTTAGCTTGGAAAAAAGGAGACTGAGGGGTGACCTTGTTAATGTTGATCAATATGTAAAGAGTGGGTGTCAGGAGGATGGAGCCAGTGTTTCTGACTCCTCTCAGTGTCATCTAATGGCAGGACAAGGGGCAATGGGTGTGAGCTGGAGAGATTCAACATCAATATGAGAAGGACCCTCTTCCCAGTGAGGGTGACAGAGCACTCGAAGGGGCTGCCCAGGGGGGTTGTGGAGTCTCCTTCTCTGGAGACATTTAAAACCCACCTGGAAATGTTCCTGTGCTACTGGATCTAGGTGGTCCTGCTGTAGTGAGTAGTGAGGAGATTGGACTGGATGATCTTTCGAGGTCCCTTCCAATCCCTAATGTTCTGTGGTTCTGTGATTGATGGAGATGCTGCAGTTTCTCAGGAGAATTTATTAAAGGGACATGCAGATATTAAGTGTCTATTAATGTTCATTGTCAAAGAAAAATCTGTGTGTATGTGCACATAAGAAATGTAAATACAAGTAGACATCCGATGAGTTCACCTGGATTACATAGCATGTTTGACACAGCTGTTACCTTCCTGGTTACATCCAGTAGGTGCTGATGGGAAATAGTAAAAAACTTATCACACAACTTCTGGTGCCTCCCATCCTCTTTTTGACTATTTCCCAGGATGGTGGCTGAGTCCCCATCCCTGGATTTGTCTGAAAGATGCTTAGATGTAGTGTAGGGGGATCTGGTTTAGGGGTGACCTTGTACAGTAGGGTTGAAGGTTGGACCTGATGATCCCAGGGGTCTTTTCCAACCTGAATGGTTCTGTGATTCTATGATTCTATTTGTATATGATCTATGACAGTAACTTCCACAGCCATTTGGTAGTTACTTAGCTGTGCAGATATAATTGCTTTCACAGCTGCAGCTTAACTTTCTTACAAAGTTAAACACAAATTATGGAATGTTCGGTTTGTTTTCAGTGAAGAAGTGTTATAATTTGTGAATTAGTATAAACTGATAGTTAAAACGTGGGTTTTCATGTATTTCCCATAATTAATATGACAAAATCTCTTCAATTTAGTGTTTTGTGTTTTTTACTATGTTGATTTGATTTTTTTTATGCTTTTCTTAGTCAAATGCAAGGATCATGCTTCTCTCACAGAGCCACACACGGCATTTCAGTTCTGACCTGTAGTACTTTTGGCATTCCAGGCATTTGTTACCAGCTACAACTGAGTGTACTGCAAACCTGTGGAACAGTGAGGAGACGTGAAAAGTTCCTCTTTTGTGTCTGAGCAGCAGTCTTGTAGGAGTAGGCAGAACTGCTTTGTAGAGCACCATTTTTAACTAACACGCAGACGGCGTATTTGGGTTGAGGATGGAAATGCTAGGCTTATTTAAAAGGGACTTGCTGAGCACATGACGTAACCTGTTTGTGTCACCGTCCTTTGAAGAAGCACTAGGTACCATGTTTGCTTTTCCTTCTAGTGAGAAGATTATTGACCAGCGGTATTCTAGTTCAGATTTTCCCGCTGCACGACAGAGAGGAGTTGAAAAAGCTCCGTCACAGCTGGTATGGGCGAGTGAAAGTTGGCTATCAACCTTTAGGTATGTCAACACCTTCATCCGCTACGAATAAAGTGCAGGGTTTCCTCTGGAGTGCTTTTCTCTTCAGTTTGTGTGAGAAGACCAAAGGTCCTTCTGTCTTCTTCTCCAGCATGCAGCCTCTCTAGACGCTAAAGCCCTGTGTGGAAGGTAACTGTTGTGCCAAGATGTTTTGCTAAGAGTTTACCTTCTCACATCCCCAGTTAGTCACTGCAGTTCACCTCCACTAAGGTTATCTCTCTGCCCTCGTTGCGTTGTTGGCAGTTGTGAGCCCTTGTTTTACCCACCTTTGCTTTTACTCATCTTGGAATCAACAAAGCAGCTTGGGCTCTGGTTGAGCATACTGAACAGTTTCTGTGTTTGCAGGCTTGTTGACGTGCGCAGCTGACGTCTCGTGATTGGGTCCTCTTTGATTCCAAGATGGCTAAAAGGATAACCCTTGGCTACAATGGCTCAGAATGTGGCTGTTCTAGATTGAAGTGCTGGATGTGCGGGCTGCTGTTGCTTGATTTTCTTGGCCCTAGTTTCCAGGCTGGAGCCACTGTGTTCATCAGTCATAGAACACTACCTTTTCTTGTTAGCGGAACGAGAAGCGAGCTCTTGTCTTCCGTGGAGGTAGTGCATCTGTCATGAAATATGCCCATCAGTGGTGCATTCTTCAAGTCTCTATAACCCGAGCAGGCTGTGTGCGTTATGGATCAGTTGTCTGCTGAGGGGAACATCTCAGCCTGATGGTGTTGTCTGTCGTGTTTAAGATTTAAGTTCCAGTAGACCTTTCTGTCTATTCCTTTAGTTCCCTTTAGTTTCCTTTTTGGCCCTGGGCAGGTTGCAGTTATATTTCTTTCTCTGGTGTGTGTATGCCAGTGAGAAGCTGCAGAAGTTAGGTGTTGCTTCCTCTGCCAACTGTAGTCTTAAGTGATTAATTTTTCTCTGCAGATGAGATACGATCCTACTTTGGTGAAACGATTGCTCTTTACTTTGGCTTCTTGGAGTACTTCACGTTTGCTTTGATCCCGATGGCTGTCATTGGGATTCCCTACTATGTGTTTGCGTGGGAGGACTACGACAAGTATGTGATGTTTGCTGCGTTCAATCTCCTCTGGTCCACCATCATTCTGGAAGTTTGGAAGCGGATCTGTGCAATCATGACCTACAACTGGGGGACACTGCTGATGAAACGACAGTTTGAAGAACCAAGGCCAGGATTCCATGGTGTCCTGGGTGTCAATCCTGTCACTGGAAGGGAGGAACCAGTGTACTCAAGTATTAAGAGACAAATACGGATTTATCTGGTGTCGCTGCCATTTGTGTGCCTTTGCCTCTACTTCTCGCTGTACGTGATGATGATTTACTTTGACTTGGAACAGTGGGCTCTGGACTACCATGAAGAGAATGGGTCTAACTTCAGCAGCTTGATGCTGTTTGTGCCCAGTATCATATATGCTGTTGTGATTGAAGTTATGAACCGCATCTATCGTTACGCTGCTGAATTCTTGACGTCATGGGGTAAGAAAGCCATTGATTCTTCTTCCTTGAAGTTAGAATCCCAGATGTTTAGAGTAGTTAGTGTCTCTTTGTAGAATGTGGTCCTGTGTTCAATGAACGCTAAAGAAATCTCCTGAAGTTCATCTTTGCTGTGGGGTTAAAGAGGTGGACATTTGAACTTCTTTACGTTGGTTCCAATTGTTCCAAGACTGCAGTCTCATGTTGGGTTTAACTTGGTGTGAGCCATCAGAAAGGACGACCCTGCCTGACTACAGCCTGCCGTCAGGTAGTTACAGAGAGTGGTAAGGTTCAGCTGCAGGTCAGTTAGAATCCCCAGGTCCCTGTCTGCTAGACTGCCTTCCAGCCACGCTTCCCCAGGCCCGTGATTAGCCGTAAGTGAGGTAGTGGTGCAGTATAAGTTAACTTTGGCATCAAGTGTTGGAGGAACCAGTCCCCAGGAGCTAACAGTGAAGTACTTGTTAGATGGGGGAAGATGCCTGTTCACTGTTTGCGTAACAGCGTCTCGCTGATGGTAAATACTGATGTTGTTTGCTAATCAACATCTCGTTGGCATTTCAGAAAATCACAGGCTAGAGTCTTCATATCAGAACCACTTAATTCTGAAGGTTTTAGTGGTAAGTATGTACTACAAGCAGCTTCTAAGATATTTCAAGAGGACTTTTTGCCGTGTGTTCTGTTAGTGCCTTCCTCTTCCCACTACGCTGACCTATAGTTCTGTTCCAGGTTAAGTATTATCACAAATACGAGAGTAAACAGGGTTTGTGTTGGGGTCGCAGTAACTGCTGCAGAGTTTTAGATGCTCCTTGTTGTAGAGGAGCCTTATAATTGTGTTGATGAGTTCTCACGGTAGGATTCTGCGTGTGCTTTGCTCCTGATTGATGTGGCCCTGTCTTCAACTGATTTTTTTTCACTTTTCCCAAGATTTTTATGGTAAATGGTGTTGCAGAATGTTCACATATTAACTTGCACAGGGACTAATGTTCAGACAACCAGTACAACCAGTCAGAGGAGCCTGGGGGGTTACGTGTCCATCACTGTGCTCCTAAGCATTTTATAGCACAGACTGACCTATTTACTTTGTGTCTCTGAACAAGCAGATTTGGTGTACGTGTTCGGTTGCTCTATATCCAGAAATAACATCTAGAGCAGAGGGGCACAATCACCTCTCTTGATCTGCTGGCCACAGTTCTTCTGATGCAGCCCAGAATGTGATTGACCTTCTGGGCTGTGATTGCACACTGGTGGCTTGTGGCCATTTTTTCATCCTCCAGCACCCCCAAGTCCCTTTCCACAGGACTGCTCTCCAGCAGACCCTCTCCCAGCCAGCACTGATGATGCCGGTTACCGCGGCCCAGGTGCAGGACTCTAATCAGGTGTTTTTACTGTCCATGTTTTCAAGTATGTTGTAGTTCCTGTTGTGTCCTGTGCTTTTGGAAAGCTTTAAGCTTGTTGAAGGGAAGTTTGAATAAGACTGATATTGAAAATAAGCTTTTTCTGACCTAAGTGTTTGAAATGGCAAAGAACATTCTAATGAAAAGAGGACATCTTCCTGGGAACTGTTTAGCCAGGGTGACTGTTAGATGAACTCGGCACTTGAACGTTTCTCTGGATACTAATAGAAAACACTTCTTTTGCAGTTCAACTTCTTAAACTGTTTTGCATCTCTCTTCTACATTGCTTTTGTGCTGTTTGATATGAAGCTTCTGAGGCAGGTGAGTTGCAAGAACATCTTCAAGACTGTTGATGAATCCAGGAAAGTAAAGGATACGTTCCTGTGCAACTTCCTCTAGGTGGTCCTACTCTGGCAGGGGTGTTGGACTAGATGGTCTTTCGAGGTCCCTTCCAGTCCCTAACGATTCTGTGATTGAAACAGGGTTTTATTTTAGAATTGCTTTTCTAAAATACTACCTTGACAATGACTATATTTCATACTCACATTTGTGAAAGTCAGCTGCTGGATTTCCTTTAACATAGTTGCAGTCACAGCGGGGTGGAACAATTCTTTCCCTCTGCATAAATGAGGAAATGTTTTAATCACAGAATATTAGGGGTTGGAAGGGACCTCGAAAGATCATCTAGTCCAGTCCCCCTGCCACAGGAGGATCCCCTAGATCAAGTCACACACGAACATGTCCAGATGGGTTTGAAACGTCTTCAGAGAAGGAGACTCCACAACCCCCTGGGCAGCCCCTTCCAGTGCTCTGTCACCCTCACCGTGAGTAAATTCCTTCTCATATTTTATTTGGAACCTCCTCTGTTCCAGCTCACACCCGCTGCCCCTTGTCCTGTCATTAGATGGCAGTGAGCAGAGCCTGGCTCCTTCCTCCTGACACCCACCCTTCAGTATCTCTTCAAAATCTCCAAGGTGCATTGAGGTCCACAAAACGTTTAGACAATCTAACTCCTATTTTATCCCCGTCAGCACACAGCAAAGTGTGGGAACTGAAGCAGCCATCCTGGGCTCATGCTGTGCTCTTTCTGTTAGACTGGCCTTCTTTTGGCATCATTCAACCCCTTAGTGTTACATTGGAAACGATCATCAGTTTATTGCAGTTCTAGTAATTCTTTTTCTGTTTTCTTTTGTTTCTTTCAACACAAGAGCTTGGCCACTTTGCTGATCACTTCGCAGATCCTTAATCAGTTTGCGGAATCCTTGCTTCCTTACTGGCTCCAAAAGAGACATAAGAAGAGGATGAGGAAACGCATGTCTTCTCCGAAAGCAGAATCAGACCTGTCTTTGGTTGAACAAGTCAGCTTGGAGAAGGAAATGGGCACCTATCTGGTATGTTTTACTATTGCAAAAGGATTCAAAGTTTTCTGAGCTGTAGTTGATGGAGGCATCGGCCAGTGCAACATAAAGCGTTTGGTCTAGGTGATCCTTCTCTGGCAGGGGGATTGGACTAGATGATCATTCAAGGTCCCTTCCAATCCCTAATGTTCTGTGAGTCTGTGTTTGTCTGGTCTGTCACCTTGTCACCAGCTTCATCACGTTTGCTGGTTATGTTGTTTCTACAGCTATCTAGTGCATTGGATCAAGAGACTCGCGCAGTATGGGATCCCAGTTATTCCAGGGTGGGAATGGAGAGCTAAATCTAGAGCTGCCTAACCCTGTATTATTTGAAGAAGTCCTTCTGTAATATGTCATTAATCAGGGAACAGGGCCTGACTGTTTCTGGCACCTCTTTCACAAAAGGAGGAGAACAGTAGTGTGACATTTGACATTGACACTGCATCTGATTCCCTTCTTCCTGCCTGGAGTGCAATGACATGCGAAGAGGAACAACAAATACTGCCTCTTGTACTGAAAAACTGTGCAGATCACTGATACTTGTGGTGTTCTGGGATTTCCCATGTTTTAGAAGCCATGAGAGAGATTTAGAGAGCGTGTCTCTCTTCCAGTGGACAACACGGCAGAAAGCCCTGAGTTTGTGTCTGAAATTGTAAACTGTCCCAGTCCAGCCCAGTGCCTGCAGATGTGCCGTGCCTCTTACACCTGAGCTGGTTTTGTTTCTCAGCTGGGCATACTAAGCAAGTGTGGTGTCTGAGTCACATCGTCCTGTGCAGAGCTGGACCTCCAAAGACCATCCAGTCCCATCCCCCTGCCNGGAGCTGGACTGAATGTGTCTGCGCACCTGTTGCAACAATCTACCTTGACTAGTTTTCCATGGGGAACCAACAGGTCACAAAGGATCACAGAACATCAGGGATTGGAAGGGACCTCCAAAGACCATCCAGTCCCATCCCCCTGCCACAGCAGGGTCCCCTAGATCTAGTCACACAGGAACATGGCCAGGTGGGTTTGAAATCTCTCCAGAGAAGGAGACTCCACCACCTGCCTGGGCATTGCAGGGTTGTGATTTCACCTTGGGGGTGTTCACTGCTCACGTCGGTCCAAGGCACTGTCTACTGAAGGCTTTTTTTTTATCTGCAGTCTAAAGATTCTTATTGTGCTGTGCATGAGAATATGTGATCTTTAGAGCTCTGGTTTGTTTATAAACAGTGGCTGTCAGCAGGCAAGAGTATTTGTAAAGTTCAGTCTGTCACAAGGGGGAAGCATTTGACTATATTTAGTAACAGGAATTCAGCAGGACTATTGACAGGATTGTGTGTTTCAGGCTCTTCTCTTGTTTTCCTCCCTTCACTTACTCTGTACTTGTCTTTTTGTGACTTCCTCACTTTACAAATCTCCAACCTTAACGTGGTTTAAGATGCAAAACCACCTTGCAGTAATTTTTTTCCTTTTTAATTCCTGTTTCTCTGCTGTAGTTAATTTCCTCTGAATTTCTGTGTTGGTTCTGTTGACTCCTTGGTGCCATCGTTTATGTGCTGCTCTTGTGGCTGACAGCAACACTCTCTGATGTTTCTGTCTTTAAAAATGGTTGGGTTGGGTACCCATGTTCTTGGTTTAAACATCAGGTGATAGATGTCGCAGATTTGCCAAAATAGGGCTGCTGTGTCCAGTTCTGGGCCACTTGGTTCAAGAGGGACACAGAACTGCTGGAGTTTCCTCATACATTTTTTGAGGGTTCAAGTTGGTTTTGTTCTGTTTTCAGGGTACTTTTGATGATTACCTGGAGTTGTTCTTACAGTTTGGATATGTGAGTCTCTTCTCGTGCGTGTATCCCCTGGCAGCTGTCTTTGCAGTGTTAAACAACATCACAGAGATATATTCTGATGCCCTGAAGATGTGTAGAGTTTACAAGCGTCCGTTTGCAGAACCCACAGCAAACATTGGTGTTTGGCAGGTAACGTTTGTGTGTCTTTTCCTATTCATTGTTCTCAAAGGTGCTTCAGCAAATGTATTCATGTTGTGTTTAACACATGAGCTGCTTCAAAGTTTAGTAGATACTTTGTTCTCTTCAGTTCCTTAGGGGTCCCGGTGGCCAGCAGAATGACCATGAGCCAACAATGGGCCCTTGTGGCCAAGAAGGCCAAAGGCATCCTGGGGTGGATCAGAAGTGGGGTCGTTAGTAGATGGAGAGAGGTTCTCTTCCTCTTCTACTCTGCCCTACTGAGACCACATCTGGAGTGTTGTGTCCAGTTCTGGGCCCCTCAGTTCCACGAGGACACAGAGCTTCTGGAGAGAGTCCAGTGCAGAGCCACAGAGATGCTGAAGGGAGGGGAGCATCTCCCTGCTGAGGAAAGGCTGAGGGAGCTGGGGCTCTTTAGCTTTAAAATACCGTGGAATTGTGAATGAACACTTGAACTTCATGGCAAACACACAGAGAAATCAAATGAAAGAAAATGTCAAGGTTACCAGGTGGTCTTGTCTTTGTTACTGAAGTGATGACCCCTTGCTGTGCAAGTCTTACATTGTCGAATGTAAAAGCTGGGTGAAAATAAGGCCATCTAAGGATTTATAGAGAAATATTGTCCAGAGCAGTTTGGGGACTGGTGAATTAGATGGAGCGATTGTAGCTAGAAATGTTCTTGTGTTTTATTTCAGCTGGCTTTTGAAACAATGAGTGTGATATCCGTTGTTACCAACTGCATACTGATAGGAATGTCTCCCCAAGTGGATGCCCTTTTCCCGGACTCCAAAACTGACCTTATTTTGACCGTGGCATTTGTAGAGGTAAGTCTGCCTTCAAATACTGCGTGTGTTTTGGTAGCAAATAACGCGAGTGCCAGTGGCAGTGATCCCAGGGAGTAGACACAACCACCTCTCTCAGCATGAAAAGGAAGCGAAGATTTCCCTGTCAGTGTGTTGACTCCTGGTTTTTGATTTCTTTCTGTGTTTTCATGTAGTTTTCCATGCAGCCCCAAGGTACCACATATTTGTTGCTTCATGTATTACAGCAACTTAACAGTGCTATTTCAAGAAGCAAGATAGCATTTGTATGAGCTGGTTGTTTCACTGTGTGACCTTGTCCTATCTTACAAAGACCTCTTATGTGATCTTCTCGAATGTTTCTTGTAAGACTTGTGTGAAACAAGTATGAATGATGACAGCGAGTGCTAGTGGTTATAACAGTGTAACAGTTCTGGGTAGGACACACTTGGATGATCTTTTGAGGTCCCTTCCAATCCCTAATGATTCTATGAATGTCAGACAAGGAAGAGGAGTGACCATGATTGCTTTTTTACGTAAGCAATGGGATTGCTGGACTTTGCCCGTAGGTGCCTTTCTTCTAGAGCTTTCGTGTGTTGCATTGCCTTGACTTTCATCATGATGCTACTTTAGCTTTTAGGAACCAGATTACTGTTCTTGTGGCAAGAGCTTGGGGTTGTCTGTGTGTTGCTGCTAAACCACATTGCCTTACAGGTGTGCAACAGGAGCACCGACTTCTTCCTTGTTGTGTTTACTTGTGCTGAGCCTTAGCCAATGAATTAGGAGTTTATTTTGAGTTTGATTTTCCAAGCCGTGAAGTGTGCAGCGTTAACTCTAAACATTAATTATGTCTACTAATATACGTAAGCGTGAGTCTGCAGACAGCCTGGTGTAGCCTTCTGTTGTGCATGTGTGAACGTTTGCATGAGCTGCTGTGAGGTGTTTGAAGGGGGGGGGAGCATCTCCCTGACGAGGAGAGGCTGAGGGAGCTGCATCTCTTGAGCTTAGAGAAAAATGAGACTGAGGGATGACTTCATTAGTGTTGATTAATATGTCAGGAGGATGGAGCCAGGCTCTGCTCAGGGGCATCTAGTGATACGACGAGGGGCAGTGGGTCTAAGCTGGAACAGAGGAGGTTCCACATCAGTATGGGAAGGAACTTCTTCTGGTGAGGGTGACGGAGCGCTGGGAGGGGCTGCCCAGGGGGTTGTGGAGTCTCCTTCTCTGAAGACATTTAAAACCCGCCTGGACGTGTCCCTGTGCGACTGGATCTATGGTTTTAATACCAAACTAATTTGGCAATTGAAATGTCATCCAGTAGCTTGTAGTTGGACAACACAGAGTTGCTGAACCACAAAGACATAAACCCAGCCACGTGATTTTTGAAATGATGTTGGTTACAAACAATTCCAACACAGTTTAGTGAGAAATTCAAAACTCTTGCAGCCTCTCCTGAGGGGCTGTACCTTGTAAACAATATTTAACGACTTTATGGGTGTGTGCTCTGTTGGGGGGTTTCTGGTGTTTGTTTTTTGTAAGAGGTGGAGAATAGCTCGGGTCATACAGTTGTGCAACACGTGTTGTAATACAAGTGGTAGAGGTCGAAAAGAATTCTCAGTAGTTAAATGTATTTTATAAATTCAATTTAAAAGATCTGTGTGGAAGTGACACAACAAATGTGATTTCCACTTCTGTTGAAGTCGGTTTCCATTGTGTTGACAGCTAAACATGTTCTCAGGTACAGGTTACAGAAAGCGTGTTTTCTTTTATCAGCAGTTATGTTGTAGGTCTTTCAGGTTAAAACAATGACAAAAGGTAGAAAGAAGGGAGGGTCACTCAATACTGTGGGACTACAAACAGCAGCAGGACAGACTAATGACACCTTAAAGAGATGAGCCTGGTTTTGCCTATGCTTCCTGGTGATTTATTCCCAGCTTATGGGAATTGATCTGACCCAATTGGCTTATCAAAGGATGCTGGGCAGAAGAAACTGTGCGCAGGAGACACAGTATTCACAGAATGATGGAGCCAGGCTCTTCTCAGTGTCATCCAGTGACAGGACGAGGGGCAGTGGTGTGAGCTGGAACACAGAAGGTTCCATATAAATATCAGAAGGACCTTCTTCCCAGTGAGGGTGACAGAGCCCTGGCAGGGGCTGCCCGGGGGGGTTGTCTCCTTCTTTGGAGACGTTTCAAACCCGCCTGAACGTGTTCCTGTCTGACTTGGTCTAGGTGATCCTGCTGTGGGGGATTGGACTGGATTAACTTTCTGGGTCCCTTCCAATCCCTAATGATTCGAGGTCTCTTCCAATCATAGAATCATTGAAAGAGCATCCAGCCCAATCCCCCTGCCACAGCAGGATCACCTAGATCCAGTTGCAGAGGAACATACCCAGCCAGGTTTTAAACATCTTCAGAGCTGTAGATTTGTGAAGGATTACATTCGTGGCACTTGTGCCCCACCATATGAAGTAAAACTTAATTGACAGGATGATCATGAAGCTGTGAGAGAGACACAAATCTTATAGTAAAATTGACCGGGAATACTGCCAACGCATGTTTCTTAGATTAAATTGCACATTTCAGTTACAAAGAAAAATTCAAGACTAGATCATATATCAACATCAAGCCTCTAGGACAAACCTGACACATAGTCACAGAATCATAGATCATTAGGATTGTGGAACCTCACACCCGTTGCCCCTTGTCCTATCATCAGATGCCACTGAGCAGAGCCTGCCTCCATCCTCCTGACACCCACCCTTCACACATTCACCAGCATCAGTGAGGTCACCCCTCAGTCTCCTTTTCCCAAGCTGAAGAGACCCAGCTCCCTCAGTCTTTCAACTCTAGAGTGCACCAGTTTTACTTTCTGGTGTTTACTCCAGGTGAAGAGGATTGCTGTGCTGTGTGTTGGCTGTATGGAGGGCAGCTCAGCAGGCAGTGTGTAAACGCTAAGGAACACAGTACACTCCTTCCAGTATTCTCTGTGCGCTTTCTGCTGGGGTAACCTGCTCAAATCTTAGGTGTCATTAACTGTTTTCATCAGGTTTAAATAGTTGAGACTCTAGTTGACTGTCGCTACATCTCTTTGATGCAGGGCTGAACAGAAAACCCCAGAGTTCTCCCCAAAGCTAAGCATCAGTGTTAACAATGTCCTGACCTTTTAAAAACATTAATCATAGTGGTTTTAAAAAAATCATAGTGGTTTTACACAATTTACAATTGTCAGACTTCTTTCAAAACTGATTAGAAATAGCAACACATGGTACTTGTTGCAGCCCAGAGGCCAATGCCATTCTGGGCTGCATTGAAGGAACTGTGGCCAGCAGACCAGGAGAGGTGATTCTGCCCCTCTGCTCTGCTCTGCCCTGGTGAGACCTCACCTGGAGTATTGTGACCAGTTCTGGAGCCCTCAGCACATGAAGAATGGAGACAGACAGGAGCATGTCCAGAGGAGGCCACTACAATGGTCAGGGGATTGGAGCATCTCTCATATGAGGACAGGCTGAGAGTTGGAGAAAAGAGGGCCCCAGGGGGAACCTTCTTTTGAACCTCCAGTGGCTGAGGAGGGCCGACATGAAGGCAGGGGAAGATCTTTTCAAGAAGGTTGGTATGGACAGGACAAGGAGCAGGGGGTTCGAGCTGGGAAAGGGGGGGTTTAGGCTGGAACTTAGAAACAGGTTCTTCAGTGTGAGAGTGGCTGATGGCTGGACTGGGCTGCCCTATCCCTGCAGTCATTTAAAGTCAGACTTGATGAGGCTCTGGGCAGCCTGACCTGGGTGGAATTGTCCCTGTGTAGGGAGTGTTGGAGTGGATGACCTCTAGATGTCCCTTCCAGCCTAGAACGGTCTACGATTCTGTGAATTATACTAATACTCTTGCGATGGAACCATATGGCGACACTGGGCACCACTCCTGTGTGCGCTGTTCCTGTAAGCTGCCTGTACCTAACCCCTACAGGTTTATGCCAAATATGATTTTCATCAGCCCTTGCCTGTGCTTTGCTTGGAGGACATCCTGCGCAAAGTAAATGCTCATTAAAGATTTCACAGTGCCTGTTTAGCCATTTCCAAACAGATAATGGGGAGCAATAAATAGTAACTATTACTGTGACGCATTAGAGAGGTGACTGACTTTTTTTTCTGAAGAGTTGACCTATTTTCATTGACTACAACATCTGCTTCCATGGCAACGTGATTTGAACCAGGAGCAGAATCATGGAACTCCCCATCTTTACTCTATGGATGGGTGCTAGCTGAATGCAGCAAAAGCAGTTTTCAAACAAACCGAGGTAGATTAATGTCCTAAAACCAGGAAACAATCATCTCTTACTAATATATTTTTAAAACAGTTGTAGCCCATAGTTGTAGTAAACCTGTCTTAGTAAATGCTTGGACCTTGTGGATTTGATCTCATGGAGTCCTCATAAGAGGACCTCCTCCAAATGAAAGGAACCTCCCAAAAAACAAAGAGAAAACAGGAACAGGACTTGCCCAGCAGGTTTTCTCTCTTAAATGTGTTTTTTGGTGACTGGTACAGCCTTAGACAGAGGGGGGTCTGACAGAGCTTGAAGGAGCTTTCATGAGGCTGCTTCTAGGGACGAGCTAGCAGCTCCCTCCCCCACTACCAAAGCCCCTTCAGGCTCAAATCACCATGAATTTAGAAGATAGAAGAGTAAGATTTTTATCCTAGAGAGGAGATGCATTGAAACTGCGTTTGGTTGGTCCCCGTGAACTCCTTTCCACTAGAGGGCTTATTTGTTTAACAGTGAAGATGTGCTTGAGAAAGTTGCACCAAAGCTCAGGAGAAACAGGAAATCTCCACGTGGGGAAGAGTGACACTGAGGAAATGGGTGTCAGGCTACAAACTTCAGAGTTTTGCCAACGAGCTAGTCTTTTCAATTCAGAAAATTAAACAAAGATTGTATCTCAATGGACAACTAGATCTAGAGGCTGATTTGCATTAAGAAGAGTCCCACGTCAATATGAGAAGGACCTTCTTCCCAGTGAGGGGGATGGAGCACTGGAACAGGCTGCCCAGGGGGGTTGTGGAGTCTCCTTCACTGGAGACGTTTAAAATCTGCCTGAATGTGTTCCTGTGCGACTTGATCTAGGTGATCCTGGTCTGGCAGGGGAATTGGACTGGATGATCTTTCAAGGTCCCTTCCAGTCCCTAATGATTCTATAATTCTAAGTCAGTTTTAAAGAGTTTTGCTCTTCTATTTGACTTGTGCTTGAAGCTGCTTCATATGGTTTGGTTTATTTTTTACATCAGTTGCATTATCTTGATTTCCACTTCTATTTTACTTCTGCAAGGCCTGGCAACCTGACCTCAGTACTGGGGAGGATTACGGAGCGGCTCATCCTGAGCAAACCTACGCAGCCAATGCAGCACAGCCAGGGGATCAGGGCCAGGCAGCAGAGGTTTATGAAAGGCAGGTCTTGCTTGAGGGAGGAGTGGCTGGAGAACTGCCACTGGATACTGAAAGACAGCTGGTGGAACATGAGCCAGCAGTGTGCCCAGGTGGCTAAGAAGGCAAACAGCATCCTTGGCCTGCTGCAGAAGTAGTGTGGCCAGCAGGACTGGTGATCCTCTCACCTGTACTCAGCACTGGTGAGGCCTCACCTGGAATATTTGGCTCAGTTTTAAGCACCTCAGTACAAGGAGACATTGAGATGCTAGAGTGTGTCCAAAGAGGAGCTAGGAAGCTAGTGAAGGGCCTGGAGGACAGATCTTTTGAGGAGAGGCTGAGGAAGCTGAGGTTGTTTAGTCTGGGGAAAAGGAGGCTGAGGGGAGACCTTATCACCTGAAAGGAGGGTGTAGAGGGTTGGAGATCAGTCTCTTCTCCCAAGTCACTAGCAACAGGATGAGGATAAATGGCTTCAGGTTGTGCCAGGGGAGGTTTGCGTTTGCTCCACTAAAGGAGCGTTCAGGTGTTGGAAGGGGTTGTCCAGGCTGTCACCATCCCTGGAACTGCTTAAAAACAAACACATCAGTGTGGCACTTGGAAACATGATTTAGTGGCAGGGTGGCATTGGGTTGGTGGTTCGACTTGATGACCTTGAAGGTATCTTCCAACCTTAGAGAGTCCATGATTCTGTGATTGGTCTCAGCTGGAGCACTTCTTCCCTTTGACCGTGCCCACTAGTATAGAAGGTATTTCCTTGGGAAGCTGCTCAGTATAAAGTGTGCCTCGTTAACAGAACCAGTGAGAGTGCTTTACGAGATTCATGAAGCCTGAGTTGAAAGGGCAGAATATAGCATCTCCTTTGGTATTTTCCATGAGACTCTTCTTTAGAAATGCTGTGTGGCAGTTGCTGTGCTGCTCAGCACAGACTCTGTGCAGACAGCTTTCACCAAAACTGTTACTAGCTTTGGGGTTTCTGCATGCATTTGCACTTAAAATTAGGTTTTGCAAATCCTGAGCTGTTGGTCTGGTTCTATACTTTTATTGATAGAACCTGCCAATTCTCCTTAATGAATCTCAGAATGGGTTGTTGTCACTCTGAGGAGTCTATCAGTCATTAACAAGTGTGAGATCTCTAATGCACGTGGTGCTGCTTCGTATTTTCTCAATCTCTAGATTCTTAGAGTCCAGCACTGGGTCCAGTCCTAGACAATTCATATGACCTGGATGGCCAGTTTGCCGTGTGGTCACAGGAACAGCTGGTCAGTGAGAGCCCAGCAGGCACATTAACCAAGTTTTTTGTTAGAGATGCACTTCACTGCAAAATATTTCAAGTTTCATATCAAATTAATTTTTTAGTTCCAGTATCATTGTGTTGAAATTGGTCAAAATCTGTGTGTGAGAAGTTTTCCCCACATAGAATAGAATCGTATTTGCAGTGAAAATGAAAAGTTCATAGGGTTTTATATACAGATTTGTTTCAAGCTCATTGTCCTTGAGTGAATATTTGGCATTCAAAATCGTGAGCATTTTAATGAGTATTGGGCACTTGCAGTAGCCATCTTTCGAGGTCCCTTCCAATCCCTGATGTTCTGTGATCATTATGTGGAGGCTCAGCGGCATGACAGCGCTGCTGCTCCGAAGAAGCGTACTAATACTGGTTTGAACTACGCAAGGAAGAGATCTTTAAGGCCCATGAGCGTATTTGTCAAGCTCTTGGTTAATTAGTCAGCGTTAGTCAGAAGGAGATGTAGTATGTTTACAGCCTGCTAGCAAAGTGAAAATATAGCAAGTGGGATTGAAGAGCCACTTGGTGACACAGCTAATTATGAAGATGGAGTTTATAATGGAAAAGATAATTTTGTGGTCTATATGAGTTATCTTCCTAAAATACCAATTGGCAGCATGATTTTTGAACTACATCTTTCATCTGTGTTGTGGCTTGAATTTGAGTGGATTCCTTGCCTGAGGCACTGGGAAGTTGCTATGGCAACTTGTGTTCAGCAGTTCCAAGCCGAGTCTTTGGGACGCAGCACACTGCTGGGGTGATTGCTTTGGAGCTCTGAGTTTCAGATTCCTGCTTTTTCACTTTCATCTTTGCTTGGAGAGCAACCACCAGGGTGGCCAGGGTAGCCAGCTTGTCCTAGGAATGTGTTAAATGGAGAGACAGTGGAACCTCAGATCAGCAGAGGAGAAACGTCACCTGCAATCCCTTGTTTGCTGGAATGGAGAGGGTCTGTCCCTCACTCATGGTCTGTAGGAATCGGCATGCTGGAAGACTGGCTTGGAGGAAGATGGAGCAGAGAACACATGCACAGATTTAAAGACGGATGCGGTGTTTTCACAAGGAAATAGAACTACTGGAAGTCTTTTCCCTCTGAGGGGATGGAGATAACAGCTTGGCCCAGTTATGTAAGAACGTGTGATCAATCTCTCTGTCTTTGTGACAAGTGAGGCAGGCAGGGGTTGAGAGAAACGCTTAGCAATCTTTTTTTTCTATATGTGTTGACTCAGTGGATGGTTTTTGGTTTGATTGGGGCATTTTCCTTCTTTTTGTACTTAAAATTTTCTGAGTGAGCTATGCACACCCATTACTGCATTTAACTGCCTCGTGCGGCGTGGTGACTGTGCAAACACTGGACCTGTGTAAGAGTTGGTCAGAATTGCCTCAACATGGTCATCAAGGACTTGGACAATAAAGGTACAGTACTGGACACTAGGGTACAAGAAGGTGCCCAAAACTGATGAAACCATTGTAGCAGAAAGAACCAGGAACACCTGTGCCACACAGTTACTTGTGTGGTGCTGTTTCCCCACTACCTGGTGCAGAACGGATGACATTAGACTGTCAGGGGAAATTGATCACCAAGGGCCACCTTGACACCAGTGAAGAAATCTGGGACTCCAGGTGAATTTTGCTCGTTATAATCCCAGAACACACCTCCTGGCCAAGAGAAAGAAATGAATAAAAACATCTTTATCAAAAGAAGTGCAACTCCACATCTAGTTCTGTAAATTCTTAGAAGGAAACAGTATAGAAAGTACTGAAGAGTTCTCTGTTCAGTGACTTCAGTGCATTTTTGCAGTGCACTGTTGGTGCAGGTAGTCCAGTGTAAACCCTTGGGGCTGTGTGACTTGATCTAGGGGGTCCTGCTTTGGCAGGGGGGTTGGACTCGATGATCTTTGAGGTGGCTTCCAATCCCTGATGTTCTGTGATTCTGTGTAAAGTAATTTCTGTACATGTTCCATTGACTTCCTCTGTTGCTAGTGCTTACCTTTGATGGAATGGTGGTTAAACAGCCTTCACTTGTTCAAGCATAGGGTTAGCAAACATATGGAAAATACTTGCAAGGACAAACTGAGCAGACACTTTACAGCCTTTTATAGCTTTATAAACAATAAAATTGAGTTAAATCCAGGTGGAAAATTAATACTAGTCTAAATAGCGTAATGATTAGGTGGGTTAACCTCTGGGAATGTGCAGTGAAAATCACAGAACATTAGGTATCAAAAGGGACCTCAAAAGATCATCTAATCCGATCCCCCTGCCAGAGCAATGTCTTACTGAAAAACTGAGGACAAGACATCACTGGAATGCTGAACTTGTGGAGGCATTTACTAGGAGAGCCTTTCAATCCTTGGCCTCTTTTCTTCTTCCATTCTGCTGCCATCCCAGTGGTTGCTTTCCAGTGCCAGTGTTTTCAGTCTGCTCTCAGCGCTTCCCATGCCAGAGAAGAGGCAGTTTATTTCGGTGTTAATTAGATGATTTATGTGCCCTTTGAAATGTGAGCAGTCTGGTACCTAAGGGCTTTTAATTATTATTTTTTATGACTCTTAACTGTTGCTTTTATTTTTTACTGCACTTTGAAGTACAGAAAATGTGGGCTTTATACGTTTGGCTAATTCTTTAATTAGCACCAGCGTGCTCATCTGTTGAGACACTTTCAGCTCATAAAATTAGGGAAAGCTCCTTTGATAGAAGAATGCAATTACAAAGATTATGTCACTATTATGGGAAAAAAATGGCCTGAAAAAAGAAATTAAGGAGCTTTGCAGTTTCTATTGCTGCTGTTTGTGGAGTGTACGTAGTGAATGAGTATTTAGCGTGTGGAAATAATAGAGTAGATTTCAAATAAAATGAGATTGCTGGAGGAAAAACATCATTGAATAATCAATTTTTCTTGGCATAGTCCTTTGGGCTTTAAGTTTGTATCTAACACAACTTCTTAAATCTGCCTTCTGGCTAGACAGGAATTCAGTGTTGTGCCAGCAGTGGGCCCTTGTGGCCAAGAAGGCCAGTGGCATCCTGGGGTGTCAGGTTCCACATCAATATGAGAAGAGACTTCTTCCCAGTGAGGATGACAGAGCACTGGAACAGGCTGCCCAGGGAGGTTGTGGAGTCTCCTTCTCTGGAGACATTTGAAACTTGCCTGGTTATGCATCTCATCAGAGACCTTCTTAAAACTAAAAACTTAGGTTTATGTCATCTTTGAAGAATAGCTGGCTGAGACAGTCTTTTAAAAGTAAACACAAGTTATACTTTGTGTTACCTGTTATCAAGGCAACCAAAACATTACTTTCAGTTGTAAAGCAGGTGAAGAACTGAAGAAAAGCATCAGGTTGACAAGTCTAATTGTCTCTCAATCTCCAGAACCAGACGAGTTTTGGTAAAACCATTTGCAAGACTCGCTGAAGTACGATGGGTTTGCTTTGGACAGGTATGGTTGGTGTCTTGGTTGAGTCTGTCCAAAACTCAGCTGTGAGACTAGGGCAGATGAGGCTTGTGTGAGACATGAGCAGAGAGTTCTCACAGTCTCACAGTGATGCCTACAGTCATCATGTTGGCAACAATCTCTCTTTATCACTGAGCTGAGTTACGGCAGTTTCATCCTCTGGCAGGAACAGTTTGTCATGTCTCTCTACTCGTGCCAGTCCCTCCAGTGATGTAAACAAGGAGGAATTTCTGAGTCCTGACCAACAGAATTCCTTACAATGCCTAATAATTACAATGCTGTGTGCTGTAACTTACTGGCCTCTTTTTTCACAGTGAAAAGCGTAGGGCTTGGAGGCAGAAGGAAGTAGAAGTTTTCCAGATGAATAGAAAATAGCAGAGTTTTTCCTTCCTTGAAGTGGAACACTTGGGCATTTTGACGACGAATTATTCCTGTCAGAATGAGAGCCAATATGTAATGTTGGCAATCAGCTAAAAGGCACTTCATATCACTTGGTGTTAGTCATACTGTCAGTTTTAATGTCATGGGCATCCTTCTTCCCTCTTAGAATCAGAGCATGGTCGGAGCGCCACCATTCATTACATTCAGCATTAGCTAATGTGTCTCTTGGCAACTCTCACCCGGTGCCTATTAAACATCAGGCATAAATTGAGGTAAGGTTTGTGCCAAAACACTGCTGCTTTCAAGACTGTTGAGTTACTGCAGGATTAACCATTAGGAAATACTTACAAACTCTCAGCGAAATTTATACCTACAGGGTGTTTTTTCTTGGCTTTTGAATTGACTAAAGGGTGAAACTAGTGTGAGAAAAATCGTGTCGGGGAACGTTTCTGAAATGATGCTTTGTGTGTCTTCTAGTTTGATACGGGCTTCTTTAGAGATGGCTTTGCAGCAAGAGCACTGTGTCCAAATATTTTGAGAAGCACAGTGCGCTGTGTTTATGAAACAAGATTGTTAGGGTGCAGTTTCCTGAGCTGGAATCGGTTAGAACTCTGTGTACAAGATGTCCAAGTGGAGATCAGTGACAAGGGCTGGCCCTCGGGGGTCTGTTTTGGGTCTGGTGCTGTTTAACAGCATTTTTGACAACATGGACAGCAGCAAGTTTGCCAATGACACCAAGCTGTGTGGGCTGGTTGACAAGCTGGAGGGAGGGGAGGCCTTCCAGAGGGACCTTGACAGGCTTGAGAACCTGGCCTGTGCAACCTGCATGAGGTTCAGTGAGTCCAGGTGCAAGGTCCTTCATCTGGGTGAGGACAGTTGCAAGCACAAATTCATGCTGGAAGGTGAATGGATTGAAAGCAGTCCTGAGGAGGACTTGGGAGGTGTTGGTAGGTGAAAATCATAGGGTCAGGTTGGAAAAGAACTTCAAGGTCACCAAGTCCAGCCATCTGCCCAACATCCCTGAACCACTGAACTGTCTCTTGAAACACCATGTCTACCCATTTTTGGAACCCCTTCAGGGTCATCCCTCCACCCCTTCCCTGGGCAGCCTGTTTCAAGGCCTCCCCACTATTTCTGGGAATAAGTTTTTCCTCAGATCCAGTCTGAACTTCCCCTGGCACAACCTGACCCCATTTCCTCAGGCCCTAGTCCCTAGGGAGAAGAGGCCAACCCCCTCCTTACCTCTGTCAGGTGGTTGTAGAGAGCAGTGAGGCCTCCCCTCAGCCTCCTCTGCTCCAGGGTGAGCAGCCCCAACCCTGTCAGCCTCTCCTCATCAGACCTGCTCTCCCGACCCCTGATCAGCCCAGCTGCCCTTCTCTGCCCCCTCTCCAGCACCCCACGTCCTTCCTGTACCCTGGTGCCCGAAACTGCCTGCAGTGCTTGATGTGCGGCCTCAGCAGGGCCGAGCACAGGGGCAGGATCACCTCCTTGGGCCTGCAGGCCACCTTGCCGATGCAGGCCAGGATGCCAAGGGCCTTCTTGGCCGCCCGGGCACACTGCTCGATGTAAGCCAGCAATGTGTGAGGGCAGCCCAGGAGCCAGCCACGTTCTGGGCTGGATCCAAAGAAGCGTCGCCAGCAGGTCAAGGTAGGTGATTCTCCCCCTCTGCTCCTACGAGGCCTCTCCTGGAGCCCTGTGTCTGGTTCTGGAGTCCCCAGGATGAGGAGGCCGTTGCACTGTTGGAGTGAGTTCAGAGGAGGCCGTGAGGAGGATGAGAGGACTGGAGGGCCTCTCCTTGTGAAGACAGGCCGAGGGAGTTGGGGCTGTGAGGCCTGGAGAAGAGAAGGCTCTTTTGGCGCCTTCAGGTGCCTGGATGGGGCCTACAGGACAGCTGGAGAGGGGCTTATGAGGGACTCCAGGACAAGGAGGAATGATTTCAAGCCACAAGAGGGTAGATAAAGATTAAGGAAGCAATTTCTTACTGTGAGGGCACTGAAGCACAGGAACAGGTTGCCCACAGAAGTTGTGGATGCCCCCTCCCTGGAGTTGTCCAAGGCCGGGTCGGATGGGCCTCTGGGCAGCCTGGTCTGGAGAGAGGTGTCCCATGGCAGGGGAGCTGCAGCTAGATGATCTCCCTTCCAGCCTCAGCCATTCTGTGATTGATACTGGTGCGAGGAGACTGGTGGTTAGAACTCTAGGCCCAGAGCTTTAGCTTTGCTGAAGGGATGTGCTCTGGAGTTGCACTTAGAGTTCTTCCTCTGAGCCGATGCTCCCAGCACCTGCCGAGGGTCCAATGTCTAGTCATAGGTACAAACAAGTTGTCTGGACGCGTGGGAGCATGGCCCTTGGGCAGGTAAATAAAAGACACTGCCCCAGAAGGCCTTGGCCTTCTTTTGCCATGCCCCAGCTCTGACAAAGCGGTCTGAGAGCAGACTTAAAAACTGCACTGCACAAGATGGGTAAGAAGGCTGGACAGACACGGGAATGATGAGAAATAAAGAAGTTGTGGCTTTTTGCAGCGTCAAATATGCTGCTGCTGAATTTTCTTGAGTTTTCTGGGCTGCCTCACACCCTGGATGTTGGGAGGAAGTTACAAAGAACACTTGGGCATCCAAATCTGTTCAAAAAGACTAATAAAGCTAGTTAATGCTTCACTTCATTAGTGACAGAATATGATGTGTAACAGCTGTGGTTTAAACATTAATGATAATCTAGACAGAATTTTAATTAAAATGGAATGACTAGGAAGTATAATGATGCCATAACACAAAAAATTATCACGACTCTGCAATTCATCAGATTTCCGGGGATTTCAAGGTTGTTGGAATGTGCATTGGTAGAATAGTCCCTTAACAGATTGCTCCTGGTTAGTTATGTTTAAAGTTGTGTGTGGTTTAAATACTTCCTCAGGCTTTCTAAGAGCAGGGCTAAGACTAATCTTGTGTCTAGTTCTGGGCCCCTCAGTCCCAGAAGGACACAGAGCTGGTGGAGAGAGCCCAGCACGGAGTCACAAAGATGGTGAAGGGAGGGGAGCATCTCCCTGATGAGGAAAAGCTGAGGGAGTGGGGGCTTTTGAGCTGGGAAAAAAGGAGACTAAAGGGTGGCCTCATGAATGTGCATAAATATGTGAAGGGTGGCTGTCAGGAGGATGGAGCCAGGCTCTGCTCAGTGTCATCTAATGATAGGACAAGGGGCAGTGGGTGTGAGCTGGAACAGAGGAGGTTCCACATCAAGATGAGAAGGAACTTCTTCCTAGTGAGGGTGACAGAGCTCTGGAAGGGGCTGCCCAGCAGGGTTGTGGAGTCTCCTTCTCTGAAGCTGTTTAAAACCCACCTGGGCATGTTCCTGTGTGACTTGATCTAGGTGATCCTGCTCTGGCAGGGGAATTGGACTGGATGATCCTTCAAGGTCCCCTCCAACCCTGAATGTTCTGTGATTCTAGCTGTGCTTCAAGCTCTGTTCTCTTTCTCCCTTTTTTTGCAGCACTTGCTGCTGGCGATGAAGTTTATCATGGCCTTCGTAATTCCGGATAAACCGAAAGACATCCAGATGAAACTAGCTAAGCTGGAATTTGAATCTCTAGAGGCTCTAAAGCAACAGGTAAGAGCAACTGACATGTAAGACTCTGAAAAGCTTGGTTGGACTGAAGGGAAGACAATCTAGGCAGATTCTGCTTTTGGTTCAGATGGATAAATACATAAATCGCAGGGTTTTGAAATTGCTGTTTACATTCTTGTATAATTAGCCAGTGAAAGCTGTTCTTCCTGTGCTCTGCAGTTTGGGGTGGCTCAGTGGGATGTGGAGCAGCCACTCAGTGTACAGCACAGAGCATCAAACAGAAAACAGCACTGGTTTCCTTCTACGTGTTGGGCTGTAAAGGGCAGCGTTTCAAATACTGTTTCATTTTCTGCTAATGTATCATGCTTAGGAAGTGAAGCAGAGAGCTGGAAGTTCTAACAGATGTATCTCTCCCTTCAGCCCACTGCTGTATAGAAATCAACAGCAGGAGGATGGTCTTTGTTTTCAGAGAGCTTTAAATTCGTGGTGTGGCTAGAAATATAGCAACTTGTGATGTCTGTGGGCACTGTGTGTGCAAAGGTACTTTGTTTGTATTGCCGTTTGAGGGGACACTGGGCTCTGTCAAACCTCCTCTCATCCCCTGGAGGTATTTGGTGTTGCAGCAGCTGGGTTCCTTTCCTTGCTGAAATACCATCACAAAACCTGCTTAAATTGAATCTAACAGAAGTTTTAAACAGGCTGGAAGTGTTTGAAAGGATTGTGTCAAGAACAATGTATTCATGAGGGGATCCTGCCTCACTGAAGCAGCTCCAGTAACTGCAAAGCTTTCTGGGTTCTGAGTGCAGTGGCTGCACCTTGCCGTGTCCTCCAGGAATAGTAGCTGCTAGCACTGATCATCTCCTTTCCAGAAGGGAGGACACTAATCTGAGTGGGCTGGCTCCGCTGCCCTGTCATGTTAGAGCGCCCTGCTCTCTGGGAACAGCTTCCTGCAGCTCAGAGCCAAACACCGATGCTGCTAAACTTGTGGGTCTTCTTTACTGAGCTGCCTTGATGCTTGCTCCTTGCCCTCTTCGTGCTGCTGTCCGAGCACAGATTCTCTGCTTGCTAACTTCTTGTGCCTCGGCATGTGACTGTGGCTGTGGTGGGCCACTGTCAGTCAGTGAGACAAAGAAATGACCCTTCTTTGTGGGTGGGAAGAGCAGAGAACGTGATCTTGTTTCTTTTCTGTTTAACACTGGGGGAGCGTGAGCTGTTAGTTCTTAGTGTCCTGCTCATTTAACTTGCAAAATGGAAACTAAGGCAGTTTATGTGAGGCTGAAACAAACGCAGTGGCCTTCTGCCTCTTTCAGAGATCACCAGAATTAGAGGGCTCAGAAAAGGACTGCTCTCAAAACACCACTGATAGTAAAAGCGGAAGCTTGTTCCGTGCTCACTGAGCAGAACAAGGCTGCAGTCAGACTGGAGGAATGGCGAGTAGCTGAGATGAAAAGAATCCATTCAAATAATCAAAGATTTGCAAAACAGCCTGTGGGGAAGGCTGGTGACACTTGATCTCAGGATCACAGAGTGAGCTGTAATAAAACCCTTGCTTTATATTTTGATCTAAAAACAACCCTTAAAATAGTATTGTTTCTAAAGCTAAGTAGTAAGGAAAAACTCAGAGGTGTGCCTGCACCTTTCCGACAGGATCCGCTGATTTGTGTGATCAGACATAGCTCACAGATGATGCTGAAAGACAACTTTCATTACTACTAATCGTTGCTTGCTGTTTGGCTCTTTTGTTAAGAGTCCAAACCTGTCAATTCTACTTTGAAAGTGCAGTTTTTTCCTAGTGAATGGTCAGAGTGCTTTCAGACATGTTCAGTCCCCTTCTCTGGAGATGTTTAAAACCACTTGGACATGTCCCTGTGTGAGTTGATCGAGGGGATCGTGCTGTGGCAGGGGGTTGGGCTAGATGGTCTTTCGAGGTCCCTTCCATCCCTGATGGTCTCTAATTCTGCAATACAGTACTTGCATGTGTTTGGTAGCAGTAGTGGCCATTACGTTTTGACAACACAGTTTTTTAAGCATAGCAAGATGTGCACTCAGTCGTAGAAGAACAGATTGTATTCAAACACAGTTTTGCCAGAGCACTTTAACAGGAGCTCGCTTTCTTGAGAGCGTGTTTCTGATAATCAGTTTCGATATGAGAGTGCTAGCAAAATCAAAATAAAGTTTAAGAGAAAAGGAAGTAGAATCAAAAGCCCGTTCGTGTGGGCTGAGAGCTTTCCTCTCCTCATTTGTGACTTTACAAACCAAAGAAGAGATGACTCCAAGTGCATCTGGTTTGCACGCAAGTTAAACTTTGAAATATGTGGCCCTTGAGAGCTGTCAGTAAAAACTTTTCAACTGATGTAACTCGATGGTAGCTAATACATTGCTTATTCTTAATGGAACAGAAACAACCAGCGCACCGACTTCGCAGGAGGTGGAAGGATAAGCTGGTTTTACCTTAAGCCACAAAGAGTGAGAGAGGAGACGTGCTCTACAGGCATTTTGATGTCTCCTTCCAAATTCTCTCCCAGCACCTTCTGCTCCACCTAGAGCTTGAGATCCTGTTTGACAAGGGATCTTTTATTGTTGCCAGTCCTTTGATCATCACAAACCAGACCCTACCCTGCACTCCTTAAATCTCTGTCATGCAAACAGTGACAGTCTGTCCATTAGCTCTCCAGCTGCTGCTTTGCCCATTAATAGGAGTTTTCTGTGAAGCCTTATCTTAAGGCGTTAATTTTTCTCTCCCTCATCCTCTCATGTGTTTGTAGTTGACAAGGGGTGGAATTGTGGCCCTTTTTTCTCCAAAACTAGGCAGAGAAAGACTGCATTGTAGGACGTTTCAGGCTTTGAATGCCTCTGGCTCTTGCGAGGCCTTACTGGAGACACCTGCCTAGCAGGCAGTGTAATTGATTGACTCTTAGTCAAATGACTGTCCCCTAGGAGCCACTGAAGTCCCACAAGCTGGACAACATATGGCAGCATTTGCATTTTGGCCCGGGGTTGTTGTGCCACTCATAATTTTCTAGAACAGAATATCAATTCATATTTAATTTACATCCCTGTAATTTATGCGTGATACTTGGCAGCTCTGTTCCATCCACTTTCTGTCTCTTGCTGTTTCTCAAATTTTGTGATAATTCACAAATGTGAATGTGGTAAAATTTGGGCGGAGGACAACCTTCCAAGTGAGCAGATGGGTATAAAGCAGCTTGGTCCAACCAAGGTGATTTTGTTTTAACTCCAGTTGGTTAGAAGGCAAAGCTCTACCTGTGTTCTTCAGTGCTGGCTGACAAGTAGTCCTGTGTGACACAGGCATCTCGCTGTCGTATCGAGATAGACACCGCCCGTGCGTTCCTAGGAAATTAGCAAATTCGATTTCTGAGACTTGTGGTATCTCACTTGTGATGTAAGGAACTTTGCTGTGGTGTCTTAAATCATTTTGTCCTTTACCAATACCTAGAACAGTATCTGTACTTGTACTGACTATGTTTATACATCGTCTTTAAGAGCTTGTGATTTTGGAGAATTGATTGACCCGTTGGAGAGCAGCGTAGGAAAAAGGGACCTGGGGCTCCTAGTGGCCAGCAGGATGACCAGGAGGCAGCAATGTGCCCTTGTGGCCAAGAAGGATTGTGTCCAGTTGTGGGCCTCTCAGTTCCAGAAGGACACAGAGCTGCTGGAGAGAGCCCAGCGCAGACCCACAAAGATGATGAAGGGAGTGGAGCATCTCCCTGATAAGGAAAGACTGAGGGAGCTGGGGAGTCTCTTTAGTTTGGAGGAGACTGAGGGGTGACCTCACTAATGTTGATCAATGTGTGAAGGGTGGGTGTCAGGAGGATGGAGCCAGGCTCTGCTCGGTGTCACCTAATGGTAGGACAAGAGGCAGTGGATGTGAGCTGGAACGAGGAGGTTCCACATCAGTAAGAGAAGGAAGCTGAAGGAGAGAGAAGGCTGACAGAGCCCTGGAAGGGGCTGCTCAGGGGAGTTGTGGAGTCTCCTTCTCTGGAGACATTTAAAACCCACCTGGATACGTTCTTGTGCAGCTGGATCTAGGGGATCCTGCTGTGGCAGGGGGATTGGACTGGATGATCTTTCAAGGTCCCTTCCAATCCCTAACGTTCTGTGGTTCTGCAGCCTGTGCTTTTTGCTAAGAACCGAGTTATGTCTTTCCCTTGTAAGTGCTCTGTGCCTTTTTTATTTTCTTAAAGGTATCTTTGTAGTCACAATAGGCAAGTTTTTGAATGTTCATCAGAAATATAGTCAGCTGCTTTCCTCAGAGTAGATGCATTTTGAATGGACTATTTTTCTACTCATGCACTGTGTGCATAATAATTTCCAGCAACCCTTAGTCAGACCGGCTGGCTGTGAGGGCAGAACTGTAGTAGTAACATCAACATTTGGGAGTGTGGTTTAATGCCTAAAGCCTCTTAGCTTTTTTAGGTCAAATTATCTCGTGTCCTCTGACTGTGTTCCTAGGCATGCGGCTGCTAGATGATGCTGTGTTGTGCTTGTTGGCAAGGTTAAAGGGAGGACATCTCAACATTAAGGTCTGAAGAGCAAGACAGTGATTCTGCTCTCTTAGAGCTGGCACTTACTAGACTTGCAGTATTCCCTATGCTTTTTGTATTCCACCAGAGTCAATATATAGTAGTTGTGCAAAATGAGGGTCTCCTGTTACACCAGTGTGCTGGGGTTCAAGTTTTTGTTGACTAGAATGTGTGAGTTTCAAGTCATCTACACTTTTAGTTTTCTGAAAGATTTTATTTTACAAATATGTTTTCTGCAAGCTATAAAAAATTATAGGCAAACTTTTTAAAGAAAGCATCGCGTACTATTGTAGAAAAGAAAATACAGCTAATGTTGTGTCCCGGGTTAAAACCAACCAACCACAGAAAGGCAGGCAGCCAGGTCTCGGGGGGGGTCTCAGATAGAATTTGCCAGGTGACGAAGGCAGCCTGGGGAAACAAAAGAGTTTGTTAAATCGATAGCTTAAGCACAGAAAAGCCCAAGCAAGTGAAAACACACAAACCAAACTCTGTCACAGTGCCATTACACACAGTCTGAGGAAAAACGGGCAAGGAATGACGCGAGTGGTTTTTGGCTTCAGGCAGAGCCTCCTAGGGAAGGGGATGCACACACACACACACACGTGCACACGCCCGTCCGTGCACTCCAGCAACAGGGGAAGGGCCGCTCCTAATACATTTCAGATCTCTGTTTCCTGAGCATTCCGCCTCAGGTTTAAGAGTTGCAAATCTTTTCCAGCTTCTTGTGTAGATGGTTCTGTCAGCTGGACAAAGCAGACTTCCCTGAGGGCTCCATTCTCCCGCTTACTCAGGCATCCCCAGTTTTCTCAGTGGCAAAATGACCAACAGTTTGTCCTCCTGCTGTTCAAGGGGTCAGAGATGGTGGTGGCCGCATGGCTGGCCGCGTGGTGAGCAGCGAGTGCCGGCGGAAACAGTACCTAGTCCAACAGTGGTTAAAGACCCAGCCTCCCTAAGCAACAGCAAACGTTATCTGGGGTGAGGTTTTTTCTTCTGCCTCCTTTAAAGTCTAAAACATAACAGATAGTATTTTGGGAATAAAAGAGGAAAGGAAGGGCAATACCCAAAATCTAGCCCAGAACATTTTCGTGAGACGGAAAGGCCTTGGTTTCTGCACTGGTACCAGCCAAGAGAAGGGTCTCAACAGATCAGAATGGTTGTTTACAGGATCTTTTCAAAAGCTGCAGCTTTGTTAAACAGATGCACGCTCGGTCACAGGGGACGACCTTCCCCGGTAGAGAGGTACCGTTCATCGGTCAAGGGTATTCAGTAGCTGCGCTCCCCTGCTAGAACCTCCAGACAAACTCAAGTCTATGATTCTGTGCACAACAAGTACCCATTCCCTCCCTCCTCAGTGTGTGCCCTTGGCTAGTATTTGCCTAAAGATTGGATTATTGAGGGCTGAGAAGAAACACTTCTAGAAGCATGGGTATCTCGTGCTGTGGAACAGTGATGGTCAGTGTGATTTTTCTGTAGTCAGGCTTACTGCCATGTGAAAGTGCCCAAGAACCAGAGACCTCATCTGTTTCTGCTGGTAACTAGTGTGATGCTATTAGTGTCTGTTAATCTAGGGGGCCCAGGAGGTGGGGGGAGTGAGAGAGGATTGTTGGTAGGTTTTTAAAATACCTCCTTAAAAGCTGGACAGTGAGTTAGAAAGGGAAAGCTGTTGGATAGTCGGGTATCTGGGTGACACTTTGGCTGTCGCAGCAGATGAAAGTTATGTAAGGTGTGTAAGCGCGTTACGCAAGTGTTCCCTGGTGCTGCGGGTCACCGGCTGCTCTTCCAAAGCAAGCCACCTCCCACCTGAAAGTAGCCCAGAAACACAGGCAGCGCGCTGGGGCAATGGCATCTCCATCCTTTCCGCAGCAGCGGCGGCGGCGGCGTGTGTGTGACAGACACGGGTTAGGGTGCTCAGAAGGGATTTAGCCGCAGTTCTGCTGCGAATGCAAGTGTGGATGTTGCTCTTGGGAGGAGCAAAAAGTGAAAGCTGGGAGGGAGTCTGCCGAGGCCTCTTCAATCCATCACAGTTTAAGATCAAGACCAAAAGGTGTTTGATGATCTTGAGCCTTTTCCACCCTGTGAGCACACTTTATTGGTAGCAGTGAGAGCTCATCATGCTTTCACAAGCTAAACTTAAGGAAATAACTTGGCTGTGAGAATGGCAGAGCGCTGGGACAGGCTGTGCAGAGAGGTTATAGTGGCTCTGGAAACACCCAGGGCATCCTGAATGTGTTTCTGTGTGATCCACTCTAGCAGGGGGCTTGGACTAGATGGGCTTTAGAGGTCTCTCTCAGCCCCTACCATCCTGTGATTCTGTGGCCAGATGGTTTTTTATTTATGGCTTCAGAAGATCTTTTATGTGATCTTTTTTCCACCTGGATACGCGTGCAGGTTATGGCCTTGATACTGCGTAATGACTACGTGAATACGTGGTGTTATGAACTGTTCTGCTTCCTGTAAAGCAACTTTTTGTGAAGACAGAAGTTCTGCAGTTTGATTAGAAAGTCTGGGCTGATCGTGAGAGTGTTTTATTTGTATTTAACCCCGGGGTACTGGAGCAGATTCTGATTTCGTGTCCCTGACCACTGGAGTGAAATAACAGAGAACGTGTATTTAAGAAGGTCAAGTCATTGCTTCTTTCACAGCTGAGTGGAAGCCACGGCTTCTGAAGGCTGGACTGGTGAACGAGCACTCAGAGGCTGCGTTTTGTAGCTGTTGAGCTGAGGATTCCTGTAACGGGGAATCCCTCAGCAACGTGAGCTAATACAGTGTTATTTTCCAGACATGGCTCAGTTAAGATAAGAAAGGCATCGCTGCACCGTTGCCGTGAGCTTGACGGTTGTAGTGCTTTGAGAAGGTGTGTGCTGCCGGGTAAACTTTGCGCGCTCCTGTCCAGTCAAGAAGTGAACTGCTTTCAGTATCGGACAAAGGACAGCGGTTCTCGTGGCTGGTTACCCTCAGGTACAGGTGGTTGCTGTACACATCAAAGCTGGATGATCTTCGAAGGTCCCTTCCAGTCCCTAATGACTCTGTGATAGGTGTAGAAGTCAACAGGCCTTGTGCAGAAAATAGTTTCACAGAGTAAAACTCCTATTACTACTTGAAAGTGTTAGTATAGCGCTGGCATTGTACTAGCATAGCTGACACAACCAAGAGTGAAATACCTGCACGGAATATTGTGTAGACGTGCTCAAGGATTTGCTTTAGGTGTACTAGTCTCCCCCGTTCTGTGATGAAAAGGAGGTTCCTCTGGAACTCGGAAGAGAAACCTAAACGAGTTACGAGCAAACAGTAGTGATGGGGAGACCTCATCGCTCTCTACTGCTGTCTGAGAGGACCCTGCAGAGATGTTGGTGCTGGGCTCTTCTCACAGGTCATTAGTGACAGAACCAGAGGGAAGGGCTTCAAGCTGCAACAGGGTGGGTTTAGATTAGACACCAGGAAGAGAGAGTGTCCACTGATAGAGTGGTCAGGCACTGCAATGGACTGGGCTGCCCAGGGTGGTGGTTGAGTTCCCATTCCTGGATGAGTCTAAAAGTCACTCAGATGTGGTGTTGGGGGATCTGGTTTAGAGGTGAACTTGTAGAGTAGGGTTGATGGTTGGACTTGATGATCTCAAGGGTCTTTTCCAACCTGGATGATTCTATGAAGGAACCTACCCCTCTCTGTAAACTGTGCATGGAGTGACTTGGGACGACTTTCTCTTAGGCTAAAGCATGAGTGTGTTCATGGGTAGACACCATAAATCCTGCTTGAAAATGGAAGTGTTTGTATTTTGACACAGGAGGGGACAGAAGTAGGTAAGTCACCATTTACTAGAGGACACATTATTTCTCTCCCTCGTGGTCTTTCCACTGTCACCCTTAGGTTTGTTTCTGCCATTACCATAATGACCCCCTCACACGACGGGGAAGTGTAGACTTGACTTTCCTACAGGGTGTTGCACAAGAATCACAGAGCATTAGGGATTGGAAGGGACCTCGAAAGATCTTCTAGACCAAGTTCAGTTCCTGATTGACTGGATCCCCTGAGATGAACTGGCCTGTAAAACTGAGTCAGCTCCCAGTCAGCCGGGTCCCACGCAAACGAAAGGAGTTCAGACAACAAGATCAGCTTCAGAGAGCTTCCTACAGAATTTTAACTTCACATTCACTCGGAGTATGTGCAGCTGTGGAAGTCTCATAGTGTGGAGAGCAGCTGCCAATACATCTGCAGTGTCACTGGAGGAGTGAACTCCTACGAGGTTCTGCCTTCGCGGCAGCGTGTTTTAAATAGGTCAGAATTCAGGGTGCACTTTGAGCTCCTGCGAGTTAGATGCAGCTGTGACTGGAGACAAGGACTAGTAGTCACCTTGACTGAGGTCATCTAACGCTGTGATGCTCAACTACAGTACTAGTATGACAGCAAAGCTGAGGGTGGGTGTAGGAGGATGGGGCCAGGCTCTGCTCAGTGGCATCGGGTGATAGGACAAGGGGCAGTGGGTGTGAGCTGGAACAGAGGAGCAGCCCTCGCTGCAGCACCCTGATGTCTCCCTTGTCCTGAGGTGCCCCAAACTGGGCCCAGTCCTCAGAGTGTGGCCTCCCCAGTGCTGAGTGGTGATGTTCAGTGGGTGAGGTTGCTTTACCCAAAGTTATTTGTATTTTCACTCTTTACGGGCGAGGTGAAGGCTTTCCTTTCTGCGTAGAACCTAAGCACTGGGCCTTGGTTGACGTGCTGTTCCTGGCTCAGTGTGCGCAGCTCCTCTCTGCACAGCACAGAGCACAGTCTGCCCTTGAGCAGCATAAATCCAGACTTGTCTCATTTGCAAATAACCAGCACTTCTGCATCAGTCTGGGATCTGCCCAAGTGTGATTGCACTCGCTGTGTTCTGTTTTCCCGTCGCCTGCTTAATGTATTCTGACTTGTGAAGAAAGTGGGGGTTCTGGGGGACTGGTGTGTGCTAATGGAATCTCAAACTGAGGGGGAGATTTCAGACACGGCGAGAGATTCGCTGGCTGGCTTGCTCTGGCTGTCGCTGCAGATCATGTGTGGCCTTCAGAAATTCGAGGCAAATTCACCTTGTGGTCATTTCAGTTGCTAAATACAAAGTGGAATCAATGCTCTTTGTGTTCCTTAACTGTCATCAGATGGGCTGAGACAGGTTTTTGGCTGTGGGTCCTCCAGAACGCTTGCTGCAGTCCAGTCGCTTTGAAACCCACCTGGACATGTTCCTGTGTGACTGGATCTAGGGGCTCCTGCTGTGGCAGGGGACTGGCTGGTCTTTCCAGGTCCCTTCCAATCCCTAATGACTGGATCTAGGGGATCCTGCTCTGGCAGGGGGATGGGTCCCTTCCAATCCCTGATGCTCTGTGGTTCTGTGAATACACTTGTCTTCACTGAGCTATCTGGAGCTCATCAGATGCTGCACTTGATGGAACACGTGGCTTGAAGACACCCAGTTATGGACTGAGGTGTGGCATCACTTGAATTAGCTGTACGTTCAGAGCGTGGAGCGCGTTAAAGCCAGACTGTCACGCTGACTGACTCGGCGGTGGGTGCTGGCTGCTTAGATCAGGAATTGTAAACTCTTCCCTTCAGCTTTCTGTGCTCCTAGATGGTTCAGAGCTTCCAGCGTTGTGTACGAACAGGCTGAGATTAGCTTCTAAACACAAGCTCACAGCTCAGCCCTGCGCCGTGCCGCGTTCCCCTTCATAAAATACCCCCTTCTGTAAACACCCCGCGCAAGGCGGGGGGAAGCGGTGTGACACATCACGTGGGCTTCATCTGTTTGGGATGAGTTTGCTGGGAGAGCTCCAGTTCAATACAGATAACGCGCAACCTTTCCTAACACCCACTTGTACGAGGGGGGTAATTTGTGGGAGGCAGTTATGGATCTCAAGAGCCCTTTCATCACTTGGAGCACTGAATTCATCTCCTCCCGTGTACTCAAAGACTGCTCTGTTCTGTTGCCATGGCAGATACGATTCTCCTGGCTTCTTGGAGAGATAGCTGTCTATAAACGGAGTGTTTTCAGGTTTATCAGGGCAGTAAGCTACAGTTGCTCTGGTGGCTGTTGTCGACAGTTTCCTGCTGTCCTGTGCTTGCATTCGTTTTACTCTTTAGATACCTTCCACACCTTCTCTACCTGCTTGTCTCTAAACTTAGACACTTAGGAGGACAGGCTGAGGGAGCTGGGGCTCTTGAGCTTAGAGAAAAGGACACTGAGGAGTGACCCCGTTAATATTGATCAATATGGGAAGGGTGGGTGTCAGGAGGATGGAGCCAGGCTCTGCTTAGGGGCACCCAGTGACAGGACAAGGGGCAGTGGAACAGAGGAGGTTCCACATCAATGTGAGAAGGACCTTCTTCATGGTGAGGGTGCCAGAGCCCTGGCAGGGGCTGTCTGGGGGGGTTGTGGAGTCTCCTTCTCTGGAGATGTTTCAAATCCACCTGGATGTGTTCCTGTGCAACTGGATCTAGGGGATCCTGCTGTGGCAGGGGGATGGGACTGGATGATCCTTCAAGGTCCCTTCCAGTTCCTAATGTTCTGCGATTGCAGCCCACACTCTTGCCCTTCGGTGTGTCTATCTCCTTCTACCACTTGATAATTACCATTGTTTCCTACTAGTGTGGAAAACTGTGCACTTTCTTGGCTTGGATGGGAGAGGGGTTTGCTTTAGGTTATTGAAGAAATCCCTTGCTGTGGTGGTGCTTCAGGGAAGGACGCAGCCGCGTACCCCGGGCGCTGCGGTTCTGTTGACCCCACAACAGCGCGCGGCGTGTTCCCTCCGTGCTCTCTGGGTGTTCCCTGCGCTGAAGAGGACGCGTGGTCACGTGAGCACTGATGTGTTTTCAGGCATCAAGTGCATAACATCGATTCCAGCAGCTTGCTGGTTACTCTCCTGTCCCAGCTCGTGTGTTTGATTTGCCCCGAAGGGTCTGTTCAGTGCGCGTGCGCCTTCCCCCACCAGCGTCACACGGATTCACAGTGAGTTCTCGAGGTGACTCGCTGGGTGATGCCAGCTCTCTGCACTGGTGCAAAAGCATCTGGTGTTGTAGCCTCCTGGTCAGAGTCCTTGTACAGCATGTTTTTGTAAGGGTGGGTTCTGTGACAGCTGATTGTAAAGGTCCTACCGTAACAGTTGAGACAGCATGACAAATGGCAGTGTTGTGGCGTCCTGTGGGCTACAGCTGGTGTGTCAAAGAGCAGTTAGTGCAGGTACTTTTGGTTGCATACTAGAGAATACATTTGTCATTGTGGTAGATTGAGGAATTGGAATGTGATGGTGCTGGTAACTCGGGGTACCCAGCAAAAGCACTTTGCTTCCAAGTGTTTCTCACACAGCACAGAGCCTTAAGGGCTGACAGAAGTAAACGTCCTGTGTGCGTGGCAGTTTAATCGTGATAGTTAATCCCTCAGCTGAAGCTCTAACGTTCGTTGAAGCAAAGGAAGGTCAGTCTGGAAGAGCAGTTAGACAGGAGTGCGTATCTGTTCGAAGCGTTTATTTCTAGGCTTCAGTTTGTTGTCGGGCTTTGTCCATCCTCTTGGAGCAGAACAGCCAAGTGGGGCTCTGCTGGTGGCAGTTTATCACAGAACATTAGGGATGTTCTAATGTTGATCAATGTGGGAAGGGTGGCTGTCAGGAGGACGGAGCCAGGATCTGCTCAGGGGCATCTAATGATAGGACAAGGGGCAGTGGGTGTGAGCTGGAACACAGGAGGTTCCACATCAATATGCGAAGGACCTTCTCCATGGTGAGGGAGATGTTTAAAACCCCCCGGCCATGTTCCTGTGCTACTTGGTCTAGGGGATCCTGCTGTGCAGGGGGATTGGACTGGATGATCTTTCGAGGTCCCTTCCAGTCCCTCATGTTCTGAGAGCCTGTGATTGTCAGTTCCCTTTCTCAGCATCAGGAAAAGAACTACCCTGGCTTCGCCGAGCGTTGCCATAGAGAAATGTTTTCTCAGTCCAAAGGAACGTTTCCTGTCACAGTTGAATTTAGGAATCTGTCAGCCTGAACTTGGCAAAGAATTTGGCTGTCTGATGGTGTCACCACATGGCACTTCCAAATGGATAGCTCTTAGGGGAGCCTGCTGCTGACACGTAGTGCGGAACACGTTTGTCATTAGAGCTGACAAAGGAGAAGTGAAGTAGCTGCAGCGCTCGAGCTTCTCGCGTTCCCCGTGGTTCGTTTCCTGAAGTGTGGTGGTGGCTGCAGGCAGACTGTTGTGTCGTGCCCAGCCTGTGTGTGCCGTGGCAACACGTGAACCTATTTTAAGATGTTCTCGTGCTCCCGGGCCCGCGGGAGAAGCTGGAAAATCTGTTTGTTCTATGTGAAGCGTGCTAGCGTGAGACTGCCAGCAGAACAGAGCACAGCGTACGATTAGCTGCCTTGAGAACACATGGCAGAAGTCACAGAGTCCCAGAGCATCAGGGACTGGAAGGGACCTCAAAAGATCACCCAGTCCCATCCCCTGCTGCAGCAGGGTCCTCTAGATCCAGTCACACAGGAACGTGGCCGGGGATGATCTTTGTAGGTCCCTTCCAACCCCTGGTGTTCTGTCAGTAAGTTGCTGTGTGTGTGGTGTCTTCTGTCTTGTTCATGTAGTTACTTCTGGGGTAGAAAGCACTGGGCTGAAGAGGACGTGGTTTCACGCAGAGGTGCATTTCGGTGCGTGCACCGGGGCGCGGAGGAGCCCGTATCCCAGCGCTCAGCCGTGGCTTGTATTCTGCGCTGTTGCTATGGAGAAGCAGATAAATATTTGTATCACAAGCTGGTTTTGCTTCCTTCTAGATGCATGGAAATGCAGACAAAAATAGGAGAGGAGAGCCATTAGAGCTGGATGTTACCATGCGGAGCAGTGGTTTGCAACAGGTTCAGGCAGAGACTAACGGTAAAGGACAGTTAGGAGGTGCCCGTGTTACCGCAGTCAGACTTCTTGCCGTGAGGGGGTCGATACTGAGGGAAAGCCCCTGCACCCCACCTCCCCATCCCAGCCATCAACCTCCCTTGCATTGAAGAATTGCTTTCTAACATCCAGACTAAACCTGTCTTTTCCCAGCTTGAACCCACTGCTCCTTGTCCTGTCTCTACAGACCCTCTGGGGCTCTGGCCAGCCTGGTCTAGGGTGGGGTGTCCCTGCCCATGGTGGGGGCGTTGGAGCTGGATGATCAGGTGGTCCCTTCCAACCCTGAGTGATTCTGATTCTGTAACTTCTCCGGTGAAGTGACCCTGCTGTGGCAGAGGGATTGGGCTAGGTGACCTTTCGGGGTCCCTTCCAATCCCTAATGATTCCATGACTTTGTGTTCACAGTTCCTCACGGTTGAAGTTCTCGTGGGGCGTCATGACTCAGTTGGCTTCAGAAGGGTCTTGCTTTCGTGTGCTGCTGTGTGTGACTCGGTCTGCGACCACCGCTCTCACTGCACCTTCTCTTTCCTGCCTTCTCTTCACAGCAAATGAAGCTGGCGGCTGAGTCGCTGAAGGAGTGAACACGGAGGCAGGAGGATGACGAAGGCAGCCCCACGTGAGCACGGGGACTTCTCCGGCGCGTTCGTGTGCTCTCAGCCGGCTATTCCGCAGGTGGCACCTGCTTTCACCCCACTGCTTGACACTAAAACCAGATGTATCTTCTCCTCTGTTCCCTATTCGCCACCGTTTGCCAACTTCACACCAAATAAAACACTCCGGCCGCTTATGGGTAAAATCTGCCAGACTCCTGGTGCTTCAAGAGACTGAAAAACAGATCTTGTGAGTAAGAGGAGTTTTCAGCTGAACTTTGCAAGGGAAAGGGAAACGGGCGGCAGAGAAGTATTTCATTCAGGGCATCCTGTCCCTCTGTGCTTCTTGCCCCTTGTCTCCTGTGTGACAGTAGCCAGCCAGCCCTGTGCTGTTTGTGTGCAGCTGATCCCTGCAGGTACCTGACAACACGCACGATCAGTCCCTGGGTGAGCTGGGAAACAGCTGACCGTGAAGTTGCTCAGGTTTGCGTCGTAGACTCCTGGTTGCTCGTTACCTAATTAGCCAACATCTTTTCAAAAGCAGGTAAATTACTCTTAGATTTGCACTAGATTCTGGTAACAGCTCCCTGGTTCTTGGCTGCAGCGTCGTCTCTGTGGATCTCTTGGTGAAACACCTGATAGCCACAGCTCGATGAAACTCATGTCTGATAACCCAGTGCTCATGCATGTAGTGAATAGCTGGGGTTGTTGTCCTGGGATCACGGAGTCACAGACCATTGGGGAGTGGAAGGGATCTCAGAAGATCATCCGGTCCCATCCCCCTGCCAGAGCAGGATCTCCTAGATCAAGGCGTGCAGGGACATGGCCAGGTGGGTTTGAAATGTCTCCAGAGAAGGAGACCCCACAACCCCCCTGGGCAGCCCCTGCCAGGGCTCTGTCACCCTCACTGGGAAGAAGGTCCTTCTCACACTGCTGTGGAACCTCCTCTGTTCCAGCTGACGCCCGTTGCCCCCTGTCCAGTCATTAAATGACAACACAATCACTTTCCTAATGTTTTATTGTTTTCTGACAGTAGTGGGTCCAGTGACCTTGAGGGAGTTTACTTCCTCCTGCTGTGACCTTCCGCTTTGGTAGCTGGAACTCCATTTGCAGAGCCCTGTTGTTTGATACCGCAGGCGTTTCCCTGCTCTGCACACGTCAGGTTCTGCCGCAGGGCCCCCCCAGCCCAAGGGCCCCCCCAGCCCAGCAGCATCCCCACCCCAAGACACAGTGCTCCTTCTGCAAGTTAAACGGGCGTTGCTGAGCCTCTGTGACCCTGCAAGAGACTGCTCCCGGGGGAAGAGGCGTGAACCCCAGCCGCAGCTGCTGGCTCCCTTCCTGCTTCTCCCGCCGAGTGTCCCCCACGCTGCTGCCGTTTCCCTCTTTCTGAAGCTGTGGCAGGTTGTGACTAAGCAACCAGCAGTGCGGTGAGTGGCCGAGTCCCCATCCCTGGATGAATTGAGAAGTCACTTAGATGTAGTGTTGGGGGTGAAGGGGTGCAGGTGACCTTTGCCTTCCCCCAGCACAAAGCAGCCTGGACGAAAGCTGCCTGAAAGAACCGAGCTCCAGCCTCAGCTACTGCTACAGGAAAAGTGCTCCGTGACCCTAAGGAAAAACAAAGAAGACAGTGGGAATCGGGTCTGATCTGGGTGCCTCTGCTTCCTTTGGCTTGAGAGCACCTTCCCCTTTCTCCTGCAGCTCACTGGGTTCTTCACTGCAACTTAAAAATCCAGACCAGTGGCCTCAGCCCTGAACAAGGTAAAGGGGAAATAAAGTTCCCGCTCCTGTGTGCCTTGGGGACCCCGTTCCTTCCCTTCCTTCCTTCCTTCCTTTGAAGTTCTGCCTCGGCACCACCTACCTCAGCCTTGACACAGAAAGGCAGCTGGTTGATGCCAACGCTGACCTGCGAATGCCCGCGCGCCTGCACGCCGGTGTGTTCTGTCAAGGCAGCCACAGCTCAGGCTCGTTCTGCTGCCTCCTGAATGCAGAGCTGGAGCAGGACAGTCCAGCACGAGCTCTGCGGGGGCCGCAGAACCGAGACCGCGTTCCCAGCGCGTGCGTCTCCATGAGGTCCGACCACCCCGCAGCCACAGTCTGTGGCCTCAGCCTGGAGGCCGCGGCCCGCTGTGAAGCCAGGAGCAGGCGTGACAGAGAGCGCATTGACGTGCAAGTCATCGGTTGTGCATCAATCAAGAGATCACTTTTATTTACTGGATTTTCCATTCCCGCCGACACCGTGAATGTTTGTACAATGAGAGGCCCAGCGTCGCTGGAAGCGAGAAGCTCCGCTGTTCCGTCTGCGCCCTCTTGGTAACACACACGTGGATGCTTTTCCTGGTGAGAAATCCTTTTGTCGATTAATTCTGCTTATTGATACTGCTACTCTTAAAATTCTGTGTCCAGATTGTCACATCTTAAATACAGATGACGTCGCTAGAGGTACATGATAGCGTTATCCATAGGTATATACACACATACAGAAAAATACAGGACTAAGTGTTTCCCCACGATACTGAATTTATACACTACCGTAAATAGAAGCAACTTGGAAAGACACGTTAAGGGCTACAAGAGACTGGTTTTACTTGCTCTAAATAGTTTGGTCCAATAGTATCTTAATAATAGTGGTTATTCTCACCCTTCCTTTTACGGGACGACATAGTACGACACACGCAACATGCACAGTCATTCACCTGTCAACAGCTGGGTAGAGGACGTCACTCAGACTAACACCCGCACCAACCACGCGCACGACTCTAAGGCTAGAAATACGACTATGCAGCATAAATGGTCAACACTGCTGTCCTAAGGTGAGCACCATATATACATCTGGATAGAAAACCATCGGAAACAAAATACACCCGGGGCTAGTTAAAAGGTGCCATTCCAAGGCCGTACATGGGGAGGGAAGGAGTATTTACAGCGCCTGGGGAAAAAGCTGCGACAAATATGGTTTATTGCCAATGCCCTTTAGAAACTCTCGTGCCGCTCGGACGTTCCGCTGCTGTCTGTGAACCACACAGCTTGGTTCTGGCCCTTGGTCAAATCCCTGCTCGAAGCACATCGAGCAGGGATGTTCTATGGCTTCACCTACATACACATCTAGTCTCGTAGCTTTGCTTTACGAACAGCTCAGCCGCAGACTCAACTGCAGCCGCATCTTAAAACTGAAAGGAAACCACCTGTCCTTTGCCTTCTTCAGGAAGCAGACTTGTGCAGTGTCTGGCTAGGCCAGCGGTAAGGATACCCCATGCAATGTGGACTTGGTCAGTCTTTTCCTAACCAAAAGCCTCTGGTGCCTGCTCGCTCCGCGGCGCGGGTGAAACATGTTGTGTTTGACCATCCTGCAGGCGTAACCTCGGGACAGCCGGCGTGGGCCCTGCCCGGGGCACTGCCACGCACCACCACCAGTTCCACCAGCGTTGCTCGGAGGAGCCGCTGCACAGCGTGGACAAAACGAAACCATTCTCGCCCTTCCCAGAGCGAGGAATCTGCAGTGGACTTTGTTCTAGAGAACTCGGTTCCGCAGCCGGTCATTCGTTTGGTCAGAAGTGTCCTTTTTGTGCAGGAATACTCTTAGCACGAGGGCTCACCCTGGCGACGGGGAGCCCGAGCGAACGGCCAAGAGCTGCGAAATGAGCATCGCAGAACGTCAGGGACCGGAGGGGACCTCAAGAGACCATCTAGGCCACCCCCCGCCCCCGTACTCTCCTACGATGCTGTTTTGAACTGACTGTGTGACTGCCGAGGGGAAGCGCGTGGGGAGCGACAGCGCTAAAGAGTGAGGATGGGAGCAAGATGTGAGTGACAGGAACAACTTCAGTCCAATCACCTCAAGGTTCTCCGTTCCTTATTGCCTTTAGAAATCTCAGGGAGAGGAGGAGAGGGAAAGGAGAAGGTTTACAAGCTAAAAACCGAACAGAGTGAGTGTGAGGAGATGCTACTACCCCAAGGGATTCATACAAAGGCTTTATTTGCAGTTCGCAGGTAGAAACTCAGGCGGAGGCTTCATACTCGGTTATCTCCGAAAAGAAGATTGTCTGCTTGGAACACCTCTAGGGGAGGAAGCTGCCCCACAAATCTACAGGCTGCTTTTTTCTCGTGGGTTTTGTTTTTCTAGGAATTAAGAGACAACTGACTCTAGCAGCACGAGATCCCTTCGCTTTGACTTTATCCACATCACAGAATCGCTCGGGTTGGAACAGACCCTTGGGATCACCGAGTCCAACCGTCGCCCTACTCCACAAGTGCACCCCTAAACCACTTCATAGCTTAAGACAAACAGGTGTGGGGGTTCAATTTCAAGATCGCTAATTCTCAGTGCATCTCTTTGCTCTGTACAAGCCTTGGAACACCTGAAGGCCCCTCCCTGAGGAGCCTTCAGCAGGGAAACATTATTGCTTTGGTTCTGTTTCAGACACAGAGAAGTTTGCCACATACCACAGGTCGGAGTTTGCACGGAAGGTCAGAACGAGAATGAACATTTCACAAGCAAACAAGAGCTCCTCTCTCTAGTTTAAGTGCAGAACGTGAAACTTCTAAGTGCTGCGTTTCCGTCGGGATCCAGATACCGCATCCGGATCTGCCGTAGTAAAATTATAAAGGTAGAAATGACACAATAAAATATTCTCTCTGGTTAAAAAAGGAGGACAGGTCGGCTATAGCAGCATGCGGAGACCATGCATTGTCATACCATCGAGCAAACACCAAACCAACGTGTAATAAATAACTGCTCAAAGCTCACGGCGAAGTCTTAAGACAACAAAAGGGTGTCGGTGACCAGGTGTTCACAGCTTTGAACAGGAAGAATGACGCTGTCATCAGCCGGGGCCGTCACGGGCAGCTCGCTGTCAAATGACATGACAGCAGCTGGTTTGACTGGAGGTACAGAGCAGCCCCTCCTTTGGGTTCTGCTGGATATTCACAGAGATCATCTTTTCGCAGAGAGGTAGTTGTAGCACACTGTTTTTCAAGTTCCTGGTCTTTATCCTTTCCAATTCGCTGGCCGCCTCTGACATCCTGTCAGAGAACAGCTGCAGGCTGCCCAGCGCCGGAGCCTGGCTGCCGCCGGCGCTTATGCACATTTTCCACGTGGACTTCTCCTGCACTTTCACACTGGAAAACGACAGGCTGCTCTGGGGATCGAGAATGTATTTGGTGCTGCCGTGAATCTGGGAACCCAGGCAAAAGCTCATCAACTTCAGGCTCTCTACGAGTTCCCCTGCGCTCCTTGATGACAGCTGCATTTTGTTTCCGGACCCGGCACATCTCCGAGTGGAGCCTGAAGTGTTGTTGGTGCTACTGCTGGAGCCACCGGAGGGGCTTCCCCCGCCTTTGTTGTTGTCACCTGGGCTCGTTTTGTCTACCCCTCCGTTCCCGTTGCTGGGTTTGCTCTGCCCACCGCCGTCGCCTTGGCTGCCGGGCGGCCCTTCGCTGCTGTCCCGCCTGTGCCAAGAGTAAGTAAACCCGCTGTCTTTGTCGAGGCGTCTCCGGCTCTCGGAGTCGTCGTCGCTCGTTTCTGAGCTGCTGCAGCTGGAGCCCCGTCCCTGGCTTTTCCTCCTGTGGTAGCGCTTGTGCACGGTGCTGGGCGAAGCGATGTTCATCTTTAACCTGCTGAGCTTCGGGGGCAAGTTCTCGTCCATGTCGAACTCGTCATCCGACTCGCCCTCCTCGAAGATCTGATTGAGGACCGGGGCACTCTTTCTGGAGGTCAGACGATTCGTGACCGAAGGCTTGCGGCGCAGGACAACTTGAGTAGAGAGAGAGATGGGTTTCTTGTCTTCTTCATCCTCCTCCTCGTCTTCTTCCACTCTGAACAAGCACTTCCGGCCGCTTGTCGTGGGTTTTAAGCTCACCGAGGGGACTGCTGAAAATGCCGGCCCGGCCAGCTCAGGGAGCTCTTCTTTCTTGGCCGAATCGCCAGCGGCCTTGCTTCTGTGGCCATTGAGGACACTGTCAGCCGTGCGAGCCGGCGACTGAGGAACGGTCGCGTGGGAGAGAGGGGACGCTGTAAGGTCATCCTCCAGGTCCTGGGGCACGTCGATTTTGGTTGGCCATGACTGCCTGTGGAAACAACAAGCGAGGACACCGGTTAGTGAGCGTTTCATGGAAGAGAACCTACGCTCTGCGTAAGAGCAGCACAAGGTGGTGGCCTGGGGGGCCGTGGGGCTGTCAGTTACGGTCGGAGCAACCCAGGCGAAGGACACGTGGCAGTTCAGAGCCTGAACACCCGAGTCAGGAGAGACAGTGTCTCACTCAGTCTCATCCAGACCAAGCTCTGTGCTACACAATCCTCTTGAATTTTAAACACACGTGAGGGCGAAGGGTTTTTCCAAACTTGCCAACAATTTCACTTCACGTCGCTGAATCGCTCCAGCAAGCTGCACGAGGAGCTGCAGCACAGACTTCTGGTTACACCGGGACTACTAGCCTCTTCCCAAGCATACTTGCTCAGAGAAAGGGCCGCAGGCTGCTGTAGCCCTGGTGAGAAGCAGGGTGCTGGAGAGAAGCAGAAGCAGCAGAGGATTATTCCCAACAAGTGTGACCCCCACTATGTCCTGAGACAGCCCTACGCACGGAGCAGGAAGGACCATTCCAGCTTCCTAAATCGCTGCCGTGTTGAAGAGGCCAAGCTGAGGAAGTAAGGAAAGCTCCGCTCGCTCTTTGTTCCTCTAAACAGGCTCCTTTTAAGTGAAGGACACGCACAGGGACTGGTGGGTGTCAGGAGGATGGAGCCAGGCTCTGCTCAGGGGCACCCAGTGACAGGACAAGGGGCAGCGGGTGTGAGCTGGAACAGCTCCAGGCCAATGAGAAGGACCTACTTCAGGGTGAGGGTGACAGAGCCCTGGCAGGGGCTGCCCGGGGGGGGTTGGGGAGTTGTAAGAGACTCCCTGGTCACAGCTGTTACTGCTGCTAATGACACCTGTCAGCCATCGTTTACCAAAGTCTAAAAGGAAACTTCCGAAGGTAACGAGATGGAACAAGAAACAGTGGGAATGCTTCGGCACAGCCTCCATGTGCACTGCAAGGACTGTCAGGAAGGGCCATAGTCTGACACCTAGGACATGGAGATGTTTAAGAACAGCAGCTGCTCCCAGCCCGTATCCTCCAGCAGCGCTGCGCAGATCTGTTTGGGGTCTCGAGCACAGGCCGTGTACCTGAAAACGCGGGACGGTTTTGCAACCGGCTGAGCCCATCAACACCAAGTAGGTGCCGGAAGCCCACTTCCCCCTTTAGCTTAATGACATCACTTGTATGAGGAACTGAAGGTCAAGGAACATCTGTCCCCTCCTAGCAGGTCTGGAAGCTGACTGCTTCACATACAGACCTGGGCATTTCCTGAAGCGGGAGGAGCTGAAGGCAGCAGTGGCGGCTGCTTTCTGAACAGCCTCTGCAGCATCTACAGCACTTGAAAGACAGTTCAAGCCTGCAGCTAGCAAGTGTTTAACTGGCTGGAGGAAAGAAAAGAAGTGCCTGAGCAATTCAATCACCTGCTCATTAAACCAGGTTAAAATTCAGACTCCAGAATCCTCACCTGAACTGAGCCTTGATGTTGCTGGGGCTGGCAGACCTCGTCTGAATTTCCTTCTCTTGTTTTTCTCGCAGGATCCTCTCAGCTAGTAAGAAGTAAGTAGCTGTGATGTGATTGTACTTGTTCGTCTCCAGCGCCCTAGGGAAAGTAAACGACACGAGATAAACCACAGAGCAGTGTTTTGCTGAAGACTGGACGTGCACTTCTCGCCACGCACTCTTGTTCTCGGCGGAGGACGAGCGCCTGAAGAGCCCACCCGTGTGTCCGTGATGCTTTGATAAGCGGGGCACGGTGCTATGGAAAACAAAGAGCCAACACATGGAACAACACTGAGATTTTGTTTGTTTACTGCATGGCTTGAGGTTTAAATACTGAACTAGCCAGGTTCTCACATCATTAGGAAGAGGAGGCTGAGGGGAGACTTCATCGCTCTCTACAACTATCTGAAAGGACCCTGCAGAGATGCTGGTGCTGGGCTCTTCTCACAGGTCATTAGTGACAGAAGCAGAGGGAAGGGCTTCAAGCTCCAACAGAGGAGGGTTAGACTGGGCATCAGGAAGAGATTCTTCCCGGAGACAGTGATCAGGCCCTGGACTGGGCTGGCCAGGGTGGGGGTTGAGTCCCCATCCCTGGATGAGTTTAAAAGTCGCTGAGATGTGGTGCTGAGGGATCTGGTTCAGGGGGTGACCCTGTAGAGTAGGGCTCATTGTTGGGCTCGGTGATCCCAGGGGTCTTTTCCAACCTGAATGATTCTGGGATTCATCAAGAGACAAAGGACACAACTTACTCCACTATCGTGTCTCGGTCTGCAATGTCCCCCAGCACCATGCGCTGTATTATGCTGTTGTGTTCCTCCTCGGACAGATTTTTGTAGGACACAAGAGGGATGTTGTACTTGGTCGCTGGAGATGGGTCAACTCCTTGGAGCCACGCATGGTTTTCAATCTCTTCCAAGGATGCCCTTCGCTTCGGGTCTCTCTGCAGCATCCGCGTAATTAGACTGCGAACAGAAAACAAATGTAACTAAAATGCACGCGCGTGTTGAAAAAGCAGCCGCTGTAAGGGCCACGTTGGGGAGGAAGTCACAGGATCACAGAACATTAGGGGCTGGAAGGCCCCTTGGAAGATCATCCAGTCCAACCCCCCCACCACAGCAGGATCCCCTAGATCCAGTCTCACAGGAACATGCCCAGGTGGGTTTTAAACATCTAGCTATCAGACACCACTACCCCCCAGCAAGACCAGTGCTCTGTTCCATGCACAGGGAGAAAAAAGCCCCCAGAAAAGACTATCTGGGGCGATGAAGTGACTAAAATCTACTACTGGGTTGACACTGAGTGTTTACAAGAGCTGGACAGGAAGTGCGTGAATTCCTGAAAGAAACAGAGGAAGAATTCCTGATGAGCACAACACAGCTCTGTGCCCCCACCAGGCAGGAGACAGTCTCAAGGGAGCTATTTTTAGCTCTGCACAACAGCCCAGCATGGCCAGAGCCAGTTCTGGTGCCAGGGTTTCAAAGACATTTTATTGCATTGCTCCAGCATGTGGAATGGGGACGCAGGGGTTCGCACGACGCTTCTCATTACACTGACCGCACCACCCTGTGCGCCTGCCAGCTGCGCGGCCCCACAGGTCACACCGGGGAACACCGCGTTTCGTTGCGGTGTTTATCTGCAGCGTGCCCTTACATGTGACATTGTACACGGAGGTTACTTCAGGCCTAACGCTCTGCAGGACAGTTGTCACGCAGACATGTAACGGCTGCAGTCTCCGCCTTTACCGAAGGGGAAGGTGGGGCAGACATGAAAGTCTTGATTTCCTGTGAATTTGTTACGATGGAAAGGGAGCAAAGTCTGTACTTCATCTGACCCTCCTTCTCTGGAGACGTTTACAACCCGCCTGGACGTGTTGGTCTAGGTGATCCTGCTGAGACGGGGGGATTGGGCTGGGTGACCTTTCGGGGTCCCGTCCAATCCCTGATGTTCTGTGACTGTTTAACAGAGCCACACAAATGTAGTGGGTGTGCCTCCTGCTTTGTGCATCTGAAACCACCAAGAAAGTTTTTTCTCCAAAAAGGAAGTTGCCCGGAGCCACTTCTCTTGGAAGCCTGGGTAACTGATCACACACTGTCAGTGCATCACGTGAAGAAAGCAGATCACAGAGCATCAGGGACTGGAAGGGACCTCAAAAGATCATCCAGTCCAATCCCCCTGCCACAGCAAGATCACCTANCAATCCCCCTGCCACAGCAGGATCACCTAGATCCAGTCACACAGGAACACATCCAGAACGTCTCCAGAGAAGGAGACTCCTCAACCCCCCTGAGCAGCCCCTTCCAGGGCTCTGGCACCCTCACTGGGAAGAAGTTCCTTCTCATATTGATGTGGAACCTCTTCTGTTCCATCTCACACCCACTGCCTCTTGTCCTCTCATTAGATCTTCTTGGACCTTTAAGCAGTTTCGTGTTAGCCAATATTTTAAACAAAAGGCTGCAAAAAGTAGGTTTCCTGGCCTCAGCACAGGACGGGACATCTCAGGAAATCCATTCAGTACAACCCACTGATAAGAGCTCTCATTTAAACCTCTTCCTGTACTGTACTTCAAACCCCTTCCTGCTCGTAAAGCTCCTCAAGCACCACCAGCAGCTTCTCCACGTTACTGGCAATCCTAGACAAAATGCTCCTTTTGGCTGAGAGAAAAGTAAGAGAACACTGTAGTTGTTCCACCTTCAGCAATTGCAGGGGTTTAGAGCCCTGCAACCTGTGTTCTTCTGTTTGCTTCTCCCCTCATCTCTAACAAATCCACTGAACCTCTTTCAAACCCGCTTAAAGCTGGCTCTTAGAACGTGGCAGAAGCACAGAGATCAGCTTCACTGAGCTCAGTGTAGGAGAAGTGGCACCAGCAACAATAACGCAGGCTCCGGGCGCGCCAACTTCGCATCTGTCGGCTCCAGACACGATGGCACAGCTACCGCAGCAACAAGCACAAGAGACAGCCAAAAGAGCAGGAAAGAAGCCAAGTGAGAGATGAAGGCCTGGGAGCCAGAACTTGGCATCCAGGTCGTACAGCTGTCAGGGACACTCATGAGAGAAGTCACAGTTGTCTGCAGGCCTCGGAAACAGCTGGGCAACGGGAAGAGATAAACAAGCCCCATCTTTACCCACTGCTATTAAGAGCCGTGTCGGTGGGGAAAGGAAATTCATGTCACCCTCTGTGTCAGCACAGAGCTGCGATACCAAGTCACTGCAGCAAGTGAGGAGGGCACTATCAGAAACACAGTTCTGGAGTGGTGTGGGACTTTTGTGGGTCACCTGTGTCCAAGGTGCCTTGTTCACAGCGGTGCCCTCAACAAGAGCACGTTTACAAAACCAACCATCTGTTTGTCTCAGCTCTACCAGCACTGGCAGCTACTGGCTGTTGCCTGTTGTTCTGCCCCCTGGCACAACAGGTCCCTAGGCCGTGCTCTCCTGCGCAGGGCTGGCTGGGCAGTGACTGCAGCTCGGCTGCTTGCAGTGCCGTTTCCTTTGTGCCAGGTCTGTCCAGCCAGACACACTGCACATCACTGGGGCGTTCTCAGGAGGGTTGGCGGATTTAGTCTTGATACCCACCGTTTTGGTGGAGCCCCTGCTCGCAGCAGCGGACCTGTAAGAAGGTTTCGGTACGCTCCCCAGTGCAGACTTAGCCACGCTGACGCTACCCTCATCCCCTGAGCTGCTGCTCAGAGCGAGCAGTGCAGTCCTCTCAGCCCCGTCCCAAACTGCTGTCAGTGACAGAGCACGCCCTGCACGCTGTTCCTGCTTTGTGCTGGGTCTTCACAGACCATTGGGGTTGGAAGGACTCTTGAAACCACATCCAGTCCAATCCCCCCACCACAGCAGGATCACCTAGATCAGTCCCACAGGAACACATCTCCGAGTCTTTAAATCCTCTACTTACTCTTTACTTAGTACTTCAGATACTCTACTTACTCTTTACATTCTTTGGACACCCGAGGTGGCACGGTGTATTTGCAGTCCATGATCATAGTCAGAGTTTCACTGTCATTTGCTTCTTGAAAGGGTGGCTGTCCACAAACCAACATGAAGAGGATGACTCCTAAACTCCATATATCTGTAAGCAGAGAACACGCCTTACGTTAAAGTAGCTGTTGAGAAAGCAGCCAAAATTGCCATCAGACCCATGAGGGATGAGTACCGGGGCTGCTCCTGCGCTCTGGAGAATTTACAGCTCCACTGAAGTACAAAACACAGCAGCTCCCTTGTTTGACAGCTTTTATCATTTTAGAGGGGAAAAAGTAGTTGTTTCTTTCTGTCAGACTGAACTGGACGTGTGTTTCCTTCACTAGTGATGCTCAATAAAGTTATTTGCTAACTCTAATCAATTAATAATGAATAACAAAGTAAATATTTCATTTAAATAATAAAGGAAATCAGTCAGGTAAAACAACTTCCTTAGCACAATGACACTGAAGTGTGGAGTGTTTGTGGGCTCTTTTTTAGCTATTAATCAAAGACAGCAATTAACAGTGATCTCTACCACACTGTGGGAGCCCTCTTGGTTTCTTCTAATTCCTACTTATGTGAAATGCAAAACATTCCACAACTTTCTTGTTCCCCAGTGAAAAGTTCCTTCTCACATTGATGTGGAACCTCCTCTGTCCCAGCTCACACCCCCCTGTCCTATTTAGATGCCCCTGAGCGGAGCCTGGCTCCATCCTCCTGACACCCACCCTTCACATATTGATCAGTGTTCATGGGGTCACCCCTCAGGCTCCTTCCTTCCCAGCTCCAGAGCCCCAGCTCCCTCAGCCTTTCCTCAGCAGGGAGATGCTGCCTCTGTGCTGGGCTCTCTCCAGCACTTCCAGGGGGTAATTTGAGCCAGGACGTAGACCTTTAATTTTGCAAAGCTTCTTTTGTCTTTCTCCTACTGTTTAGTTCGAAAGTGGTCAAAAATGTTGGTCTCAGCACGCTTCTAGCAAGCTCCAAAGACACGTGGATGCAAGCGTTTCCGGTTACAGTCTCTTTCGGGTATCTGTTCCCTCCTGGATGTTTAACTGCCCATCAGCAGTTTGGTGAGAGAACCTATCGCGGTGCTCTGCTCCGCACGCCCCCTCACAAGTGTGTGCTGCAGAAGACTCCCCACGGCACCACACCGTAGGTGCTGGAGAAGATGAAAGCACGTCACAGCGCGGCGACCACTCAACCAGCACTGATAGTGGGAACACACGGAACGCGAACGCTCCGTTTAAGCCTGCACGGGGCTGTCTCATTTCTGTATCGCAGAGCAGCCTTACCTACGACAAGCGAGGGTTTCGTTCCCACCAAGTGAAAACCTAAGATACATGGTCAAGATCTAGCACCCTGACTTGATCAAGGCATCAACTTCAACAAGACAACGGAACAGATTAGACAGATGTTTAAAGAGCAATGACATTAGAGCCTAACCTTTCCTCAAAGCAAGGTAACTAGACAGAAGTAGCATCTCTTACTAAACACGTTAATAAGGGTGGACAGGGAGGAGGGAAATAACTTGAAGGTTAAAGGAATGGAAGTCTCCACACACTTCTGAAAGCGCTCTTTGGCTTTTCAGGGAAGGGTCTCCTTACAGCATGATTATCCCTTGATAACCTCCTTGCAGCACGACTTCAGTTTGATAACTTACATCAGCCAAGGCTCACATTCAAAGACAAGGACGGCACCTCTTTACATTCTCACCCATTCACTGAATGGTACCAATTCCCTAAAGGTGCCACAAGACCAGGAGTCAAAAAGCCCCACAAAGGAGAGCGCAGGATCCAAATGGCAGAGCAAGTCTGCTTTGAGACCTGTGAAATGGGCTACATCATTAAAAAAGCCTCAGTCTCACCTCCAGTTCAATGCAAATATGGTTTGACACCCAGTTCACACAGTACAGAGCTGCATACACAGAATCAGAGCGTTAGGGGTTGGAAGGGGCCTTGAAAGGTCACCTAGTCCAACCCCTCCCGCACAGCAGGATCACCTAGATCCATTTGCACACATTCCTTTTCAAAGCTCCTGATTTACTGCGAAAAGGAGCAGGACCCATTTCAGGAAGTTCCAATTAACATGACACAGAGGATCCTTACAGCTTAAGATGTGTCCTCCCCAGTCGGCCATCTGTCAGCCACACTTCACACTCGTTATGTCAATGCATGATCTTCAGCAGCCATAAATCCACTCACTCTGTTACAGACACACTCGCCCTCAGACTGGACTAGTTGTAAAATGTGAAGAGGAAAGAGCAAAGACTCCTTTTCCATGGATATCAAGCCTTTGGCAGGTTGACCTATTAGAACACAAAGCAAACAAGATGATTTGGAGAACCCTCTTCCTTCTCACTCCTCACCCTTGCCCTCCCAAACGAGCAGGAACAGCACATGGCATTTAGCACACGACTGTCGCAATGAGTTATACGCAATGACATGGTCTGTCTGTCTCCACAGAGTCAGACACAGTCATCAGAAACTCATCTTATCTTGGGAAGTGACTCTCACTTTCATTCAGTCTGGCAACTAGTGTTTACTTCTCCCTGAAGATAACTGCCTGAGTACAAAGAGATTCACAGAATCAAAATTGGAATCAAGGTTGGAAAAAGCCTTTACGACCAAAGCAAACCAAACCAATCACCCAACTCTGCCAAGCCCACTGCTGGATAAACTCTTCGTCAACGTGACATAGTACTAGCCTCAAGTCTAAAACTTTCTAAAAGTGCTCTACAACAAATCCTTGCGTTTGCCCCTTCTAAAAAACATAAAAAGCTGATTTCTGATAATTTGTGAGATTTGACTCAGCGTGAGATACATGGCACAGCAGTGAGAGTCAACCACGCAGCACTGAGCTGCGCATGAGAAGGGGTAGCTCAGCGTTGACATAAACGTCACGGAAGGGTAAGAGCTCCTATGCTGGAAGCAGCGACGTCTTACACTGCTTGCTGGCTCTCCTCCCCCTTACACCTTCAAGCTCATGCCACAGTCTAGACAGTCGAGTCTCCTAAAACACTGTGATGCAGCAGTGCAACGGGAAGTTTCAAAGCAATCGGTGAAAAGCTCATGCAGGACTTCATTTCTGTCAGATCTGGCTACAATCTGAGCACACTGCATTTCACACCGTCACCAGGTCTGCTGAACGACTCAGTGCTGTGGACAATGTGCAAGTACCTACCACTGTTCTGTCTTTAAACACCACTGTAAAACGCTGACAGGGTGCGGGGTTCACTGTCCATCCACACCGGCCCTCATGCTTAGTCCTTCAGTCTGTAAATGAAGTGCTAAACACCACACAGGCCAAAGAGGGTCACGGGGGCTGCTCAGGCCAAACACTGCTGAACATCTGAAAGGTGAAGTACACCTCAGCAATACTCTTAACAGTGGCCTTGCAAACACTTATTACAAAAAGCTTTGAGATCTTTCTGACAGAGATGAAGCAGATCTAAAAGGAGCGTCATCATCTCAGGCACCTCAAAGACACGCATGACAAAGCCACTGTTTCATTTAGTAATCAAAAGTGTATGGTAAGGTATGTTCACAGAATCACAGGACATTAGGGATTGGAAGGGACCTCGAAAGATCATCCGCTCCACTCCCCCTGCCGCAGCAGGATCCCCTGGATCAATAGAACATCTCATATTATTCACAAGATATAAGAGAGCTGTGTTTGTGTCTCTGAAAAAATAAATTCATCACTGATTGATGTTTCTTGCAGCAATTTGTGCTAAACACCAACATAGGGTAAAAGAACACGACGTCCTAATGAATGCAAATGTACCGCGCTGAAGATAAGCAGGGCAATCCTACTTCATTTGGAATGTTAGTGAAATGAGGACATTTATCATTCAGAGTTAACAGTTAACCAAGTGCACTTTGCTAACGACGACGTAATTCAGTTCGGGCCATCTGTTCACAACAATCCTAATGCCCCTGAGCTCTCACCACTAAGCCCCACACACCTTCTCGCTTCCAAGTATCTTCAGTTGGATTGAGCAGCAACATCAAAGCTTCATTTTTCTGCTCATTCTCCAAAATTTGACTGCTACTCTGTTTATCCAGAACTAATTCACATAAAACATTGTATGGAAGATGTTTTACATATTTCAGAGGCCATGGAAACCAGCAACAGCCACACGCTTCAGGGAATTCTCAAAGAGAAAAGAGCAACTCAGAACAACTCAAGAGTTAGAACCCCTAGTTTGCCACTAATAAAAGCAGAACTAATTAATCTAAAATATATAGAAACCATTTTGTTGAGCATCACCATCAACAGGGATTTGCAAGCCCACAAACAGTACAGACAGCTAAAAATCCCAGTCACATCACACTTGAGAAAGTGCTTCCAAGTCCAGAAACCCCAGTGAAATACCTGCTCTGAGTCAGAAGCCATGGGAATACATTCAGATGTTAAAACTAAGGCCTACTAGCTAAAAAGGCATGTTTTAAAAATAGCACAAGCCCTTTAGTTCAACAGTGGCGAGCGCGCAGAATTAGCTGACTGTTTAGCTGAGGCACGGTGGGGAAAAAACTGGACAAGTCCAGGACAATTTAAATCATCACTACGGCCACTACTACAACCACAGCTGACCACACTGAGGCATGTGCAGAGTCCTCACGGAGGCTACTAGAGCAGCAGGAGCGCTGGACGCTGGGCACGTAGGACCAAGAGGCATGTTGCCTACAATAAGCTATTTTTGAAGCATCACTTGGACTGCGACACGCCTAAATGTGTTGCAGATGAAATGGGTTTGACGTCAACTGCCAACTATGAGCAAGCTGAACCACTACAGGGTATTATTCAGCGACTCGCAGTGTTCACAGCGGTGTTTAAAAAGCCCTCCAAGGCACTTCAAGCAGCACGTGCAACAGACCTAAGAGAGAAAGAATTCAGTGCAGCAGTCTGCCGAGCACACTTCACTTCTCAAACGTGAAGACTCATTTGCACGTTACTGTTTCTCTTGCTCTTTAAACAGTTGGGAGCAATGGGGAACTCACTCCCTACTTTCAGTTTTCCACAGAATCACAGACAAGATTCCAGAAGTCATCTCAGCAGGGCAGAGTAGAGGGGCAGGAGAACCGCTCTACTTCTGATCCACCCCAGGATGCCACAGGCCTTCTTGGCCACAAGGGCACATCGCTAGCTCATGGTCACCCTGCTGTCCACCAGGACCCTCAGGTCTCTCCAGCATTAACTCATCCAGATTTTTGGTTTTGAGTTTTGCCAGTTAACCAGCTTCCACATCTGCCATTGTGTCAACACAGAAAACACAGTGCAGCCACGTGACTGTACTTACGTTTAGATTACTAAGTGAAACCAAAGAGGACGTACCCACTGCTGGTGCATCATATTCATCCCCCAGTAGAATTTCAGGAGCAGAATAAGCAAGAGATCCACAGCTTGTGGTGAGTTTCTTTCCAGGCTGAAATTTGTTGCTGAAGCCAAAATCGGTCAACTTCACAAGTCCTTGTTTTTCAAAGAACACAACGTTCTCCGGTTTCAAGTCTCTGTGGACCACATGCAGTTTATGGCAGTAGGATATAGCATGCACTATTTGGGCAAAATACTTCTTTGCCAGATCCTCGTTCAGACCTTCTTCGTGTTTCATGATGTAATCAAACATATCTCCTCCATCACCCAGCTCCAAGATAAGATAAAGCTTAGTCTGAGTATCAATCACTTCGTACAGCCGCACTATATTGGGGTGCTGCACCAGTTTCATGCATCTAACTTCCTGAAACAGATGTCCAGTGGCCAGAGTGTCCAGTTTGGTCTTGTCGATCACTTTCACTGCTACTTTTTCACCTGTAAAGACGTGCCGAGCAAGTTTCACCACAGCAAAATGGCCTCTGCCCAAAGTCTTATCCAGGTCGTACAACCCTGCGATCTTCCCATCGTATCCTCGCTTGAAGCCTGCCATCCTGCTTCGCGAGACCACGTAACAGTCAAGCTCTTTGGAAGCGTGATCTTCTCATATGAGAGTATCTGATGCAAATAAATAGTCCACTGTCACTGCCGAGCATACCTACAGATAAAGAGACAAGATTCAACAGCTGTAGAAAAATGAGCTTAAAGCTAAGAGCACATTTTTGTGTAAAAAGGGATGGCACGCGCTTGGAAGTTAGAAGCCATGCAAGTAACACCCGAGCAAGTCAGTGTTGTAAGGACAGCTCAAATTAGCAAACTGAAATCTGCAGCTTCCCTGGCAATATGGCAGATAAATGCCATGACAATAAGAATCAGCTGGGCAGCAGAGGGTCTCAGCTAGAAGAACGTCTGATTTATCTTAGTTTGGGCATGTTCCTTCACATCACAGAATCACGGAACATTAGGGATTGGAAGGGACCTCCAAAGCTCATCCAGTCCAAACTCCCTGCCACAGCAGGATCACTCAGATCAAGCTGCACAGGAACAAGTCCAGGCGGGTTTTAAAAGGAGACTCCACAACTCCCCTGGGCAGCCCCCTCCAGTGCTCTGTCGCCCTCACATATTTGTGCAGAACCTCCTCTGTTCCAGCTCACACCCAGTGCCCCTTGTCCTATCAGTAGATGCCCCTGAGCAGAGCCTGGCTCCATCCTCCTGACACCCCCCCTTCACATGTTTATAAACACTAATGGGGTCAACCCTCAGTCTCCTCCAAGCTCAAGAGACCCAGCTCCCTCAGCCTCTCCTCATCAGGCAGATGCTACCCCTTCAAAGCACAACGTAGTTCTAATGGCATGACTTCTACCTTCTCTTCTTTAACAGCTTCCTGTTTAGCAAAGCTCAGATTTACATACAAGCCTTAATTTTGTCACTCTAATTAATACTGTAATTGCAACAAATGAGCAGAGCCTCACAGGCTGGAAATGAGACATTCGGGTTGGGTGCACCCCCTTAGTGATAAATAAAATATCTTGTTAAATATTTTGACTGGAGTTATAAAAACTGGAGATTAAAAGTTTGGCTGTAGGCTGCATATGTTCTGCAGCCCTGGGAATGAGTCAGGAGAAGAGTGGGAGGGGATCCTGAGTTAAGATTGCTTGTGCTGAAGTCCTGCTTGTCAGTCAATCTGGCATTTCAGCAAACAAGGTCTGACTTACAAAGTGTTCATATTAAAGCCTGGTTTTGGAGGTCTTATGTCTCACTGCCACTTGTTCACCGTAACAGCCTCCAAAACCTTCTCTTGTAACTGACTTCTATTGAGGTTTCAGCAATCATCTTTAGCTATCAACGTGCTACTATGTCTCCCACTCTGAACACAATTTTCACAGTTTCAAAACTGAACTTGAAAACAAAAATCTTTTTAAAAGGAAGCTGGAAAACAACCAGCCCCTTACACTAGATATTCTCAAGTCAAAAGCTAAGCATTAGACTTAACTCCCTGCTATAAATAAATTACTTTACAGGCAGTGAAACCAACGAACGTGTTTTCATATGGATTCATTTACAAGGTTGAGGATCCTGTAAGGATTCTGTGACATTTAACAAGCTCACCTGACTGTGTTCCTCAGCTGGAGCCATGATATTAGCTCTTCTGTAGTAGCCAACCGCCTAGTCCACAAAATCCATTGGAACTCAGTTTGAGACCTTCATGCCTGTAAAATTTGAAAGAAATCCATTAGATTCTGAAACCTCACCACCTGTCACGAAACAGGGTACATGTAACAAACACTGGGGTATAGAGGTGTTTTCCTTTCGAGACAATAACCAGACTTCTAGAAAACTCCATCAAGTTTCGAACCCTTTCACTCTGCTGCTAAGCACTAAGCCTCAGGTGTTCTTCCAAAACCCACTTCATTAGAAGCGATGCCACAGGACCAAAACACATCCCGTTCTTCTCATCTTACGAAGTTTCTCCTACCATTCCAGACCATCCCATGCGTACTCTATGAAGCACAGAACTAGAAACTAGCTGTGTGGAGCACGTGGATAAGGTAGCACGCTCCACCAAACCAGACACCCGCGCCGGCACTCCCCTATCTCCTAAGGAACCACTGCACAGGGAAGAGCTTCACACAACAGCGTGTGTGACAATTAGTAATGAAACACTCCTAATACTGAAGAGATTCCAGAGGTTCTTTACATCGCAGGGCAGAGACTCTGTGCCTAATAAAGCTTGATGGATCACACCCTTCCTTCCCTGTGAAACTGGGCAGGTGCTCTGCAGAAGCATGGGGATTTTTAGTATCAGTAACATCCTGCCACAAGGAGTTTAACAGCTTCACTGTGTGTGTGAGAAGAACCACTTGTTAGTCCTTAATCTCCTGGGAATTTGTGCATCTTCTCATCCACCCGCTGTTCCAGAACAAGAACCATCATACTCTATTAGCCTTGCCTTGAGCAACTAGGTTTTAGCTTCGTCCCTTCGTAGCTTCAGCTCCATCTTGTTCAAGTCCTAGTCTTTCACTCATTCACAAGGTTGCTCCACAGGTTTTAGCATCTCTCTCTCTCTCATTCTCTCTCTCTCTCCAGAGTTTCTGGTTTGTTCTATAACACCTTCTTAGGCCAACTTGTGTTTATTATTATTGAGCACTGACATCACGTTGTCACGTAATCACAGAACCGCAGAACATTCAGGACTGGAAGGGACCTTGGAAGGTCATTTAGTCCAATCCCCCCAGCACAGCAGGATCCCCTGGAAATGGAACTCGTCTGAATTTAACTCACACTACCACTCAGCAGCAGGGAAAGATTTACACCAGCTTTGTTCACTTGGCACTTCCTCCAACATCTCTGTACGAAACCAACAAGCGATTTATCTCTAGCTGACATAATACAGATAAATGTCAACCTGGCAACACTCTTCCAGTAAAAAAATCACTTATGCCTAAGCCACAGAGAAGTGCATCACAAAGCAATCAGTGTGACAAAAAGCTCCCAGGAACGAAGATTACTGGGCTTGCTGACGCTGCAGCCCCATTAGCGGCAGTAAAATTAATGCAAATTCATTAACAGTTTAACGCAGATGCTCTGACAACACGCAGACTATCTTTAACTCCCTGGTTTTAAAATGAATCTTCGGAAGTGAGGCCCACACACGGGAGCTAAACACCAGGATGTGAGACGCACGCAAGGTCTGAAGGAAACACAGCAAAAGAGGATTGTTTGGCGGTAGGAAACGGAAACCAAAGTGTCGTGGTGCACACAGACACTGCTTAGCATTTCATACACTACCTGAAGGATCTTGGGTCCTACACCAACACTGCTCTGAGAAGTAGTTTCTTCTCTCTTCAGAGTACAAAGGCAGAACTTTGAGAGCAGTTAAGGATAAACTGCAAGTGCAGTTTCGCAAGGAATCAGCTTCCCAAAGGAAGCTTCTCTGTGACCCTTTACTTGCATTTGTGTCCTTAGTTACACCTGTAAAACTTCTGAGGTCAGCTAGAAATGGAATTACCCCAAACCCACACTGACACATCTACTCCCAGCACACTCCCAGAGTCAGTTTTAATGACAGATAATTCAGTGGTGCAGTTTGCAGTGTGAGCTCTTGAACGTTCTTACCCAATAAAGGAGATGCGAACCACAGCACATGACAAAGAGCATTTCAACAGCCATACTTTGACAGCAAACTAAACTGCAGCCTAAGGAAAGGCATTTAAGAGACAATCATATCACAGAAAACATTTGTGTGCCTTTTATTAAATTCAAAGTGTCTCAAGTCCTTTGTAAATACATTTTTTCTGTCTGCATTGCAGACAGACTGGAGCATGTCCAGAGGAGGCCACTAAACTGATCAGGGGAATGGAACATCTCTTGGATAAGGACAGGCTGGGAGAGCTGGGGCTGTTCAGCCTGGAGGAAAGAAGGCTCTAGGGGGACCTTCTTTTGACCTTCCAGTACCTGAGGGGGGCCTCCATGAAGGCAAGGGAAACCCTTTTAAAGAGGGTTTGTATGGACAGGACAAGGAGCAGGGGGTTCAAGCTGGGAAAGGAGAGGTTTAGGCTGGGTATTAGGAACAAGCTCTTCAATGTGAAGGTGGTTGATGGCTGGGATGGGCTGCCTGGGGAGGTGGTGGAGGCCCCATCGCTGGAGTCATTTCAGGTCAGGCTTGATGAGGCTCTGAGCTGCCTGACTGAGGCACAGTTGTCCCTGTGTATGAAGGTTGGACTAGGTGACCTCTGGAGGTCCCTTCCAGCCTAGAACATTCTATGATTCTATGACTAGACAGTTTGGGTTTTCTCTAGGTGGCAAGCTTGCTAACCATTAGCAGTATTCAACCCATGTGGCTACTTACAGTGTTAAAAAGTGCGGATGTCCCTAGATCGTCCAGAACTCAGCTACACCCCCAGCACTCATTTTGTGCAATGCAGACATTCACCAGTAAACAGCTTCAGGACAGATTCTCCCTTCCGTAGAAGCTCACATCTCCTATCCCACAAAAGGCTCCAAGCAGCCCAGAGATCCACAGAAGCTGTTTTGCAATATCACATGCATCTTATTAAAAGGCTTACCAGCAGCACTATAACTCAGTCAACTCCAAAAGATGGATTACTAGGTCTCTATTAGATCTGCTTAGAAAACAGCTATTTCCAAGGCACTAAACAATTCATCTTGTCCAAAAAGTTTAATTATATATTACATGCAAGACCAGTGTTGTTCCTCTTACCTATTAGCTTTTTCTTTAGAAAATGGAGATTTAGGGTCCCATTAGAACAAAAGGCTGTAATACTTCTCTGTGTGATCAGGCTGACAGGCACAAAAGCTGAAGAAACCTTTGCTGGCAGTCATCTGTCCCACAGTCACCCAATCCTGTCTCCAATCTGAGTATATGGAGATTCAGTCAATACAGGCAAGTTTCTTTTTTGCTTTCTTTTGTCTCAGGTGAATTAACAGCATTACACCAATTATTTATGTACTATTTACTACCAATCATGTATTTAATTAGGTGCTGAGCATCAGACTTCTGTTGCTATTCCTCCTAGAAAGAGTAAGCGGAAACTCGACATTAAGTGATCAGAGGGATGCTGAAACACATTTCTACTCTGAAAGCAAGAAGCCATTAGAACCAGAGAGCCAACTGAAGGAACAATCAACTCTGCATACAAACTGTGCAAACATAAGTGTTCACCTTTTCCCCAACACTTCCTACCAGTTTCCATCTGCTACCCTGCTGTAAGGTATCCACCTTCACAGCCTAATCCATGAACTTTGAAAAAGAGTCCGTGCAGGTGCATGAGCCACTACTTAGAGGTGGTGACACCATCACCAGTGTGCCAGTCTGCTTTCCCTGAAAGAGTTTTCAACAACCTTTCCCTTCACATTAAAAGAGAGTCAAGACCAGAAAAAAATGGGTAAAGTGTGGCAAGAGCAAAGCATGAAGAACACAGACACTGCACAGCTGACCTCTTTGTGAGAACTAGCCTGAGTACAGGGAAGTGACAGATGTCACCAATCTGAATTGGTCCTTCAAGACATCACACTTTAATATAGAAGAACGTGTATTTTCTTTTTCTTTCACAAGAAGTAGGTGAATGAATGAAAAGTAAAAGCTAGACAACAACGAGGTAGGTACATACTGCAAAGCAATCACAGACCAATCAACCGCTAGGGCTTGGAAGGGACCATCTCGTTCAATCCCCTTGCCACAGCAGGATCCCCTGTAACAAGGCAGTAGCAGTAAGAGGAAAAATTATGATTGCAGACGAGATGCCAAAGCTATTAAGAGGACAGATGTGCTCAGAGTGGTCAAACCAAGACCCACTGACAAACCCTTCATTAGCAATCACGGGCAGCGGCTCCAACTGCCTCTCATTGTGAAATGCATTTCAAGCCCAAGACACTTTCGTAACGATGCTGATCACTGCCGTAGTTCACACAGCACTTTCCATTTCTGAGAGGAGCTGTTACACAAGACAAATGCAATCTGCCCTATGGATTTGAGAACACAGCAATAGCTTCACACCATTAAAGGTCCTCACGCCAGCCACAGCTCCAACAGCAATTCATTTCCTGTTGCCTCTGTTTTCCTCTTGTGTCAACACTCAAAGTTCACTCTGTAGCTAAATAAATACAGAAAGTGATACAGACATCAGTACCCTGTTCATGTATGAGATGCTTCAGCAACACAGCACTTAAGAGCTAAAGCTGCTCTCTCAGTGTTATTAAAGAGGAAGAGAAGAATGCCAGACCTTCCCAAATGGACATGCCCACTAAATTACCTTCTGCAAAGTAGAATTTAATATCTTTTTAAAAGGATGTGCCCCATATTTTGAGTCTGCTACTCCTTTTTATCTGCAAACAGGCAACTTTGTTAAGACCCTCTGATGTAATGGCTTCTTTTAAATTGGTTTCAATCGAAATGTTTTGCAGTTCCCACTGAAAGAATTTATTGTCAGCTCCAGGAAATTAACATGGATATCTTAGTTAAAAGACATTCATAAACCTAACCAATCAGGATCTGGTGCCAAAGAATATCACAGAAACCAACAAGCATTTCAGTCAAGCACCCTGTAAGAAAGAGATAACTCTCAGTACTTGGACATCCCAGCCCAAAGTTATACTTGTGCAAGCTTCATGAGCAATGTCCAAGTAGATTCTTTAAGGCTTTGCTGTTCTAGATTTCATTGTGATTTCCATTTTTCGTCTCCCTTCCTCCATGCAAAAAATAACTGGGGACATCAAACACCTGGAGAAATACTGTGCTGATGAGACAGAAGTGATTCATGGTGGTATCACCATCATTCAGACAGGACAGGACATGTATTTCCAGAAAACCTACTGCAGGAACTGTAGGTTTTCCATAGGAAACTCTGCACAACTGTAGGAACAGAGTCCCTGTAGAACTCTGCAGAAAACAGGCATCTCAGATTTTTACTTCACCTGTCTGCACTCTCTCTGAAGAACCACTTCCTCTACTCCACACAGTCTCAGAACTGTTTCACCTTTTCCAACTGTCTCTATATTAACCCTATAATTTTCTCACATCAGACGTGCAGCAACGACTGCTAACAGGAGCTCTAGCCATCGCACCATGAATCCATGAGCGCTCCTGCAAGGCTTCATGCTTTCATATATCACCAGTTTTTTAACAGCCAGCATCATCTCTGCTGCCTAAATTCAGAATCACAAACATGTTGTTATGGATCAAAGTAGGTGAAAGCATCAATCACTGGGTCAAATATGGGTACTCGGGCAAAAACACGTCCATGTGCTGTAAGTACCTGCTACAAGCAATAACTTCCATTAAATTTCTCAGGAATGATCTCCAAGGTCAGATTTTAGACAAGTTAATTTATTGTCAATGTTTCAATAAGTCAATTCATTACTTAACTTTAAAACTACCTAAACCTTAAAAAACAGCTCCTACCTCAAGCTACACTTACCCATTTTCTACAATTTATCCTGGCTTATAACATCATAAATCAGTTATGGGCCAGCAAATACCCCAAATTCACCACACCTCAATATAAGCTAGAATAACAAATGTCTAGGCCATCATCTTGCAAGTAAAGTTCATTTAAATTCAATCAGTAACTAAACAGAAGACCAGTGCAAAAAAACCAGACTAATACACAGAACTGCTGGACAGAGTCCAGTGAAAAGTCACACAGACGATGAGGAAAGGCTGAGGGAGCTGGGAAAAAAGGAGCCTGAGGGGTGACCCCATGAATGTTGATCAATATGGAAAGGGTGGGTGTAGGGAGGATGGAGCCAGGCTCTGCTCAGGGGCACCCAGTGACAGGACAAGGGGCAGTGGGTGTGAGCTGGAACAGAGGAGGTTCCACATCAATGTGAGAAGGACCTTCTTCATGGTGAGGATGATGGAGCACTGGAAGGGGCTGCCTGGGGGGCTGTGGAGTCTGTCTCTCTCTAGAGATGCTTAAAACCTGCCTGAATACAGTCCTGTGCAACTGGATCTAGGTGATCCCGCTGTGGCAGGGGTATTGGACTGGATGATCTTTTGAGGTCCCTTCCAATCCCTAATGTTCTGTGAAGAGGGATTGGAGTGGATGATCTTTCGAGGTGCCTTCCAATCCCTAATGTTCTGGGATTCTGTGATACACGAAGAGTGAAAAACAGCCTGTCAAATGCAATGCAACACTCATGCCCCAACAGTGTTGCAGAAGGTCACTGCAAAACAGATTTGGATTTTCAGAAAACGATGGCACTGCTTTATTTTTCACAAATGTCAACAACTACAGCTCCTTCTCCTCATTAAGTCCTTAACACTGCTGACTTAAGTGTAACAGAGCTCTGACATGGGAAGTTATTCTAGAATTGTAAGCGAACACACAGTTTTTCAAATCCTCTTAAGCTCTTACATAAGACTGTTATGTGTATCATAACAGCAGCGACTGCACATTATTGCAAGGGCTGAAGCATCTCCCTACAGTGTTTGAAAGCAGTGTGACAAGGAAAATAACCTCACAGGTTATTAAATTGAGAGCTTATGCAATTTAACATCAGTATATTAATCAGAAACTGCAGTTCAGCCCTGTATACAAAACACAGCGTTCCTGATCTGAACCACGATTCTTGGTTTCTTAAGACAGAATATAAAACCTTGATTAAATTCTGTCAGTTAAGTTCTACAGTTTGAGTGTTTCAACTGCATCATGAAAGCAGGCAGAAACCAGGAAAAGCAGCACATTCTTTTATGAGCTGCATTCGGAGGCAAACAGCAAGCTGCACCAGGGTACTGTGCCCTTGAAAGAAAGGCAGTCAACAAAGCAAGACAAAGGCACTAGTTTGGCATCCCAGCTGCTAGTGGGACAAAAAGGGTAACTGAAAGGGTAGAATGCAAACGTGGTATTGAAGGCAGGCAGGCAGAGCCTTAGAAGAGACTGGTTTGGTCAGAACAGCATACGAGGAAGATTACTACTGCAAGTACCTCTGCAGCAGTGTCTTAACATGCAAACTCTTAACAGGCTATTTGTTTAAAGTAACCAGAAAGCAGACTACGTATCTGCAGCACAACCACCCACATCACATGGGAATACTAGTTCTCAGAGCAGGATGATTCAAGGAACACCAGTATCCTGACACAGAAATTTCAGCACCTCCATCTCTACCTCCTTGCTCCTCAACCGTGTGAACAGAAAAAACTGACAGTTTATCACTCACTCCACTTAAGGTGTCGTCTTTTCACTGGTTTTGTTGGAAACCTCAGGTACAGATCACAAAGATTCGCATAATCACAGAACATTAGGGATTGGAAGGGACCTCGAAAGATCATCTAGTTCAATCTCCCCACCACCGCAGGACCACCTAGATGGAGTCTTGCATCTGGGCAAGAACCTCAGGTACCAGAATAGGTTGGGGACTGACCTGTTGGAGAGCCGCATAGGAGAAAGGGACCTGGGGGTCCTGGTGGAGACCAGGATGACCATTCCCTTAAAAGAGACAGATGAATGTGCAGTCTTAGATGATACCTTGTCTACCAGGCATGACTCCAGTGTTCATGTTAGCTTTTCTTCCCAATCACTTGAAAAATGACACCATCACTACTACTTTTCTGTTTGCTTAGAATATTCAGGAAAAACATGACACAATCTCCTCCTCAGATTTATTGTCAAGACCTCACATCCGGATTTTTTTCATCCACTAGAAATCAAAAGGGAAAATATTTGTCTGTTAAAGTTAACGCTTTCCAACGTGTCCCACGGGGTAAAATTTGACTGCATTATGCAGCAATGACTGTTAGTTCTTACACGTTTATTTCAGATCACTTCTTTCTAAGGACTAGCAGCAACACAAAATAACCACCAGGAGAATTCTCACTTTCTGTGATACAGCTACCAAAAAAAATCCACTGAGTTCCCAAAGCAAGAACTGCTGAATTCTAACACAATAAACATTTGCTAGTAAGCATTTTTATGTAGGCTTCATTTTGCTGAGATTCATTAAACTGGTCCTTCCCGAGAGTCTGAAGGTCTAAATATATCCCTAACAAACAACTACAAGAGCAGCCTATATGACTAAGTAGTGACTGCACTACAGAGGGCAGGCGTAAGCATATTTGTGTGCATTTCATTCATGCTAGATGGCTGTAAATCATCAATACACTTGAGCTGCTCCAGGAACTAGAGAACTGGATGGGACACTCAGATATGCAAAACACCTCTTTGCTATCTACTGCCAACAAGCTCATAAAAGCAAGATGATCAGCAAGAAATTACCTACATGTAAGCAAAAATCTAAAGCTTTTTTGTATGTCTCTGTCCCATGTAAAGCGTTCTCTTTCACAGTTGTCCTAGTATCCCTTACCAATAAAAATAATCAATCTGCAAATGGGTCACATTTGTCACCAACCATTCTCTGGCTACCGCTAGCTTTTTCCCTAGTGGATGCTCTCCAATACTTCATTTAGTCTACTTACTAAAAACCAAACCAAAGCCAACCAAAACAGAGGCGAACCTACTGGAACCAGCCACACACCTGTCCTTCAGCTGTTACCTAGCTGTTACGTACACTCTGAAAAGTCAGCTTCCGTACATCTGTCTAGCCAAGCACCATCCGGGGGCCAAAAACCATCCAGCAAGATGCACGCAGATCTCTGTCCAGAACTCACCTACTTACCCAGCCAATTTTTACAACAACCTAACGACAGCAAACGACAAGGAACCAGGGATACTCGTGCTCCCAGCCTTCGTCAGGGACACGGCCCAGCTCTTCAAGAAGCGCAGACCTGTTGGCCACGAACCCGACTCGGGCTGGTAAGATGCACCGTCATCCCACACATCGCACCCGTCACCGGACCAGCGCTGTCACCGCGCGCTACATCTGTCTTCCCGAGTGACCGCGGGCAGCGCGGGCCGGCGGGTGGGACCGGCCGCAGCGGCGGTGGGGACGCGCAGGGCCGGCCGGAGCCAGGTCGCAGGCGCGGCCGCCGCACGGTCGAGCCAGGCGCGCGCTGCCCCGGAGGGGAGCGGGGTGTCGCCGGGCGCAGCGGGCAGCACAGCGGGTGCAGACGGGATCCCGCCATCGACCTGCTGACACCCGCTCGTCCTCCCGCTCCAGCCCCGGGCGGCACCCACCGACCTTCACCGGCCAGGAAACGTCCCCCCCGCCGCCGCTTCCTGGGCCGAGGCCGCCGCTGGGCCGCCCAACAGGAGCAAGGGCGAGACCGGCTCCAGGAGAAAGGGAAAGGAGACGAGAGGAAGGAGGGGAAGGGAACCCACCACACCCCACCGGCCCGGCCCGAGCTGAACCCGGCCCAACCCTGCCGGCCGCTTACCGCCTACAGCAACGGCGTCTCCTCGGGCCGCCGCGCCCCGCGCCACCCCCTGCATAGGCAGCACCCGCGGCTGCCCTCGGGAGCGGCAGCGGGGAGCGCGGCGGGAAGGGACGGAAAGGCTCCTTGACCCCAGCGGGAGCAGCGGCAAACCTGAGCTGGGCCGCGGGGGCGGCGGCTGCGGCAGCTGCCTCACGCCGGGCTGGGCGGCTGCGCTCGGCCGGGCCCCACCGCTGCAGCGACTTCGAGACGCGACTGACAACAACGGCCGCGGCGGCTCGCGGGAGCCGTTCCGGGGGAGGGGAGGGGCGAGCCCGCGAGCCGAGCGGCGCTGCGCCTGCGCGTGGGGAGGCGGCGCCATTGCCGTCACGGGGGGCCAATGGCGGGGGGAGCGCGAGTGCGACTGCGGCGGGGAGCAGCAGCGGAGGGCAGGGGCCGCTGCGGAGAGGGGCGGGAGGGCCCGCCCGAGCTGTCCCCGCCTGAGCTGTCCCCGCCCCGCGTTCCGGCTGCCTGGAGGTGCCGGGCAGTTCGCCCCGGCAGCGGCGGAAAGAAGCGGGCAGGGCGAGCTGCCGGGGGTCACGGAATCATTCAGGTTGGAAAAGACCCCCGGGATCATCGAGCCCAACCATCAGCTCTACTGCACAAGTTCACCCCTAATAAACCAGATGCCTCAACACTATCTAAAAAATACATCAAGATGTGACTTGGTCTAGGGGATCCTGCTGTGGCAGGGGGATTGGACGGGATGATCTTTCGAGGCCCCTTCCAATCGCTAATGATTCTATGATTTCAGGCAATGTTGTTTCTGACCGCCGCTTCCCAAGGAGAATGAGAACCTCGTTATTTGCATGAGGTTTCGACAACCGTTCCATCAGCTCTGCCTGCCTGAACGTCACTGACTGAAGTCAGAGTTTGCACCAGTGTGCAGCGCACACCACGGGGGTTTCTGAGCCTACTGCAGTCAGATGATTCCTAACATTCATTGCTCTGTAAAGCTGAAGTCTATGGTCTCACTTTATTCCTTTCTAAGTCTCTGGCCATGTTCCTGTGTAACTGGATCTAGGGGATCCTGCTGTTGCAGGGGGATTGGACGGGATGATCTTTTGAGGTCCCTTCCAATCCCTAATGTTCTGTGATCACTTAAACACTATGAAACCTCCCTCTGTAAAATACTTTGTCCCAAAGAATTTCTTTATATTTGCTAGAAATCCCGTCAGGCTGAGATGCACTCAACCATTTCAGTTGGGTTTGCGTGTGTGTTCTCTTAAGCGAGAGAACATGTGGGTGGGAAAGGGTGCATTTGCAGAAGAGAACCATGCACGTTCTCACCTGCGATACAGCTCTTGTGAGATGCTATGCGTTGGGTTGTTTGTATAATAGAGGAGTTCTTCTACTCGGTGTGATGACTGTATCACAGAATCACAGAACATTAGGGACCTCGAAAGATCAGCCAGTCCAACCCCCCTGCCACAGCAGGATCTTTTAGATCCAGTCACACAGGGACATGTCCAGGTGAGTTTTAAGCGTCTCCAGAGAAGGAGACTCCACAACCTCCCTGCAGGTGATTGTGTGCAAGACCAAAAAGAAGAGAATCAAGGATACATGATGCATTAAAGGTGGGGGACACCACGGACATCGTTATTCAGCACAGGCTGGTTTGCCTCTTTTCAGGCAGTTTTAATAAAAACTGCTTGTGATTGTGTGCTGCTGGGGTGAGACTGATACCATTCCCTCAGCAGGTTAACATACATTTCCTGTCACATACACAGTCGCACAGGGCTTTGTCTTCAGTGCCATATGGCTCTGTTTTGGTTTTGCGAGGTTTTTTTGCAGCGAAAACTTAATGTGGTAGCTACAGACAAGCTGCATCTAGGTTGCAGGAGGAGGTCAGCACTAACGTGCTGCTTTAGAGCGACCTCACTTGACTTGCCTCACAGTAAAAGTGCTGTGCCTGGTCCCCGTGCTACTTCTAAAACAAAACAGCTGCTGTGCCTCAGGTATGCCAAAGCACACCTCATCTGTCAGTCATTAGACTGAGCGTATTTGTTGAGGAAAGGTGACAGAAACTACCTCATGCATCTATTTGAGAGGTTCCCTGTAGCATAGCTGCATCCAAATCCGAGCAGATGACATTCCTGCTTGCTAAATCCAAGCTTAGTCTGAGAGCAGAGCTAGCATTAGAAAGAAAATGGTAGGTAATAGCTGTTTTTACAGAAGCCTGACTGACTTACGTTACAGGCAGCCTTGTTTTGTATAAGGTACTAAACACGTGAAGCCATCTGTGAAAAGTCTGGAGTATAAAAACATTCATGAAACCGATAGTCTACAGTATTTGAGAAAGGATATTTTTTTCAAAAGATGAATCACTGCAGAGCACCTGTTTCAAAAATGAGGCTGTATTAGGTGTAAATTATTTTACACCTTTCCAATGGTATCTGTTTGAAATGCAAAGTAGTTGGGAAGCTTCAAAGTGTACGAGCATTAAGGGATGAGTCTGGGACCAGCCTTTGGCAGTCTGTCTCTTCTCCCTAGTAATTCCCAAACCCACTGAATTAAAGGGGCAGGTATCTCCAGAATGCTGTGTTTTCCTAAGTGTCATGAAACTCATCCTAGGCACTGGAGGGTAACCTTACCTGTGCTCCCTGTGCAGCAGAAGCTGCAGTGTGAGCTCATCCTTTATTAGTCAGAGGAGAATCCACACGGATGAGAGTGGCTTTTTACCCTCAGGGTGGAAAAAGCTTCAGTCAAAAGTCACACTTCATTAGATACGGGATAACCTGAGCACGAGGCTCGAATCCATAGGCCTCATTAGTTCCCTTTCACTATTACTAACAGTTTCCCTGACAAAGCAGAACAGAGCAACTGCCTTTGGACAGATACAGATGGGTACGAGGTATATTGTGTGGAGTACTGTGTTGTGTAGGACATTCAGATGTTACATCTCCTAATAGCTTCAGCACTTGCATTCGCATGCCCCGCACATCCCCACCACCAGAGCAGCTAACCAGCCATGCAGAAACTGCTGCAGTGTGCAAAAGGATCCCACACAGCCTGGCTTCTGAGGCGCTCAGAGCTCAGCTGGGGTTAAGATTTGCAAGGGATTTCACGGGCAACAAGAAGAGCTTCTACCACAACTTGTGGCTTGTGCCAGGAATAGTGTGGTCAGCAGCAGAAGGGAAGTTATCACACCCTTGTACTCAAGGCCTCACCTCGAGTACTGGGGTCAGTTCCGGGCCCCTCATTATCAGAATGACATTGAGATAGTGGAATGTGAGCAGAGCAGAGCTAGCAAGCTCATGAAGGGTTTCGAGAACAAGTCGGCTTGAGGCTGAGAGAGCTGGGCAGGTTGAGTTTGGAGAAGAGGAGGCTGAGGGGGGACCTTGTTACCCTCTACCACTCACTGAAAGAAGTTGTGGAGAGGTGGCTGTTGGCCTCTTCTCCTTAGTAACTAATGACAAAACAAGGGGAGATGGTTGGAAGTTGAGGCAGGGGAGGTTTGGATTGGATATTGGGAAGAAACTCTTTCCAGAAAGAGTGGGGAGGCACTGGAACAGCCTTCCCAGGGAGGTGGCTGATCAGGGGGTTTGGACTAGATGATCTTTCGAGGTTCCTACCGATGCCTAATGTTCTGTGATTCTGTGACTTTGCTTCTGACACTGAGCAGATCTGCCAGGAACTGAGGTCTCGGGGAGACAGAAAGGAAGTAAAGAACCATTCTCACTGAACCTATGAATGGTATCATAGGAAAAAGAAGAAACAGAAATGAGACTTCAGAAACCTCTGGTTTATAAGATCTGTCACATAACATAGTGGTTAGAAACTGAAACAAGGCAAAATAACTTGGCTCATCCCATGCATGATCACTTGAAGAGCTGAGAGATTTACTGCAGTTTAGACAATCTCCGCACTGCAACGTTTTACAAAGTGAAGCAATACTGGAACCATGGTTTTTTTCTAAACTCTCAGGTTCTACTGCAAATGAAAGGCTGCCCCAAACATAATTGAAGGCAGAACGTTGCATTCCATTGCCATGTTTAAACAATGATGTTCCCTTGGTCCACCACCGGCAAACAACATTTGTTGGCCATTTGCAGCTACAGTATTAGAAATAGGACCTTATGGAAATAGAATAGAATTAGAAATAGAACAGTCATGTCACAGAATGACAGAATGTTATAGGTTGGAAGGGACCTCGAAAGATCATCTAAGATGATCGAAAGATCATCTAAGTCCAACCCCCGAAGGACTGCCTGTCTTCAACATAAATGCAGGGATTTATCAGTGTTCCTGAAGGAGCTGTTTTACAGCTGAGATGGATTTATCACTGACTTAGAATTACTTTGACATTTTCTTGAAGTCACAGCGTCACAGAACATTAGGGATTGGAAGGGACCTCGAAAGATCACCCAGTCCCATCCCCCTGCCACAGCAAGATCACCTAGATCCAGTCACACAGGAACATATCCAGGTGGGTTTGAAATGTCTCCAGAGAAGGAGATTCCACAACCCCCCTGGGCAGCCCCTGCCAGGGCTCTGTCACCCTCACTGGGAAGAAGTTTCTTCTCACCTTGATGTGGAACCTCCTCTGCTCCAGCTCACACCTACTGCCCCTTGTTCTATCATTAGATGCCCCTGAGCAGAGCCTGGCTCCATCCTCCTGACACCCACCCTTCACACATTTATAAACACGAATTCCTACCGAGCAATTTCCTTCGAGCAGTCCATCTGAGAATCAAAGGGATCAGACTCTTGGAGGATGTTACGTCATGAAGCCAAGTTGTGCTTGCTCTGTGTTCCAGAGAAGGGCCAGGATTAGCCTTTCCTCACACCCACAGGAGGACAATGTATGCTGTTTCTCCTCCCTCCACTTCATCAGTCTGAGCACTGGAAACACAAGGAAAGGAAAAAGCGGGTTGAATTTTTTCTGTCTGTCCGATGGCCGCCTGGGAAGCAGTGGTTGTCCCTTGGCACTACAGCCACATCAATACTTTAGAGCATTGTCCTGACAATTGAATACCACTATAAGGTATAAACGAGTCTCTGTGACTCACAGTGAACATATGTTTTGCTGTGTTTTACTCTCGTGTCAGTGCAACCCTATTATTAATACTCAAGCTGAGGATCTGACAGACTACTTCAGTCACACTGCTCCCACTGCTCGCTGTAACGTACATAACGTGCTGTTTGTACGATGAGCAAACTCCAACAGATGATTTTACTTCATTTAACAGCTGAGCTCATCTCTCTAAAACATCAAAGAAGTTTTGTCTTTCTTTGCCTGACTAAGACACTTGCGAGCTGGCTCCTGTGAAATTACAGGGGTTGTTAGAAAAGTATTTAAGACAGTTATAGCGCATGAGTATCCACGCTCCTCAAAGGCTCTGTGCGCTCTTATCGGCAAGAGCTAAATCCTCTGCTTGAGAAATAAGAAGTGTTACTGCTGTCTGAGCAAAGAAAACACAGGGATGTTTTTCCCTTTTCAAATGTTTTGAGATGGAATCGTGAAGTATATGTCACAGGATCAGCGAACACTGGGGATTGGAAGGGACGTCCAGAGATCATCCAGTCCAATCCCCCCACCACAGCAGGATCACCTAGATCAAGTCATAACAGATGAAAACCCAAAAGCTACTTAAATGGAGGCTTTTGTAATCACTACTCTACTTGATCATAAGATCTTTTGTTTCAGGCCAGTGAAATATGATGGGGGTGCAGCTTGGAGAAGATTCCTTAAAGGCAGATTACTTTTGGACACTTCTTTTAGGTTTCTCACAGCTTATTTTGAAACTACTGTTCTGTTTGCTTTATCACATCCCAGGGAAACACAAGCATGTACATGCAGTAGAACTGTTCTGATACTGGTTTGAGCACTTTTCGTGCTGGCTGGCTAGGCAAGCAATTATGCTAATGGAGCTGCTAAATGGCTTTCTTGCTTGTGCTGGAGCTACAGCCACACCTGTCTGCTCTATCTCATACCCAGGCATGGGCGTTCAGGAGCAACAGGGCTGCCTCCACCCATGGGCAACTCTGTAATTCAGAGAACCATAGAATCATTTGGGATTGGAAGGGACCTCGAAAGATCATCCAGTCCAATCCCCCTGCCGCAGCAGAAACCCCTAGATCAAGTCTCACAGGAACACATATGTGGCAGACTCTTTCCACTCCAAAAACCACAATGCACAAATGCTTGATCTTTATGATATTTGCTCCACAGATCTTTGGGAAGGACTCACTGTTGGGTGACAGACAGCATTTTGTAGTCTCTGGGGGATGCAAGGCCTTGTCCTAAAGGAGTCAGACTGGAAAGAAGCACAGCAGCACAGAACAGCAGGGACTGGAAGTGACCTCGAAAGATCATCCAGTGGCTGCCTAGGGAAGTAGCTGGTTCACTATCCATTGAGGTATTCAAAAGATGCACAGATGTGGTGCTTAGGCAAATTATGTAGTGGTGGAGTTGGCACTGCTAGGTTTGCCACTCACAGAATCACAGAACACTAGGGATTGGAAGGGACCTCGAAAGATCATCCAGTCCAAACCCCCTGACACAGCAGGATCCTCTAGATCAAGTTGCACAGGAACATGTCCAGATGGGTTTTAAATGCCTCCAGAGAGGGAGACTCCACAGCCCCTCTGGGCAGCACGTTCTCTATCTTACTCTTTAGTGCTGAACGCTTACGGCTCTGTGCTCTGAGCCTCACTTGCATCTCTGCAATAATTACTCGGAAGCCTTTGGGATACCAGCCAATGGAAAACTGTAGGAGCAGGGACTTAGGTTGGATTTAGTCCAGCAGAATCTGGGGCAGATCAATATTTAGATTGATTAAATGTGTTATCCACCCTTCCCTCCCCCTCATTTTGGATAACTAGCAATCAGTCCGGTGGTCCCGGGGGTCTTTTCCACCTGAGTGAGTCTATGATTTGTACAGTCCCTTCTTTCTTTAGATGTCTGAACACTCCTGCACCCAGGAACAAAGGTATCCCGACCTCCTCCAGGCCTTCCACAATCAGTCCTCCCAACTGCACTCCAGGACTGAATCCCATACCTCCTAGCAGCGAGGTTCAGAGCACAACTGAGCTGCTGTTAGCTGGCCAAGCTTGCACATGCTTGGGAATGCAGCGCTGGTTTCCAAGGGAACCTCTGCCAGGTTCTCCTGCAACGGTTCTGAGGCACCCAGGAGACGTTTCATTCCTGCCTCTCTCGATGGTTTTGTGCATCCCCAAGTAATCAGCACATCAAAGGGGTGTTTGCCTTTTTCCCTTTCTAAGTCTCCAAGCAGTCAGATGGGTTGCTGGCCACACAAAGCTGATTGAACTTCCAGCTGTAAAACTTAAGAGCCTGGCCTGGAAGTTTTGAAGTTGAATCTACATTATTCTTCTCACCTACACTGCCTACAGAGCCCTGTCCTGATGGTTTCCTTATTATGCTGACTACCAGGCCGCTGTCCATCCAAGCAGCTACCCATGGCTTTATTCTATTTTATTTATCTGCTATTGTTCAGGACTTGTTATTCTCCAAGGATAAAAATCTCCCTCACAGCCTGTATTTCTAATGTCATCCTGCAATTGTTAACAGCTTATCTCTTACCTTCCACGGTAAGCCAGTGAGGCTGAGCTTTCTCCAGGGAGCCTTTAATGTACACACAGCATCTTTGGTCAAGAACAGGCCATTTACTGCTTAAAAGAAAAAAGAAGAGAGAGAAAGAAAGGTATTGAAGATACTGGCTAAAATATTTCTGGTGAGCTTTCCCTTCAAAACAGAAAACACTCTGCGGAAAGCAAATACTTCTGGGGAAAGCAAAGGTTTAATTAGATTTTCAGACAATCTTCATTCACCCGTCTGTAAAGATCCCAACACCCCTGTCACACATGTAGGCTTGATATGCATCTTCCTTTCTCTACACATCCTGGTCACATCCTTCATCAGGGAGATGCTCCCCTCCCTTCATCAGTGCCGTGGCTCTGCACTGGGCTGTCTCCAGCAGCTCCGTGTCCTTCTGGTCCTGAGGGGCCCAGAGCTGGACACAACACTCCAGATGTGGTCTCAGCAGAGTAGAGTAGAGGGGGAGGAGAGCCTCTCTTGATCTGCTAACCACCCTCCTGCTCCACCCCAGGATGCCATTGGCCTTCTTGGCCACCAGGGCCCATTGCTGGCTCCTGGTCATCCTGCTGGCCAGCAGGACCCCTAGTTCCTGTTCTTCTGCACTGCACTTCAACAGGTCAGTCCCCAGCCTCTACTGGGGTCAGTTCCTTCTGGGTGCATTGTACACTGACATGCCCTTCACTCCTCTCTGCTTTGTGAAGGAAGGTGTTTTGGGTACAGGACAGGACCGTTCCGCAGCTGTGTTGAAAACAACAAGTTCCCTTTCCCTGGCTCACCTGCAAGCCTGCTGCTGCTGAAAATAGGATTGTTGGTAATTGTGATGAAACGCCTTGGCAGAAATTACACCTGGCACAAGCGACTTATTTGCTTAGGAAAAATACCCTTAGCTGCACTTCATGGAAGATACGGGCCTGGCATCTGCTGGTTTGCATGTGGAGGCTCAAGGTGGGATCCTCTTGCACAATCACAGACCAGCAGTTCTAGGAAGTTCTCATTCTCTTCTGGTTGGGATGTTGCAATGGTGTATTTCTGCAGCATGCTGGCCTTGCTACATGTTGCTTCACAGCTGAACTGCTGCAACGTGTGTCTTTGGCTGCAGCTACCATCAGTCCAGGAGCTGTGGGCAGCTACTGTCTTTCTAAAGGAGATATTTTACCATGAGCAGCCACCTTACAAGATCAGCTGTTGGTTTTGATGCAAAGAGCTTGCACAGGATTTACCACATCCCTTTTCTGCTGTCGAAGAAAAGGATAAAGCACAGACTGGACTTCAGGGTAATGGCAGGACACCTTCTGTCAGGAGCTCTCACCTTTGGCATTGGCTCACGGCTGTTAGGGGGTTGTGGGGAAGGAGGTGTTACTGATCAAGGCAGACTGAGTCACAGAATCACAGAATCAGTTAGTTTGGAAAAGACCCATCAAGTCCAGCCATCAGCCCCACTCTACAAGTTCACTGCTAAACCAGATCCCTCAACACCTCAAGTGATCCTGCTGTGGTGAGGAGACTGGACTAGATGATCTTTCAAACTCCCTTCCAATCCCTAATGTTCTGTGAGTCTGTGTGAACACAAGGTCCAGTAGTGCTCCTCTCCTAGTGGGCTCCTCCACAATCTGCAGCAGGAAGTTGTTGTCCCCAGTCCTCCTGGACTGTGGATGCCTGGCTGAGTAGGACTGCCCCATCTTAAATGGGGGCCATGTGTCTGTCTGTTTAAGTTCCTCTTGGAAAGCATGAAAAAATGAGGGGTTTGAGGTAGATGGGGAAAAAACCACTTCTGCAGGTAGGAAACAAAGGAAGAAAATAAACTGGAGGCACTGCTGTAGTGTTGCTGAATGAGCTCGCACACACACACGCTGCACGGGTATACAAGGCAAGCCGATCTCCCACCTTCCATCCCTGTTCTGTATTGACAGGTTAATTGTTGTCACCGTATTCCTCACCAGAGGAGCTTCAGCAGCGGTGCCAAATGAACCGGATTAGTGTTCAGGGGTGTCTGCTGGCAGCGATGCCAAAGTCATCCTCAATCCTAATTACGTGAAATATGCCCCGATAATTTTCCACGAGGTGGATAACAACGATGCCAGCAGTGCCGCTTCCACTAAGGCTCTGTCAGGAGGTACTCACTGCTCCCGAGACACACAGCTCATTGCTTCTCCTGGGCAAGTAGATTCCCCTTTTCATAGACTGATGTTTACCTAGGGAAGATGAGCATCCTAATTCCTGGCACTAACTCAAGAGTGATATTGGGAGAGAGAGAGGAAAACATAGACAAGACCTGGCCCGCATCCCGACGTTACGCAAGCCAGCGTTTGGCTTCGGTCTCTGCAGACAAGCTGTTGCGTGCGGCAGACACAGCAGATGCGCCCGCGAATACAATGTTCACCCCTGAATCTCAAACAACTGAAAACCCACTTCACTTAGAGTATGAAATGAGATTAAATTCATTATCCTCTGTCAGTCACAGAACTCCTGCAGCGCACAATACCTCTGGAACTGCCCACGGGGTTGTGGAGTCTCCTTCTCTGGAGACGTTTAAAACCCACCTGAACGTGTTCCTGTGCAGCTTGGTCTAGGTGATCCTGCTGTGGCAGAAGGACTGGACTAGATGACCTTTCGAGGTCCCTTCCAATCCCACAGAGGGTGCCAGAGCTCTGGAAGGGGCTGCCCAGGGGGGTTGTGGAGTCTCCTTCTCTGGAGATGTTTAAAACCCACCTGGACATGTTCCTGTGTGACTGGATCTAGGTGATCCTGCTGTGGCAGGGGGATGGGACTGGGTGATCTTTCGAGGTCCCTTCCAAACCCTAATGTTCTGTGACTCTGTGATTTCTCCCTTCAGCAGATAAAGCCTCTGCTTCTATGTTCTACCACACAAACGCAATATTAATAACTCTGTAAGGACACTCTCTCCCTGGAACTTTTTGAGCTACAATGGACTTAGCGGGCCACAATCACACTCTGTTATCGTGTCATGTCCTATATACTCACAGCCCTTCTCTCAGCAGCAGAATTTAGCTCTCTGGACCTTATTCTGTTTACTTGTGCATCCATCTAAAGCATGGGAACAAACAGCTGAGAGACTGAAGTTCCTTGCAGGACACCTTATAGAAACAACATTTACCTTTTGAATACGTTGCTGGAAGAAAATGGAAGCCTGAAGCACTCTTGGTTTGGTTGTTGCTGTTTCAAACTATTTTTGAATCCCCTCTAACCTTGGAAGTCTTCTCAAAGGAACAACTGCCTAAATTAGAATATCTATTTCGCACGAAACATTGGGAAAGGAGAGGAAAGGTTATATCAGCTGTTTCATTAGAACTCACTCTCAGGGTCTGGACTGGAGCCTGCAGCAGGAGTATCAAGAGGAGCAGCAGCTACAGTGGGCAAGAAGAAATTCTTCCCGGAGAGAGTGGTCAGGCCCTGGACTGGGCTACCCAGAGTGGGGGCTGAGTTCCCATCCCTGGATGAGTTTAGAAGTTGCTTAGATGTGGTGTTGAGGGATCTGGTTTAGGGGTGAACTTGGTAGAGTTGCTGGTTGGACTCGACGAGCCCGAGGGTCTTTTCCAACCTGAATGATGCTGTGATTCTATGATTCTTGGGCAGCAAGGTTATAGCCATTTATGGTTCAGAGAGGTCCATCAAGCATTGGGGTTCCCTATGTGTTATCTGCCTTTTGTACAGCTCTGATTGTTTGCTGCTATAAAATGACAACCTAAATAGACATTAAAGCTTAGAGATGACACTCTTTTAGCCTGACTTCCTCATCATGCTCATTTTAACGTTCCTGCAGTGGAGGAAATTAATCTTTGCTGTTATTACTGTCTATTAAAGGCAGAATTCAGGTCGGTCCATTTGCAGCCCTTGCTCAAACAGTGCTCCTGCTGGTCCTTATTACATAGATGAAGGGCCACAACGAAGCTCCTTGTGACTGAAATGAAACCCATGTTTAACAAAGCTGTTCAATCACAGCTGAAGGCAGACATCTTGATGAATTAATCAGCATCCATGAATAAATAATTGACACAAGTGCTAAAGTGGGACTTCTTGTTCTCATGCTGGTTCTGTCCTTGGCCAAAAATTGAGACCGTCTGCACGAGTGGCAGTGGTGGCCCTTCTGGTGGAGAAGAGCAAGGTCATCTCTGCAAAGGTATAGGTGTGACCTCAGCCTGTTGGAGGCTCCATCTCCTTCGCTTTCATTGGTTCTGATGAATTCGGGAGCTGGAATGATCCTTTCTAGCCCATTTCTGATTGCACGTGAGTCAGTGCTGCTCTGGGACACATTCACGCTTTGATCTTAGAGTCGTTAAGCCTTGAGTTAAAGGCTCAATGTCTGATTACCAGTTTGTTGAAAGTGTCTGCCTTTCCCTGTAATTGTGCTAGTTATTCACACCAGTGGGGCTTTCATTAGCTACTCGCTTCCTGGGGACAATTATTTCCCTCTTTGCATTACCAACCTTAAGTAGGTTATGAGTCCTGTAGCATTTTGTGTCCAAGGACATGAGAAGTTTCAAGAGCAATGCTTATGGAAGAATCCCAGACCATTAGGGATTGGAAAGGACCTTGAAAGATTATCTAGTCCAATCCCCCTGCGACAGCAGGATCACCTAGATCAAGTCTCACAAGAACATGTCCAGGTGGGTTTGAAATGTCTCCAGAGAAGGAGACTCCACAACCCCCCAGGGCAGCCCCTTCCAGGGCTCTGTCACAGCAGGAAGAAGGTCCTTCTCACATTGATGTGGAACCTCCTGTGTTCAAGCTCACACCCACTGCCCCTTGTCCTGTCATTCGATGACACTGAGCAGATCCTGTCTCCATCCTCCTGACACCCACCCTTCACATATTTATTGATATTAATGGGGTCACCTCTCAGTCTCTTTTTCTCCCAGCTCAAGAGCCCCAGCTCCCTCAGCCTTTCCTCAGCAGGGAGATGCTCCCCTCCCTCCATCCTCTCTGTGGCTCCGTGCTGGACTCCCTCTAGCAGTTCTGTGTCCTTCTGGAACTGAGGGGTTCACAACCGGACATAAGATTCCAGATGTGGTCTCAGCAGGGCAGAGTAGAGGGAGGAGAACCTCTCTTGACCTGCTGGCTACCCCTCTTGTGATCCACCCCAGGATGCTGTTGGATCATAGCGGTTCTGTGAGTGCAGTGGCTGCACCCTCCCCGAGTGAGGGTCGGAACTGCCTCCAGGGCTCAGCTCGCAGAAAGGCAACGTGTTGGGGGCTTTTTTTGTCTCCTGCCGAAGCACTACATGGAACCTGTAAGCACCACTGCTGCACACCATCTTATTTTGCTAAATATTTCAAATACCTGTGGTTAGGGGGAAATGCCAGCTCTGAAATCCGCCGCTTGAATAACACAAGTGGGTTTCAGATCTTGTGGATAAGGACGCAGCGGTTCCAGGAGCCCCAAGTGCTGCTGCTCTTAAGAACTGCAGCCAGGCGCTCGCAGGGCACTTGTGTCTTACGGTCAGAGCAACGGGCAGGAGCTGCTGCCACATGGAAACCAAAGGCTGTCGTTCATGCCTGCTCGGAGTGGGCAGACAGAGCCTCTTGGAATATTCCTGATGTCAAAACAGGACTCAGATGGGACTAAAGTGGCGCCAGGTTCTCGTTGCCACTGCTGTGGTCTTCTGCCTCCTGCCTCATGCAATGCTCTTGACAGACTTCGGTGCCGTTTGTTATGTGCAAAGGGACAGCATCTGACACAACACAGAATCACAGGCTGGAAGGGACCTCTCGTCCAGCCTCTCTACACAGGGACAAGTCTGTTCAGGTCAGGTCATTCAGAGCCTCATCAAGCCTGACCTGAAATGACTCCAGTGATGGGGCCCCCACCACCTCCCCAGGCAGCCCACTCCAGCCATCACAATGAAGAACTTCCTTCTAATATCCAGCCTAAACCTCTCCTTTCCCAGCTTGAACCCACTGCTCCTTGTGTTGTCCGTACAAACCCTCCTGAAAAGACCGGGCTGCTGTGGACAGCAGGTCATACATTTCACTCAGGTCATCTCACGGCCCCAAGCGTTTTCAGCAGCACACACCCACAGCTGTGCTCAGAATCTACTGTATAAAGCTGGAGAGGTTTGCTTCAAAATGTTTAAAAGATGTTATGGATTTTTTTTCTATGTTCTAACATTTTCACATTTTCTAGTCAAAACTGTGCTTTTTGAAAACATTTCTAAGGTTTTTTTCCCCAAGTTTTCCATTCACTGCAGCAGGCTCTGGCACAGACTGTGACTCTTCAAAGCCTAGGACTATAAATATAGATTCCCAGGACTTGACTAGAGGGAGTGACAGATGTACAGCTTGACTCTCAGATCTGCCAGGATAACATTTTCCAGAAGCAAAAAATGAGAATCATCTGTGTTAAATTTATCCACACTTCTGGCTTCTCTGGTACCGACAGGAGGAAATCACTAGGAATCACAGAATCCCAGAACAGTAGGGATTGGAAGGGACCTCGAAAGATCATCTAGACCAAACCCCCTGACACAGCAGAATCCCTGAGATCTAGTTATCCAGTTCAATCCCCCCACCACAGCAGGATCATCTGGACCCAGTCGCACAGGAACATGTCCAGGTGGGTTTTAATGTCTCCAGAGAAGGAGACTCCACAACCCACCTGGGCAGCCCCTTCCAGGGCTCTGTCACCCTCACCAGGACAAGTTCCTTCTCATGTTGATGTGGAACCTCCTCTGTTCCAGCTCACACCTATTGCCCCTTGTCCTATCATTAGGTGACAATGAGCAGAGCCTGGCTCCATGCTCCTGACACCCACCCTTCACACATTTATAAACATTAATGGGGTCACCCCTCAGTCTCCATTTCTCCCAGCTCAAGAGCCCCAGCTCCCTCAGCCTCTCCTCATCAGGGAGATGCTCTCCTCCCTCCATCACCTCTATGGCTCTGCAATGGACTTTCTCCAGCAGCTCTGTGTCCTTCTGGAACTGAGAGACTCAGAACTGGGCACGGTATTCCAGATGCGGTCTCACCAGGGCTTCCTTTCCTCAGCTCAAACAGACCATGACTCAGTGCTGCAAGCACTATGGAATCTGAGGAGGACTGGAAGGAACCTCTCGAGGCATACTGTGAGGGACACGTCTTGTGCCATCCCTGTTGTTAACATAGTCTTTCTGCCAGCACCCACCCGTGCCCTTCCCTGGGGGATGGCATACAGGGGAGGTGGGACCCCGGCTCGACGCAGCACTGATGCGGTTATGCTGTTAGGAGCAGGGAGCAGTGGTGAGCACCAGAGGCGGTCGGAGCTGACTGGCTGCACCACGGGGCTCAGTAATTCATGCATTTGCAGAAGAGGTTAGCTGGAATTGCACCTCCTCTCAACCTGCCCATCTGTCAGACACAGTAACAACATGGACCCCATCTGCCTTGCAAGGGTACTCTTGCGGGGCCGGAATCATTTGGGACGGGGACAGGCTCTGCTTGCTGCCACTGGTCCCAGCACAGCTGCCTTCTGGTTACTGCGAGGAGACAATGGTTGGCTGTCGGTAAAGAGCTCTGAAGATGAAAGGAGTCACTGCTGGTTCAATGACAGGGGTTGACACATCTTCACAAAACCTGTACTTGGGTGTTTCCTGTTGAGTGAGGGAAAGCAAATGACTCTCTAGAGCTCTGTTCCTTACTCTCTCACCCCTAAATCACCTGTGCTGCTGAGGAAGAGAAGCTGGAGGTCGGTGTGGCTGGCCGGCTGGCTGTTGTTCCAGTTGTGGTAGCACTCAGCTGGCAGCTCAGAGCTGGAGGATCATCCCCAGGCACTGCTGCCAGATGGCTGGGATTAGAGTATCCCTCGGGTGGTTTTAGCCCCTGCTGGAGTAGTGAAGGGAGCTGGGTCCGGAGCTGCGCAGGACAAAGACGATTTGCATGGGTTCAGGGCTGCTGTCAGAAACAGCAGAAAAAGAGAGAAAGTAAGACAAAGCAGGCATGTGATGGCTGGGTGAGAGGTTTCACAGGACAAGACGACACTGGGAAGATGGACGTTTTGAAGAGTACAATTTATTCCCTGCTGGATGTGTTCAGAGCCTGGGTGTCTGTACACCAAGGGCTTGCAGCTACTCAGGGGAAATAAGTGCTGCATGAATGTAGGATCATTACTCATGAGCACGTCGACTTGTTTAGATTTGTGTGAGGACAGCAGGTATGTTGTGGTATCGTGATCCTGGTGCTAATTTTTAATGATAGTTTGTGAGAAATACAGACTTACAAGGTGGTGTGTGTTCACACGTGCACCTCAGGAAAAAAGAGCAGCGCTGCTGAACACCGGCCTGGTAGAGCGTCAGAACAAAGCGCACTTGCACGTCCCCTCGTATCCAGCAATAACACGAAGGCAGAGGACTAACCATAGAAATGCGGCCCACAAAGACGTGCAGCGGCTAACAGCGAGTCCCCGCGACTGACCTCTGCAAATCCCTCAGGTATCTCTACGTAAATAGATACCCTCGAGCCCCAAGGCTGGCAGTGTCTCCTGTTTCCTGATTTGCTTCCTCATCCTTCAGAAATCACTCTTTCTGAGTCTGGCAACAGCCAGTGCAGGAGTAAACTGGGAGCCAAACAACCCGGGAGGCTCCTCTGGCCCACCGTGGATGCTACTCACATCACCTCACTGCTGACTGCTGAGAACTGCAGAAAATGAAGTGTTGCCGTCATCCTTTGTCCTGCAGGCAGCAGTTTTCTGCTTGCTTGTGGGAAATAATCCTTTCTTAATTTAATTCTTCATTTTTCAATTCCTTAATGCGGTGCTCTGGGAGGGCAGCAAGGCTTTTGGTTAGTTTTCAAATTGCTGTCACCTCAGACAGCACAGACCCGGATCCAGCTCCCCAGGAGAAGGGGTTCCTTGTCTTTGAGCCACCGCATTGATCAGGAGGCTGCGCTGCCTCCTTTCTCTGGCACATCCGTCAGGAAGTTTCCATGTGTTCTGCCAACCTGCTTAGGTCCCACAGAGCCATGACCCTGTCTGGCCAAAGCCAATGGCCCTAGAAAAGGACAACTGAATGGGGCACAACCAGGAATCCATCCGTTTTTCTCCTCTTGCCAGCAAGAAGGTTCCTTTGAGAGTCCTAGGAGCTGCCAGTGCCTGTTCCGTGCCCTAGTTTCTAGTGTAGAGGCACCTTCCATTGCTCTGCGCTGGCCTTTGCACTGGCATAAGGACCACTTCTGTCTCTAGGGTCTTCACTGGGACTGATTTTCCACACTAAGCTGTATCCATGTTAGTTTCTGAATGGCCTTGGCTCTGATTTGAGGGGCAGGAGTCAGCCCTAAAAGGTTACTGCATCAAATCGAAAAGATATTCACACAGCGTCAAGTAGGAAGAACCACAGAACATTAGGGACTGGAAGGGACCTCGAAAGATCATCCAGTCCAATCCCAGAAATTTAAAACAGGTCAGTTCTGTTGCCAGTTGCACAGGGCTTGGTAGCTGTAACCCCACTCAGTCCCACGGAGCAGATTTTGCCTCATGCCAGCAGGAGTGAGAGCAGCATCAGGCCTTCCTCCCGCAGCAGCTACACTGAAAAACATTTCTATTTTTAAAACTGAAAGCATTTCTTACTTTTATTTATCGTGTGTCACTGCTGGCAGCGATGGTGTAAATGGCACAGGAAAGTTGAGAGCTATTTGCAGCCCTGCTCCTGACCCTCGTGCTTGCCACAGCAGCAGTCGCCGGGCCTTGCTGGGGCAGCAGATCCGAGGCAGCCTGAGTTCCTGGGCAAAGACAAGAATGATTTATCCTTGTTCACCTCTTCTACCCTAAAGCCCCTGAAAGGGTCTCTTTCTTCTTTGTAGATGTCTGGTTTTTCACTGCTTCTGGGTGCTTAATGTCTCCAAGCTCTCCAGACATCGCTGAAAGTGGGCAAAGGGTTCCAACATGTTGCAGTAGTAAGGGGGGAAGAGCAGGGAGGATGGATGGAGAGGCTGCCCAAGTCTCTGTTTCATCTGTAAGCGCAACTTAAAACAGGAACAGCTGCTGGGTGGGACAGTCTAGAGGGAAAGTCCTGGGTCCAGCAAACACCTTGTCTTCGTTCACCTTGTGACACAAGAAGGCAGGAAACGTCCTGAGCGGGTTAACCACGCTGACCCACGAAGCAAGTCAGTGCTGTGAAGTGAACCCCAGATCGCTGTGGTGCTCCCCACGTTTCCTAGGAGGCTGGTGGCTAAACAGCTCACCTGCCATCCGCAAGGCGAAGAGAAGGGCGCCCTTCACGGAGGAGCCAATAGGTTGCATTAAAGACTGCACCCCTCTCCAAGTGCTGTGCTATATTAATTAATATAGCTCTTCTGATTTATTATTATTATTTTAAAATGCTTTTCTTATGTTACGTGTTTTCCCAAAGATGCTTGGGAGCCCCTGAAGACCCTGTGGGCTCGCAAACCCTCCTGTGCAACGGATGCTGCGTGTGGAAGCAGCCGCACTTCCGGACAGTACAGGTGAAGGCAAGGAACAAAGCCAGCTGTGTTGCCCTGCTTCCGAACACGTGGATGCTACGGTCCCAGCCTGCTCAGTAGCCTGGACAGGATGCCACAGGGCACAGTGGCCACAGACTGTGGCCTCCTGCCTGGCTGTGTGACAGGTGCCAGCACTAGGCACTCTCAATCACGATGTCCTCCAGGTAGGCTGTGGACTGTTCCAGAGCCAGCGACGTGTATGGCCGAGCTGATGAGCAAGCACAGCACGTTCCTGGCTGCTCCTGAGACTGGCTTACGAGCCATGTGAACTCTGAGCAGGAACACTCCCAGGTCCAGATCTTTTGTTTCTTTCCAGTCTGGACAGCTTCTTTGTAATGCGTTTGCTGGGAGCTCTCATGAACCAGCTGGGTAACTTCTCTTCTCCCTGATTTAATTTGAGTTAATTTAATTTTAATCAGTCTGACTTCTCAGCATCCTATTAACCTTCTGATTAACTCTTCCTACAAGAGGACTGGGGAAGGAGGCAGCCTACAGCCTGTTCTCCGGGCTGCAGAGCATCAGAGAGCAGAAAAAGGGTTGATGGGCACAGCACATGGTCATAGGAGATGGAGGGCAATGAGCCAACGCTTCGGCCTCACTGAAGATGCCAGAAAACTAAACTAGTGCCTTCCTAGGCCCCTCTCTGAGCAGGAATTGGTTTGGGGTCCACTGTGTTGCCTTTCACAGGACATGGTGGCTCAGGGCCACCTTGACCCATCATCTGCTACGTGTTCTCTTTGTGTGGTCACTCTGAGCAGACTCCTAACTGTGGCACTAGCAGGGTGAGAGAAAGGAGCTCTGAACAAACTGTACCCCTGCTTTCAGTCCCAATATCCAGCCTTAGAGCTGGGGGTGTCTGGATAGAGACCCCAGAGCCAGGCACTGGCACCAAGTGAGCAAGCAGCACGACACCAGGGCAGGATGGAATTACTGGGGATTCTGCTCCATTACTTAAGCTCTCGCCAGCACCTTAACATATGGTCTCGCGTTCCAAAGGCCTATAGCTAGCCCAAATTTGGGAAGATTTCCACAGCAACAGCAGGAGGCAGAGCCCAAGGCCTGTTGTACCCACCAGGTTCCACAACTCTGCTCCAAGCCATGGAAAAAGAGAGCCCAGAAAGGTCAGTGGTATTTCCAGCCTCCTTCATGAGGAAATACAGCCCTGCAGCCCTGCGGCTCCTCTCTCCCTTCGCATTTCCTGCCGCTGCACTGGAACTGTTGCCCAGCCTTGGCCACGTTGGGTGGAGGATTGGAAGGTGCAAAGTGACTTAGTTCCTACACACAGCATGAAAATAGAAGCCAGGCAACGCAGAGATCCCAGTAATGTCAGCAATGAGAGGGGAGAAGCAGCTACTCAGCCTTCACTGGACAACAGATTAACTTTTTTTCTCCCTCTGCTTTGGCACGAGGTTCTGTCTAAGATATATTTTTGGTTGTATCACACATTAGAACCTGGGGCAGGAGCTGATGGGAGAGTGTCGATGACTATGTGTTCCCGTAGCAGTACCCTCAGCACAGCTTTGCGGGCGGTGTTAGCATAATCTCTTGCTTGGTGATGGCTTTACCTGGCTGTAGGAAAATATTTGTGGCTGTCTTCTGTGATCTCAAGGATCAGGGATTTGTAGTATCTGATGGACAGGTGTTTTGTACCTGAAAACAAGTCCCCTAGAGATCCTGAATCAACAGAAGCCCAAAGACCTGGGAATGAGCCAGGCAAGGATGCATTTTGGGGGCGGTTAGTACATCGACAGAGGGTCTCCTCCCCCTCTGCTTTGCCCTAGTGAGACCACAGCTGGAATCTTGTGTCCAGTTCTGGGCCGCTCGGTTCCAGAAGGACACAGAGCTGCTGGAGAGTCCAGCGCAGAGCCACAGAGGTGATGAAGGGAGGGGAGCATCTCCCTGCTGAGGAAAGGCTGAGGGAGCTGGGGCTCTTGAACTTGGAGAAACAGAGACTGAGGGGTGATCCCATTAATGTTGATCAATACATGAAGGGTGGGTGTGAGGAGGATGGAGCCAGGCTCTGCTGTAATGATAGGACAAGGGGCAGTGGGTGTGAGCTGGAATAGAGGAGGTTCCATATCAGTGTGAGAAGGACCTTCTTCATGGTGAGGGTGACAGAGCACTGGAGCGGGCTGCCCAGTGTTGTGGGGTCTCTTACTTTGGAGATGTTTAAAACCCACCTGGACATGTTCCTTTATGACTGGATCTAGGGGATCCTGCTGTGGCAGGTGGATTGGACTGGATGATCTTTCGAGGTCCCTTCCAATCCCAAATGTTCTGTGACTCTGTGATTGTCCCTTGCATACAAAGAGCCTGCTGGGAGGCTACACATCAAGGTGGAAAGTTACTGCAACCCCACCTCCACAGGGTGTGCGGTGCCTTGGAACTGGGATTAAAGAGAGCTCTGCAACTACAAGGAACCTTAATTGAGCACCAGGCGGGTCAACAAACAGGAGGAGGAAGAGCTCTGGAGGCACACTGAACGAGTCCAGGCTGACTGATGCACATGCTTGTGGAACTCTGCCAAGACCTTGCAGGGAATTAAACTGCAAATAAGACTCATACTGGAATAGTTAACCTCTCAAGTCAGGTATGGACACCAGTCTCCTGCCTCATCAACATATTTTGGTCCTCAGGTATGTTTACACCTGACTCTGCTCAAATGAGTGGTTTTTCTGAAGGGCAGGTGGCTGGGCAATGCTCGCCTGTGACACCCTTTGTTACTGGGGTGTCCCACAACACCTGTCTCACACACCAGCACTATCAGCAGTGATTTCTCTAGTCTTTTAAGAAGCTGTGAAAAGTATTAGCTGTAATGGAGACAAAAGAAGGGATCCCTGGAGTGGCCTGTGTGCAAAGCACACAAGAGAAGATTATTTCTATTCACAATTTCTTTTAAGATGTAGACATTAAGCAGCTTTTAACTGCTTCGTTTCATCTAATATTGACACGCTGACTTCTTGCCATTTGAGTTCTAAGACGCTGTCACACAGCACCAAGTCCACGACAGCCTCAACGTTTGGCTTGAGAAAGTGTATTTTATACAAACTGGCGTAGATTGGCATCATTTTTAGTGAACTCCTTTAGTCCTCGGAGCTCTGTGCCAGCTGCTGCATGAACAGGCCTGTGTCTTGTCTCATTGTATGAGTTTGAATCTTAACCCTGTGCAGTGGAGCCCTGAAGTGGTCAGGCACTGGACTGGGCTGCCCACGGTGCTGGTTCAGTCCTCATCCCCGGGTGAATTTAAAAGTTGCTTAGATGTAGCGTTGGGGGATCTGGTTTAGGGGTGACCTTGTACAGTAGGGTTGATGGTTGCGATCGATGATCCCAGGGGTCTTTTCCAACCTGAATGATTGTATGAAGTTTATGCAAGTTGTGACAGCTAATACAGAAATTACCTGGATATTTTCCATTCCTGTAGTTTCCCTGTTTTATTCCACTCCTAATCCAGAAGTAAATCATAGAATCATAGGACACTTTCAGCTGGAAGAGACCTTCAAGGTCATCAATCCCTAATGATTCTATAATTCTACGATCAAGTCCAACCTTTTCCCCGCCCTATCAGCGCCACTAAACCCTGTCCCCCAACACAACTTCTACCCTTCTCTTCAACACCTCCAAGGATGGTGACTCACCCTCCTCCCTGGGTAGCTGTTCCAGCACCTGACAACCCTTTCAGTCAAGAAATTCCTCCTGACATCCAACCTGAACCTCCCCTGGGGCAGCTTCAGGCCACTTCCCCTCATCCTATCACTAGCCACTAGGGAGAAGAAACCAATCCCTGCCTCTCTACAAGCTCCTTTCAAGTAGCTACAGAGAGCAGGTGCCCCCCCAATCTCCTTTTCTTCAGGAAAGGACATGTTCTGTATTATCCCCTGTGCCAGATCTGCCTCAGTGGGCAGAGGAAGGGTAGAGCCTTTTGAGTCAATGAATTATGAACAGGAAAGGAGATGAGCCTGCAGGTTTGGTGTTCATTACAGCTGAGGGAACAAGGAAAGGGGGCAAAGTGGGTGACTCTATTTGCCTATCGGGGGCATTGGGCTAGACAATCTTACAAGGTCCCTTTTAATCCCCAATGTCCTGTGATTCATACACACCAGCCATGTTTTCTGTCCTTGCTGCACCATCCAGTCCTTCTAAGCAAAGGTGGCAGAACCCCCTCCTGTGCCCTGTGAAAGATTTCTGATTATTTTCTCTTAAAAGCTGCATATGTTTCACTTAAGGACTGTCATACTGTCGCTTGGTCTGACAGTCTAGATACCTCATCTCCTTGACAACAGATGACATCCAGCACGGAGTATCCCGCTGTCTCCAGATGCTGCAGGAACCTCACTGCCCTGGTGAGCAGGACCAGCCCGCAGGGAGGGGTGAGGACTGTGGTAGCAGGGTGCCTGCAAGGGGAGGGAAGGAGCGCAGAGCTAGCCCGCTGTGCTCGGCCGCCGGCCAAGCTGGAAAAGCCACGGACAACGACAAAATTAAATGTTCTGCTTTTCAGAGATGCAAAACCTCAGTGCAATGGAATCATCAGTGCAGGTGATTAGAGGCGAAGAGGACACATTACCAAGGGAAGATAAAGATTTAGCTTCCAGCTGTACTGCATTTCAGACCTGACTATCGGCTCCAGAGCCGGCTGTAGACTTATTTGCCTTCCTGTGTCTGTGCCCACGTAATATGCACTTGGCTATTACGATCTCCTCGCCTGCTTTAATAACAGACTTCATTGCTTTCTGTCCCCACCTCAAGCCTCCTAAAGTCATTTCACAGGGAAAAGATGGTATTTGCTGCTGGCCTTTAGCAAATAAATTGCCTGACATCCTTAATCTGGGTAATAAGAGGTGCTGCAGCAGCCGGCTCTCGGTTCTGCACGTCGCACCTGCTTTCACACAAAGTATTCCTGGCAGGTGTTTCACTTGCACCATCCCCGGCAAATGGAGTGAGGATGTGAGATGGAAGTCCAGCAGAGTGCTGAGAGCTGGGTTCCTTCTCCTCCAGTGCTCTCGCCGCGACACTCCGTACATCCTTCGCCTGTGATATCTGCATTGGGTGCGGCGCTTTCCAAACGCCCTGCGCTATCATACATGAATAACACACAGGTGCAGTGCTCTGGCGGACCTGCTTGCGTGCACATACACACCTGCACACACCTGAAAGCACACGTGTGCACAGTATGTACACCCAGCAGGCTGGGCTGCCATTCGGTGGGGCCTGGACAGGTGGGGGAGCTGGGCAGGGAGACACTGAACGAACTGTAACAAGGGCAGTGTAGAGTCTGGCGTCTGGGCAAGAACAGCCCCAGCGATAGGATGGGGACGGATCTGTTGGAGAGCAGTGTAGGAGAAAGGGACCTGAGGGTCCTGGTGGCCAGTAGGATGACCAGAAGCCAACAATGGGCCCTTGTGGCCAAGAAAGACAAAGGCATCCTGGGGTGGATTAGGAGGGGGGCAGTTAGTACATCGAGAGAGGTTCTCGTCCCCCTGTACTCTCCCCTGGTGAGACCACATGTAGAACAGTGTGTCCAGCTCTGGGCCCCTCAGTTCCAGAAGGACACAGAGCTTCTGAAGAGAGCCCAGCTCAGAGCCACAGAGATCATGAAGGGAGGGGAGCATCTCCCTGATGAGGAAAGGCTGAGGGAGCTGGGGCTCTTGAGCTTGAAAAAAGGGAGACTGAGGGGTGACCTCATTAATATCTATAAATATGGAAAGAGGGGGTGTCAGGAGGATGGACCCAGGCTCTGCTCAGTGGTATCTAATGATAGGACAAGGGGCAATGGGTGTGAGCTGGAACAGAGGTGGTTCCACATCAATATGAGAAGGAACTTCTTCACAGTGAGGGTGCCAGAGCACTAGAAGGGCCTTCAAGGGAGGTTGTGGAGCCTCCTTCTCCAGAGACGTTTAAAACCTGCCTGGATATGTTCCTGTGTGGCTTGGTCTGGGTGATCCTGCTGTGGCAGGGGGATTGGACTGGATGATCTTTCGAGGTCCCTTCCAATCCCTAATGTTCTGTGACTCAGTGATCCTGTGTATCTGCAAACACAGAAATGATGGCTCTGGTCACATCGATAGGCTTTGCCATCACAGTCTCATGCAATGGGATATTCTGCAAGAGAATGTGCTGGATAGAATGTTGGCTGGGAGAAGGCTGCAGGGCAAGGATGAATATGCCAGTGGTCTGTGAAGGATGAGGAAATGGGAAGGAACTTTAATTCCTTCTCACCAGACTCAAAGCCATAATGTAAACGTACTAGGCAGCAGGCTTAAAAGAAGCAGGGGAAACAAAACCCCTGACATTTCAGCGCTTAGTTGCCCTTTGAGGTTGTTGGCAGAGGATGGTGTGTGTGCTGGTTGCTTTGTAAGGGGTTAGAGAGCAGCTATACTAATTAAAGCAAGCAGAATTATTCAAGGGCTGCCAAACATATGGATGTCACCCCAAGCCAGTGAAGTCCCTGAGCCAGGGGCAAGAATCCCCTGGGGCGGGTTTGCTGTGTGACCGTCCCAGCTGGAGGCCACTGGGTAGGGGCTGGCTGGGGCCAGCTGCCCAGGAGGGCTGTTTTCTGTTGTTGAAGCCCGCTGCACTGTTCTGACATTCCTCCCACGTGAATCACCCTGGCCAGCTCTGCCTGCTGGAATTAGCCCTTGCAAGGGCAGAAGCCAAAGGGATCCAGCATGCTCTGCCAGGTGGGCAGCAGGGAAGCTCCCCACTGAGGCCCAGAGTACCCCGCTTTGGGGGCACCTCGTGTAGCGACACTGTACCTGCAGGCAGGCTGCACGGGGGTCAGCGAGCTGCTTCCAGACCTCTGGAGTACACGACACACATCTGTCACAGGGCTCCTAACTTGCTCTGGCCCTTTCCTTCTCACGTCAGGCGTAGGGTAGCTTTTGTTTAGCAGTGGAATATTCTGCTCCTTGTGACTACCATGAGCAAATGAAATCCCTTCTCTCATCTGGTGCCTCTCAAGGCTGGTTCCTGTTCATTGAGCTTCATGACAAATAGAAGTTTCATGGAAACATCCTGGCGTTGCTGCAGCTCCCCGTTGCTTTAGCTCTGGGCTGAGAAACACCGAGGCTGCGAGGAACACTGAGCTTGGCTAAGCTCACAGGGACAGAAAAACACAAGGCTCTGTGGCTTTGTGCTGCCTGCTAACAGCAAGGAGGAGGGTTTTCATTCTGGAGGTGCAAATTAAACTGTGAGCAAAACCTAAACCAAGCAAGTGCGACTCCCAAAAGCTGAAGTGCAGAAAAGGAAAGGTAAGACAGGCTGCGCTGCCTGGGAAGAGGCTCCCCACAGCCTTTGCTGTAGGAGCCCCTGCAAGCTGCCTTGGAGTTGGTCTCTGAAAAGGCTCGCAGGTTCCCAGCAGCTGTGCTCATGCTGCGTCTTGGATTTTCCTCCTTTCTCACAAAGCAAGTCCCTTGGAACACATAAGGGATCACAGAATCACAGAACATTAAGGATTGGAAGGGACCTCAGAAGACCATTTAGCCCAATCCTCCTGGCACAGCACACCTTTGACTTGGACCTCTTGGAACCTTCTGTGGGCTGGAGATGCTGAAAGCATCACTGGCTTACCCGTGCTGGGTAAGTGCCACTCTCCTGCCCGAAGGCCATGGCCAAAGGGCAGGTAAATGGCTCCAGATTTGTCCTTACCAGCTTCACCGAGCAGAGGAGATGCCTGGGGGCTGCTGGCAGGACAGCTGTACTTGGGGCACTCCAAGAGATGCTGAGTTACAGCTTTCAAGAGAAGATAATCTGCATCATTTAGCACCAGGACTCCAACTTTAAAATCTTCAAATCTAAGAAAACCAGGTTTTCCTTCCACTTGTGCTGGAGGTGAGCTCCAACAGAAGCTCCATGTGCACAATCCAGCTCAAATCTGTTATAGAAATGCAAATCTGGTGTCCCCAGGCTTCAATATCACCCAGGGCTGTGGCAGCATCCTGCGAGCGGGTGTCAACTACGCCAGGAGTGCCTGGAGCCAGAGCTGGAGAGCTGCCTGTATCTTGGGTTTCTTTACTTAATTTATTCTTAATGAGAGCTGCAGTTGCCTGTTTATGTAAATCTCTCTGATTATTGTAGTTTTACTACAGCACCATCTGCTTTCATGGGACTTTGTGGCCATAAATACAGTTGTTCCCACAAGTGTGTGTGTTTATATTTACAGAGGGTGCATGGGTCAAGTATCCTCATCTCTCCACAGGCAGCAGCTCCACTGGAGACCATAAAATCAACCAAGAAACTCTGAGTTTGGAAGCAGTGCCCTGGACTGTTTCAAGGCAGCAATTGTTAATAGAATATTACAATATTCCATGAGTAATATGAATTCTGTTACAGTCCTTGATCATAAGACACAGAGCTGCTGGAGAGAGTTCAGCAAAGAGCCATAAAGATGCTGAAAGGAGGGGAGCATCTCCCTGCTGAGGAAAGGCTGAGGGAGCTGGGAGAAAAGGGGACTGAGGGGTGACCCCATGGATGTTTATAAATATGGAAAGGGCAGGTGTCAGGAGGATGGAGCCAGGCTCTGCTCAGGGCCATCCAATGATAGGACAAGGGGCAATGAGTGTGAGCGGGGACATAGGAGGTTCCACATCAATGTGAGAAGGAACTTCTTCCTGGTGAGGGTGACAGAGCCCTGGAAGGGGCTGCCCAGGGTAGTTGTGGAATCTCCTTCTGTGGAGACGGTTAAAACCACCTGGCCATGCTCCTGTGTTACTTTATCTGGTGATTCTGCTGTGGCAGGGGGATTGGACTGGATAATCCTTCGAGGTCCCTTCCAACACCTAATATTTTGTGATTCTGGGAAAACTACCTCCTAAGGCATCAGTAGCCTGATGCTGGTAGTTTTCCTGCCATGGAAGTCCTCTAGTTTAATGCCTTTTGAAGTTACTGGCATGAAAGAAGGGATGGGTATTCTTTGTCCCAGATTAGGACAGCTTTTTCTAAGGAACAATCTTGATCCAGGCAAGAAGGTTTATTCCTGAAACTGGCATTTTCACCTCGGCTAGAGCAGCACTGGTGGAAATACTGGAACTTAGAGCATCCCTAGACTGAGAGCACCCAGGACTTAGAGCATCCCTACCAGAGGTGAGCAACACCAGTGCCAGTGAGATGTGCCAGCTCAGGACTCTGGATATGAAGAACAAAGTGTGAAAGGGGTGAAGGAATAAATGTGTTAAAACAACAGGGTTTGTATATTCAACAGAAATAACATTTCAGAACTGCAGTGACATGTAGCACTAATGGAGCCCAGTGTTCAAACTGCTAATACATCTTGTCATGACTCTTCTAGGTTTGCTGTGTCCTCAAAGGACACTGTCAGAGAGCCAAAGCCTTGGTTTATAAAACAAAGGCATCATCTAAATTTACCTCTTTTTTCATTACTTCAAATAAAATGTCCATTGCTGTCTACACGTCCCTTGCTGCTCTTGGAAAGAGAAAAAAGCAGGGCTCTCTGACGCAGGAGGAGCAGGAGCCATCAGTGACAGCTGTGTGTCCTTGTCTCGGCTGAGCAGGACACGAAGCACCAGCCACAGCCCTGGAAAAAGTACTGCATCCTGGACAGTGCTCAGATAAAAACACACCCCAGGTCGAAAGGGCAGCTCAGGACAGAGGTCGAGTGCTTTCATCCCTCCTGGGCTTTAGCAAGAGGCCGCGGTGTTTGGTGAAACTCTGCGTATCTCAAAACCCAGCTGACTTGCTGGAGTGGTTCAGAGTTATTTTTGGGTGTTTGTGATTGTTTTTTGTACTCAAAACCCCACTGGTTTTGTTTTGACACTCTGTAAGGCTGCCATCAGCTGGAAGGCCTGGGTTTGGGTTTGCTTTGGATGGTCGATGCTTCCCAGAGAGTTAGGGAGGGTTTGACCCCTGGTCCTCATCAGGGCGGTGGCATCAGGAACAGGGGTGCTGGCTAGGCAAGGGCCCAGTGTCACAGGGATGGGGCACAGGGTTTGGAGAGGGAGCCCCAGAGCATCACATGGCAGGGATCCGTGCGGCTGAGTCACGGCTTGGAATGGTTATCTGCTGCTTCCCAAAAGGACCAGGATGGAAATAGCCTGATCTGATTTTCTGGGGCTTTTACTGCAAATTAATAATGAATCACATTTGAGCAGGCTGCCAGCCAAAGCTTAGAGCATTGTCAGAGGAGGAAACCCAGTGGGAGCAGGAGGCAGGAGAGCAGACTCCAGGTACCATCAGCCACACCGGCTTGCAAGCGGATGACGTGAAGAGGAGCAGGGTCTGAATTAGCAGGAGAGAAAAAGCACAATGGCAAATGGACCTAAGATCCAGGCCCGTGGCTGTGATTTGCCCCGCGTGTAGGTGCTGCAGGGCTGCCATAGGTTGTCATCTCAGGCGCAGCGCAATTCCATCTCTATATTTACCACACGGCAAGATAAGCCCTGTGCTGCTCGTGTGTTACGCCTTCTGCTTTGCAGTTACTACCTGCCAACGACAAGTGGGATGTTTGTTGTAAAGCAGAGCCAGTTTTAGAGCAGGAGATGCGTTGCCAGATGGCCTCACGGTTATCTCTGGAGAGACAGGCAGCCACACAGCAAACCCTCCCCTGACCTGCAGGGCAGGCATTGCAGAGTGAAGAGGACATTTCCCCTTTCAGCTTTTCCACGAAGTGTTTCCAGGTGAATGGCAACAGCTAAAGCTGTTCCCAGCGCCAGCAGGACGTGGCTGGAGAGGCTCAGCCCTGTGGGGAGCAGGCAGCCTGGGCCCCAGCCCCTGCGGCGGACATGCCACGCTGTGCTCTGCCTCACAGCGTCTGGTTTGTCTGTGGGCTAATATTTTCCATTTGGTGAGTCCAAGAAAAATGCAGCCCATTCTCTGACCCTGATGCCAGGGCCTGCACATACATCCCTGTCAGGCGAAGACCTGCACCCATGGCTCTGTGCTCCACACCATCTCAAGAGGCAGCTCCTATCACCAGTAACAGCCTTTTAGCCTCCTTACCCCCTTAGTGCCAGCTCCTGAGGGCAGGTGATTGCTAGGAGAAAGGACTGCACACTGGCCATCTGCAGGCCCGTGGCTGAAAGCTGGGACAAAGCTGCAGCCCCAGCTGGCTACGGAGCTGCCAGACTTCCAAGCCCACAACTGAGAAAGCTGGCAGAGGACAGAGGTGGCATCGCTCTCATGTGCTGAAGCGCAAACCATCTGACTGGGGTTGTGCATGTCTCTTCAATACAGTTGGTGGAAAGGAATGTGAAGCTGGCTTTAGGCTCTTGTGCCTCCTCAGGGCGTTTTCTGAAATCATAGAATCATTCATGTTGGAAAAGAACCTTGGGATCAGCAAGTCCAAGCATCGACCCCCATCCTACAAAGTTCACCTTTGAACCACATCCCCTGTGTTTTGCATAAGGAAGGTTTTCTGACAGGTCCTCCCCCTCAACAGGGTAGAAGAAGATGGCTCCAGCTGCCGGGCGAAGGCAGCACAACAGCGATGGCCTTGCTGTGTCTTGCAGCTGGGAACCAGCAAGCACAGCAGCATCTGCTCCTCCCCAAAATCTTATGGGGACCTCCAAGCTCTGATCCTGCTAAGACATAATGGCCTCCCTGTCTAATCACACCTGGGAAATCACCTCATCAAAGGAGCAAAAGCATGGCAAAACAGGGACAGAGGCAGAAACTAAGGAGCTGGGATCACTTCTGTCAGGACAGCTGTAGGAGCATTCGCAAATTCATCAGGAAGGCTGGTGGTGTCTAATGCATTCCGTAATGATCTGGAAAAAGAGGAGAGCAGTGAGGTGGCCAATCTGCAGATGGCCCCACATTGTTGTCTGGGATCAGACTGTGAAGAGCAGTTCTATGGCAAGGACCCACTCAGGGTCCCTGGTCTGGACGGGACTTGCTGGCAGCACCTGTTGTATATGGGCAAAAGTGCACAAGGCAGTGGGTCTTCAGCTGCTCCATCTTTCAGGTGGGTCCTGAAATAAAGCATGTGACAGCAAATTTTGGAGCAGCTGACGAGCATGTACCCTGGAGTGGAGGGATATGTAGTGGGGTCAGCTGTGTGGGCAAACAGGGAGCTGGGAATGAAGGGATGGAGAAGGTTTTCCTGAGGCACTGCCTCTCAACTAAGGTCTGATGCAGGGAGGCTCTCATCTCTTTATCCCCTTAATGCTACCCCCATAAATCTACCTTTTATCAAAAGCAACAGAGGCTGCTGCTCTTCTCTAAAACTCAGAGAGGCTCTTGCCCCAGTCTGAAGTTCAGTGCACCACTGGGAATCGAAACAGGCAGTGTTCATAGAATCGCAGAATCATTCCAGTTGGAAAAGACCCTCGGGATCACTGAGTCCAACCATCAACCCTACTCTACAAGTTCACCCTTAAACCAGGTCCCCCAACTCCACATCTGAGTGACTTTTAAACTCATCCAGGGATGGGGACTCAACCACCACCCTGGGCAGCCCAGTCCAGGGCCTGACCACTCTCTCCAGGAAGAATTTCCTCCTGATGGCCAGTCTAGCCCTCCTCTGTTGGAGCCTGAAGCTCATTCCTCTGCTTCTGTCACCAGTTACCTGTGAGGAGCCCAGCACCAACATCTCTGCAATGTCCTTTGGGACAGTTGTAGAGAGCCTCCTCTTCCTCAAACTTCCTCATCAGATTGATTCTCCAGGCACTTCCCCATTTTGGTTGCCCTCCTCTGCCCTCACTCCAGCACCTCAACGTCTCCTCTGGACCCAGTACTCAAGGTGTGGCCTTCCCAGAGCTGAGTCCAGGGGGCCAAAGCTGGGCTAGAAGAACCTTCTTTCCCATATGTTCTCTACAGAGCCAAGCAGTGGCAGAAGAGATGCCGGATGGCTGCACCCCTCCACCTACACATTTGCAGTGGCCTCTGCAAGGCTCCTGTGCTCTGCCTGGGCTGTACACATGGCCCTATCCCCAACAGCGACTTGCTGCACGGCACACATTGTCAGGCCCAAGGAACACAGAAAGTCATGTGGAAATAGTCTAATCAGAGCTTAGTCATCTCTGCTTCTATCTCTGTCTCTAACATCTATATCTGCAACTAATATATTTGTCTGGAGTGGGTGTGTGTAACAGTTGTGAAATACTGGACGGAGGACTCAAACGCTATCTCACAACACTTGCTTTGCTTTTCCAAAGCCTGTGTCTGTAACGCTCTACACAGCAGTAGTTGTTTGCTAGGTGTTAGGATACTGCTAAGGTTGTGATAGAGTGGCACTGTGATCCTTTCAATGGGAGCCTTATTAAACTAAAATTAATCGTCAGGTGATTGAGATTTACTGAGAACAGAATGGAGAGGACATGAGAGGAGAGGAAATTCAATTTCTGCCAACAGCAGATGTCAAAGCCTCCCTGGAACAGCCACAAATGCTGAGGCAAATTGCCTCACAAGACACTTCCTCTTGGACCAGAAAACAATAGCTGTGTGCTAAGCCTGCCCCGCATCCGGGCACAGGCTTCAGTGAGCTGCAGTGGCAAGACACCAGCATCCCCATGTTTCCTGAAGGTCTTTGTCAGCCTGTCTTAAACTCAGGACCTGACTCAACAAGATAAGGAATTTACACCCACTGACACCTGAGTTTTAATGGGCTCCAGTGTGTGCTCAGCAGCACGCGAGCCCGACGGTCATCCGCCTGTGTAACGCAGCGCTCTAAGCTGTGGAAGACGCTGAGGCTAAGGTTTCAGCGCACCTTCAGCGCTTAGGGATGTTGTGGTGTGTGTGCTAAGAGGCTGTGATGACTTCAACCTGAGAAAAGGCTGTGCTCAGTGTGTTAGATGGTATTTTTGAACCGTGCATAGCTTCTGAAAGCATGCCTCACCCTCACAGCTTCACATGGGTAACAGCGTCGTGGCAGCGGCGGGGAAGCGATAAACCTGAGTCCCCAGAGAACTCAGCAGGAATGAATACATCTTCACAACTGACAGGTCATAGTGATAATAATAAACACGTGAAGAGTGTATTTCTCTCTCTATCCAGTTAAGAAAATGAGTACCTGGGCATCTTTCTCAGCAATTGGGACTCTTCTAAGTTCTTACCAGGTCAATCTCCTCTGTGACCTCTGCCAGCTTCAGCACCTCAGCAAGAGAAAAGGTACCACTTGATGGTAACGGCAAAGAGAACAGATGTTTCCTGTCCCAAGGTTTTCCCTTCCTTCCCTGTAATTTCCACTGCCCTAAGCTATACTGTGTCTGAGCAGCTCCCAGTGACGCTGGCATGCCTGTTCCAGCAGGTCGCAGGGGCAAAGGCCAGGGTAGTCTTGCACCCTTGTGCGTGTGATGGATGTGACTGCAGAAGCAAAACTGGGTCTCTTGCGCCGGAGTGGATCCTGGTCCCTGGCTGAGCAGTGAAGCAGCAGCATGTTCTCTGTAAGTTACCAGCTGTCCTCCTGGCACCTATCACTTGAATGCCAGGCAGGAGGAAGTGCACAGCCACGTGCCCAAGCTGCTCAGGAGCAGGGACCTTCGAAGATTTCCATACCTCGGTGTTAGTTGTTCCGTGAGCAAGTGCGAGCAGGTTAAGCTGTCCTAAGTGAGACACAACCTGGCTGACTCACAGAATCACAGAACAATCACGCTTAGAAAGGACCTCCTAGACCACCCAGTCCAACCAGACCCACAACAATAAAAACCCTAAATACCTGATGGATCCACAAACACAAACTAGCCCCCTCCATCCCTGCCACTACAGCAGGGCGTGAAGCACCATGGCTAAGCCTTTCTTAAACACCTCCAGGGATGGTGACTCAACCACCAAGCTGGGAAGGCTGTTTCAGTGCCCAACCACTCTTTCTGTAAAGATTGTCTTCCTAAGACCCAACGCAAACCTCTCTTGCCTCAACTTGAGACCATTTCTCCTGGTTTGGTCATTAGTTACTAAGGAGAAGAGGCCAACACCCAGCTCTCCACAACCTCCTTTTGGGGAGTTGTAGAGGGCAATGAGGGCCACCCTCAGCCTCCTCTTCTTCAAACTGAAGCTCCCCAGCTCCCTCAGCTACCTGCCCAGCCTGGTAGCTCTCCTCTGGACCCATAGAGCTGGAGTAATTAAGGCACACAAGATGCTGTGGATAACATTATTGTCAACTGCCTCTGACTCCACAGGTCAAATATGCCTTTACAGAGGAGCACGCAACGGCGCAAACGAAGCACAGTAGTTAAAAGCCCATCTCTGGACCCATGAAACCCGCCACACGCCCCTCTGCACAAACATTGCAGTTCACGGGTAGAAAGCAGTGGAGCTGCAAGGCTTAGACACAACCAAAGACCCTACAAAGTATGCAGACTACTGCAGCCACAGCCACATCGCTGCTCATAGCACGCAGCTGCTCGAGGTCCCTTTGGGATGGGCAGTGATCAAAGGAACAGCAGTAGCAGCCCAGTGACACACCTTGGGCTGTGAGAGTTGGCCAGATGTGGAGTGGGGTCTGGAAGCAATTGCAGCAGAAAGAGAGTAACTGGCAACATGGAGGGGAGGGGAAGGGAGTCGGTGGGCACAAGGAGCCAGAAAGGGGCACAGCAACCTCTGTGCCCACAGCAAACACAGACAGCTGTCAATGCCCATGTCAGGCAGTCTGGCTGCATGGCACAAGGGGTACCAGCAACCCTGCTGCCTGGACTCAGCCTGTGGTACAGGAGCAATGAAGGGCCACTGGACCCTCACCCTCAGCATGAGGGACCTGACCTCCAGGCCTGATCAGGTCCAGTCTGACCTACAGGAAAAGCTGTACAGCTGCTTACATCCTTCCTAAGGTAATGAGGGGCTGGGTGAGGCAGGAATATCCTCATTTCCCTTTCATTGTTCAAATAACCTTTGTCATGGGTTGCACAATGCCTGCCTGCTGGGAGAGCTGGACAAGATCCCTCAGTCTGCCTTGGCTGCGCCGCAGGGAATATTTCTGAAAGCAGCCAGATGACATAGGTGCTGGTGTCATCTTGCAAGTAAACAGGACTCGTGCTCCTTTGAAACCTTTCACTCTACATGAGCAAAGGCCTTTAAAGGTTTCTAAAGAGGCACACAACTCCTTGGGTATGGGCAGTCTCTGTTAGACAAACAAAGCTACTACAGCAGAGGTACTCACATCACGCCAAAGATCAGTGTGGGGCAGATGTCTGCTCTGAAGGTCGGTTCTTCTACTCACTGTTCTGATCCCTCTTTCCTCCTCCTCTTCAGCCCCTGCAGAGAAAAGTGGTGACATGATTTATACCTGTATTTCCAGGTATTTTCATAGTTCCACCAGTTACCTCATTGCTGCTACCTGCTCTGACATCTGTTGTGCTGAGGGCTCAGGACAACTGAATCTCTGTCTACACTCTCTAGAAAGGTTTAAAGAGAATCACCTCGTTCTTCTTTTATTTCCTTGTCTTGTTATTGTAATCTTTTCCCTTGTGCAGACAGCAGCATTAAGCCCACTAGAGCATGAATGAACATCAACAAGACAGGGCAAAGATGGAATATGCAGCAATTCTGTCTCAAGTGATCATGATTCACAGGTTCACAGAACATTAGGGACTAGGAGGGACCTTGAAAGATCATCCAGTCCAACCCCCCTGACACAGCAGGATCACCTAGATGCAGTCACACAGGAACATGGCCAGGCAGGTTTTAAACGTCTCCAGAGAAGGAGAATTCACAGCCCCCCTGGGCAGCCTCTTCCAGGGCTCTGTCACCATCACTGGGAGGAAGTTCCTTCTCAGATTGATGTGGGACCTCCTGTGTTTCAGCTCACACCAGATGGCCCTTGTTCTATGATTAGATGCCACTGAGCAGAGCCTGGCTCCATCCTCCTGACATCCACCCTTCATACATTATACCAACATTCATGGGGTCACCCCTCAGTCTCCTCCCAGCTCAAGAGCCCCAGCTCCCTCAGCCTTTCCTCATCAGGGAGGTGCTGTCCTTCCCTCAGACCAGCCCTGTTATTTCCCCCAAACAGCAGAACAATACACAGGAGTTACAGGACCTGTTCTCCTCACAGGGCTGCCCAGGTAGCACCTGGCTCTGGAGGCACAGGTACAGCGAGGCGCAGCTCAGAAGGCGCTTTCCCGTGACACTGTGCGCAAAGAAACCCTGTCAACACACCCATGAGAAACAGCCAGGCTTGAAATGAAGCTGCAGTGAAAAGCTGGGTGTAACAGGGTGTTTGAAAAGCGTGAGCGCCGGGCTGTTCCCAGCACAGCCCCAGCTCGCCGCGCAGCAGACACCGCCAGCGCTTCTCGGGGCACAAAAAACATTTTCCATGGAAAATTCTGATGATGAAGACAGGCCTTTCTGACAGAGAGGCATAAATAGAAGTGGCTTCTGTTTGTTTCTTCACAGGCTGCTGTACCCTTGCCAGGCACAGGGTCAGGGCAGCTTCCAGGAGAGCTCTGCAAGGGCTATCAGCCCCAAGCTCGGCACAGCTGCCTCCTGAGGGCCACTGTGTGACACGAGGGACAGAGGCGGCAGTACAGCGCGTCCCGGAGCGCAGCAGGCAGGGACACAAGTGCCACGTGCATGCAGGGTTTGAGGCTGAGATGGGAAGAGAGGGCTGGACAGCAATTTGTGGCCCGTTAGCAGAAACAGTAATGACTACCAGAAGGGGAAAACGTAGTGGCTTGCAAGCCAGCCCCCCCCAGACTCTGCAAGTCAAGCAGCAAGTTTGCATGGAAAGCACAACGAAGCGATGCGGGTCGACTCATGCTTTTAATGCAAACACCTCCCTGACTCTGACTGCCGTGGCAGCTCCATTGTGACTGCCTACACCTAGAACGCTTTGCCCATCACTAGCAGCAAACAGCAGTGTAACTGCTGCTTCTGTCATGATCAAAACCCGTTTTCCCTTCATCTTCTTTCTGAACTGTGCAACCACCAGAGAGGGAAGCGGGTTGTTTTGGCTGGGATGTTTTCTGCGTGATAAAAAACTCGATGCTGCCCTCTGCCAGAATTGCTGCTCTTAAATTACTTGTCCCTAATTAACAAGCACCGTGTGTTCTTTCCACAGCACAGTTTTGAAGCATAAAACCCCCTCATCACATCTGAGCCCACTCATAAAGGCGAGGAGGTGATCCAAGTGCTTTTGGCGGTGCTGTTTCACAGGCTAAATATTTGACAGGGATTAAAAAAGCACCTTAACTGCTCAGCTATTCATGGGGAGGGATGATGCAAGGATGACTTAATGAAAAGGAGATGTATTGGTGCCCAGGTGAATGACAGAAGCAGTGCTTCCCATTCCATGAAGGCTAATCTGAGCCCCCCACCTTGCTCAGGTATACTGGGAGACAGGCATCTAAAGGGGGTGAATATCAGCTCAAAATCTGACTTCAGCTGCAACACGTTGCAACGTGCAACGTGATTCTCATGTCCAGGCTTTACTTCCTAAATATTTCTGCTACAGCTCCGTGACGACAATGCCAGTCAGTCCAATAGCTTCATTCTTTTAGAGTCTTTGCTCCAACTCACTTGCCAACCACATTCACGGAATCACAGGACCACAGAACATTAGGGACTGGAAGGGACCTCAAAAGATCATCCAGTCCCAAACCCTGCCACAGCAGGATCCCCAAGATTCAGTCACACAGGAACATGGCCAGGTGGGTTTCAAATGTCTGCAGAGAAGGAGACTCCACAACCTCCCTGGGCAGCCCCTGCCAGTTCTCTGGCACCCTCACCGTGAAGAAGGTCCTTCTCAGATTGATGTGGAACTGGATATCATCTGATATCATTTCAGGCACAAAGGAGAATGTGACTCCATGGAAATACTCGTAATACTATTAATGAGATGGGATGTGGCATCTGTGAGTGAGGCAGCAGGGGGAAGGCAGCCGTGTTTCACAGGGTGATGCAGCTGCAGGGAGACAAGAGTGACTTCACACAGAGGTGTTTTTTTCTGTCAGAACAACCAGCACAATCTTCTACCGTGAGAGATGGAAAATGATCCTGTGGTCCCTTCTAGCCCTGACTGACTGTGTGACTTGGTCTAGGCGATCCTGTGGCAGGGGATTGGACTGGATGATCTTTCAAGGTCCCTTCCAATCCCTAATGTTTCTGTGATTCTAAGAGCTGCTCTGCTTGTCTCTGGTATGAATGCAAGGAGCCAAATTCCTTGCCCAAACACACAGACAAATGCTACATGATTTTGGTCACAAGGAGATAAACAAAAAGGAAAAATTAAAGACAAACAAAGAAACCAGAAGGGAAAAGAGTACACGAGTAGCTGTTGCCCTGGAGGCTCCCCATCTATGCTGTGCATAAATTCTCCAGCAAATAGACAGGTGCTCAATTCGAGTCACAACCTCCAGGTCCCGTGTTCCCAGCAGAGTGGAGCCTTTGCCTTGTTTCCATTTGTTTTGCAGCGTTAGTCAAAAACTGAGCTCCTAGCAACCTGTTATCTGGGCAGGCAGAGCTCAGCAAGGGGACTCAGCTTTAACAACTGAATGGCTTTTAGCAGGCTGTAGCCCTCCACTTGTTCTTCAACTCACACAAGACCTAGGGCTGCTAATAAACAGAGCATGGGTCTAGTAAGCGGTGTGCTAGTGGATGGGGTAAAATATTCCCACTTCAAAGCAACTACATAAGGGTGGGCAGTGAGCTTGCTTGCCTTCTGGCTGGCCTCAGGGTCATCTAAAAGCAGGACACCCAGCTTCCCTTCTCAGTCATAGCTGTAGAGAGTGATGAGGTCGCTCCTCAGCCTCCTCTTCCTCAAACTACACAGCCCCAACTCTCTCCATCTCTCACCATCAGATGGATTCTCCAGGCCCTTCCCCAGCTTCATTGCCGTCCTCTGCACTTGATCCAGCACCGCGATGTCTCCCTTGTACTGATGTGCACAGAACTGGACCCAGTACTCAAGGTGCAGCCTCCCCAGTGCTGAGTACAGGGGGACATCGCTCAGGGCAGACAGGATCTGCTCTTCAGGGACCTGGGTAATGCTCCTCACAGGGCCCAGGCTCATGTTCTCCCATTTTCTGCAAGGCAGCACAGCACCTGAGCAATTACACGTGCAATAGTGCTGCCGTCTGAAACGGGCACCACACGTAACAGCATCATCCACTCAGTCATCGAATGACACGAGCTACTAAGAGTGATGAATCTGTTCTACTGGTACAAGAAAAGATTGATTTGAATAATTGCCAGAGAATATTCACATGACACTTGAACACAGACGCTCTCACGATTGCCGCGTCTCTCTTCCTCACAGCAAGTCTATAATTGGCAGGAGAGTCTCAGATAATTTATAGAGCAACAAGATTTTCACACTTCCCCAGTTCTGGGTAGTTGCTAATATTTCATGAGACAGTCACTTTAATATACAAGGGAGCTCTCACGAGCTTTTGGCACATCTATTGATGCCAAGTGTAACTCAATTGCTCAATTTCCCTGCCTGTCCACCGTCACTAGTAACTCCTTACTCCTCCTTGGTACGGAGGATGTTTGTATTTAGTCGTGGTATTGGACTAGTGTGAGTTTTTTTCTGTAGTGAAGAGGAACATCTACTTCAAGTCCACATATCAACCTCTTCAGTCTTGTTACGAGGGAAGATTCCTTACTTCTCAATAGCTTGCCAGTACCATGTTGTGAAACAAATGCCAAGGAGGCCAATGGCATCCTGGGGCAGATAAGCAGGAGGGTGGTTAGTAGATCAAGAGAGGTTCTCCTTCCCCTCTACCCTGCCCTAGCGAGACCACATCTGGAACCTTTGTGTCCAGTTCTGGGCTTCTCAGTTCCAGAAGGGCACAGAGCTTCTGTGAGAGAGAGTCCAGTGCAGAGCCAAGAAGAATTGCCCTGCCATTGGGATTGGGGAGCGAGCCTCTGGGATCAGAGCTTCCAGAACACCAGGTGCCCCTGCTGCCTCACAGACCCGAGTCACTGCAGGGCCAGCATTGCTGAGCAGCAGATGTTTGTATTAATTTTTTTACTCTGGAATATATTATCACTATTGAAAAATTGCTACCAGGGGCAGGTACTGATCATGATAAACCTCCTACTGGCTGTCAGGTACTGCTGATGAGAGAGGCACCACTGCTTTCATGTTCCAAATGAGAGTTTAATGATGTTTTTCTCTTCAGAGCAGCAAAGTAGTGCCTATCTCCTCCAAACAAATTCATACACCTCAGGTGGGATGACATGAATGGGTGTAATTTCTTCAGTGGGCTGCATGCATTTGTAAGAGTGGCTGGAAGCACACAGCACTTTCAAAATCCCTGGTTCAGTTCTCTCTGCTGCCTGCATTTGGAACACACTGAGCTGATGTGTGAAGATTTACACACTGCCTTTAGTCTCAAACGGCTTCACTGATGTGTTTGACTGGAACCGCGCTCTTTGGCAGGATGATCGGACAGCAGGACACTCCGTGGATGTAGGTTACTACCTTTAACGAGACCTGATTCATCGGATTTTACATTCTGGCCGGCCAGCCCACAAACTCTGCTGAGCTGTGACACCACAGGTAGATGGCCACATCCCTCAGGTTGAACGTCCCCATACCCCTGGCCTAATAAAACCTACAAAGCTGACATTTAATAAAACCTGTACTGATGTCTTGGGCAACAGAAACTGTCTGTAAAGCACCTGTGTCTGAGCACCTGAAGGGACAGTATCCACCATTAGGTACCCTCTGCAAAGCCCTGTATTAACAACATCACTTCCCTACTCCTTACAGGCAGCAGACTTAAGCAGGTGTGGGTCTGCAAACCTGTTAGTCTAGGAATGAACTATTTGGCATGAAAACTTTACCAGATGATGTCATTTCCCCATGGCAGGTTATTCTGAAGCAGATATGACAATAAATCACTGCAGTCCTATGAATATTTCATAGAAACACATTTCAGCTTATGGGTGTTCTTTTCTTCCCTTGAATTATGTCTGTGTCTTTGGCCATCCATCATCTGCGATACGTGACCGGCCACTTAATTCAAACTACTGTGGCTTTTTGACTGGATCATTAAGCACTTCATAGCGAGGAAGGAAGGCAGCACTGCAGATGAATATGCAAACAGGTACTTGTGAAACTCAAGTCAGGATTCTGAGTCTCAATGCCTTGGCAAAATGAATAGAGCTCTCTACACAGTGTCGTAACATAGAGATTTATAGACATCCAACAAATACTAATGAAAATGTTGATGATTGTTTTGCACTGTTGCTCTGGTTATATGGATGCAGGTCCATCACATTCTGAAGTCTCTAAAGACTGAAATATATCTCACAAAGCTGATGATGGGCTATGTTGCAATGGGGTTCATTGGTGTAATAGTTCTTGAACAAACTCTGGAAAACAAACCTCAGAAGCCTCACATCTGCTTTCTCAGTCCATGGGAGCTCAACACTAAATTTCATAGACACCATAATGAAATTAGAGTAGCCATGAGCATTTCTGAAAGCACTCAGTTGCCATGTGTTATCTCTTTTAATACAAGTTAGTTCCTCAGGTAATCAGCTGCAGAATGGGCTGCCCAAGGTGGGGGTTGAGTCTCCATTCCTGGATGAGTTTAAAAGTCACTTAAATGTAGCATTGGGGGATCTGGTTTAGGGGTGACCTTGTAGAGTAGGGTTGATGGTTGGACTCGATGATCCCGAGGTCTTTTCCAACCTGGATGATTCTAAGATTCTATGAAAATCTACAAACATGGTAAGAGGCTGTAGCCCGTGGTACTGATGTATTGGTTGGACTGGATTATTTTTCAAGGTCCCTTCCAATACCTAATGCTCTGTGATTAATGTGACCTGCTGCTATAGAAACACATGTCTAAGTGAAATGGAACCTTCTGCTGCTAAACATTCAGGTGTCTGCTATGTTTTTCCACCAGAAAATCTGCCAGGTTGGAAGCCCTGTACTCACAGTGGTTGCCTTTTGCTTTAGAATGTGTCTTATCAATGGAAGAAGTTCACTGGCTAGGGCATGTGAGCAGCAAGCAAGGAGGCTCTTTGGAAGAGGAAAGCCAAGGGCCAGAGACCAACCCTGAAGGGCAGGTGAAGGTCAGTGTGGGAAGGCAGCGGGANGCCGTCGCTTCTGTTGTGGGGCGAGGGAAGGCGGGTGATGGGGAGGGGGGGGATCGGGCGGTCTCTCTCGGGGTCGCGGGGAGACGTGCGGCGGGGTTGGGGGCAGTAGACCGCGGGAGCCCGGCGTTCCGCGCAGCACGGGGCTCCCGCCTGCACCGGGAATCCTCCTGCGGAGCGGCGGGGGGNAATAGAGCTCTCTACACAGTGTCGTAACATAGAGATTTATAGACATCCAACAAATACTAATGAAAATGTTGATGATTGTTTTGCACTGTTGCTCTGGTTATATGGATGCAGGTCCATCACATTCTGAAGTCTCTAAAGACTGAAATATATCTCACAAAGCTGATGATGGGCTATGTTGCAATGGGGTTCATTGGTGTAATAGTTCTTGAACAAACTCTGGAAAACAAACCTCAGAAGCCTCACATCTGCTTTCTCAGTCCATGGGAGCTCAACACTAAATTTCATAGACACCATAATGAAATTAGAGTAGCCATGAGCATTTCTGAAAGCACTCAGTTGCCATGTGTTATCTCTTTTAATACAAGTTAGTTCCTCAGGTAATCAGCTGCAGAATGGGCTGCCCAAGGTGGGGGTTGAGTCTCCATTCCTGGATGAGTTTAAAAGTCACTTAAATGTAGCGTTGGGGGATCTGGTTTAGGGGTGACCTTGTAGAGTAGGGTTGATGGTTGGACTCGATGATCCCGAGGTCTTTTCCAACCTGGATGATTCTAAGATTCTATGAAAATCTACAAACATGGTAAGAGGCTGTAGCCCGTGGTACTGATGTATTGGTTGGACTGGATTATTTTTCAAGGTCCCTTCCAATACCTAATGCTCTGTGATTAATGTGACCTGCTGCTATAGAAACACATGTCTAAGTGAAATGGAACCTTCTGCTGCTAAACATTCAGGTGTCTGCTATGTTTTTCCACCAGAAAATCTGCCAGGTTGGAAGCCCTGTACTCACAGTGGTTGCCTTTTGCTTTAGAATGTGTCTTATCAATGGAAGAAGTTCACTGGCTAGGGCATGTGAGCAGCAAGCAAGGAGGCTCTTTGGAAGAGGAAAGCCAAGGGCCAGAGACCAACCCTGAAGGGCAGGTGAAGGTCAGTGTGGGAAGGCAGCGGGAGGACAGCAAGAGTGGAGCTTTAAGGAGATTCAGCAATGAAGATGACTGGGAGTAGCAGAGAAACTTTGGGAGCTGGCTGGACAGAAAGGCAAGGAGTGGGTCTGCCCAGACGTGCGGGGAAACGAAGAGGCCGATTTAGGAGCAGAGGGGTGGCACCACCCGTGCAGACACCCCGGCACGAACCCCAGCACCGCAAACTACAGAGCCCAGGTTGCCCTTCTCGGCACCGAACATGCGCAGCGGCCTCGGTGATGCTGCGCGCCCCGCCCCGCCCCGCCCCGCCCCGNCGGGGTCTGCAGGCAGCCGCCTGCACCGCGGAACTGCGGCTCAATTACGGCTCCGATAACCTCCCCAGAGGTCAAAGCCCATGCGGGTTTAAAGCCTTCCAGAGCGACGGAAGATGTAATTGCTTTCTCCTGGCGGCTCCTAATAGCCGAGTGCCTTCGGGAGCCCCGCGGCGACACCTGCCTTCAGCTGTGGAACGTACGGTTGGCCCCAGCAGAGTGATGCTGAACATCCCGCCCTGCCTCGGGTGATGGTCGGGTGCTGACTAAGCATGGTGGTGGGAAAGGTTCTGGAGCATCCTTCTCTGGAGACGTTTCAAACCCGCCTGCATATGTTCCTGTGCGACTTGGTCTAGGTGATCCTGCTGTGGACTAGATGATCTTTCGAGGTCCCTTCCAATCCCCAGTGTTCTGTGATTCTGTGAAGTTTCTCTTGAGTGTTCAAGCTTGGCAGTCCTCGCGTGGCCCCTCGCTTCCTCCCAGCCCGGCTCCCTGATCCCGGTGTTTCAATGTGACAGTGGCCGTTACTTACAAAAAGCAAATAAAAAGAGGCACTTTGTTCTCTGATGGAGAATAATGACTGTGTCTGAACAGCTGGTAGAGCCAAGGGAATGGTTCGGTTTGCTCACACCAAATTTGACAAATCACAGAACATTGGGGCTTGGAAGGGACCTTGAAAGATCACCCAGTCCAATGCCCCAGCCAGAGCAGGATCACACCCAGATCCAGTTGCACAGGGTGCTGACTTTAAACCAGTGATGGCTGATTCTGGACATGTGTTGACTTTGGTAATGACCCCTTTTAGCAGTGGTCTCAAAATGCTTCAACCAGTAGGTTGGTAGCTCAAGCCTCGCCTTTGCTCAGAACCTGATGAGCTCTTGCTCGCTGGGATGACCTTCTCTCCTAAACAAATCTGACGTACGCTTAACACCAGTATGAGACAGGGTGTTTGTTCTGCAGTATCATTTTCAAAAGCATGGTAGATACCACATGCATGAACCAGATATAGCAAAGCTGTATCAGAAGCAGGGTGATCAGCAGACCAAGGGAGGTTCTTCTCCCCCACTAGTCTGTCCTGGTGAGACCACATCTGGAATCCTGTGCCCAGTTCTGGGCTCCTCAGTTCCAGAAGGGGACAGAGCTGCTGGAGGGAGTCCAGCACAGAGATGATGAAGGGAGGGGAAGCATCTCCGTGCTGAGGAAAGGCTGAGGGAGCTGGGGCTCTTGAGCTGGAGAAAAGGAGACTGAGGCGTGACCACATACATGTTGATTAATATGGAAAGGGCAGGTGTCAGGAGCGTGGAGGCTGTGCTCAGGTTATCCAATGGTACAACAAGGGGCAGTGGGCATGAGCTGGAAGAGAGGAGGTTCCACATCAATATGAGAAGGAACTTCTTCCCAGTGAGGGTGACAGAGCTCTGGAAGGGGCAGCCCAAGGGGGTTGTGAAGTCTCCTTCTCTGGAGACATTTAAAACCCCCCTGGATATGTTCCTGTGCGACTTGACCTAGGGGATCCTGCTGTGGCAGGGGGACTGGACTGGATGATCTTTCGAGGTCCCTTCCAATCCCTGATGTTCTGTGATTCTGTGAAAGCTGCTTTACAGTCTGGTTCTGTGCAGGGCCACATTCTGAACAGTTTATGGTTGCAAGGTGTTAGTTCTACCTGGAGTCTCGTTTTATGTTGTAATTAGCTGTCATCAAAGCTGGAGTTCAGCCTCTAGGACTTGTGAAACACGCCATGAGCATGCCCTCAAGGTACGTGGTTAATGCTTTGGGACTAATTACCTAGAACCCATTCTCTGTGACGCAGTGTACAAAATGGATTGATTCTTTCTGAGCCACAGCTCACTGCTTTCTGAGGTTTCAATCATCTCAGCATTCGAGAGTCTCATTCCCTTATTTGCATCCTCTTAAAATTGTTGCTGTAAAGTCTTCAGTAAGTGCTGTTGGTTTAAACAGTTCGCTGTGACAGCAGCCCACATTCAGTTACTGTTCCCCAGAGTTTTTAACAGATTTATATCGGGCCTGTGCTCTAACACAACAAGGTCTGTAAGAAGTGTTTTAAAACATAGTGATGAGACTGGTGAAGCGACTAGGAGGCAAGTCCTTTATGAGAGGCTCAGAGAGCTGGGGTTGTTTAGCTTGGAGAAGAGGCTCAGGAGGGACCTCCTCCCTCTCCACAGCTCTCTGAAGGGGAGTTGTAGTCAGGTGGGATTCGGGCACTTCTCCCAGGCAACTACCAACAGGATGAGAGGGCAGGGCCTGAAGCTGCCAGAAGAGTGTTAGATTGGGTATTAGGAAGCCCTTCCTCAGGGAAAGGGTGATCAGACATTGGAGTGGACTCCCCAGGGCAGTAGCAGAGTCTCCATCCCTGAAAGTGTTTAAGAAAAGACTGGACGTGGCACTTAATGCGCTGGTCTCGCCGATGTGGGGATGTTAGGTCATGGGCTGGGCTTGATGACCTCAGAGGTCTTTTCTAGCCTCAGCAATTCTGTGATAGAAGCTTAGACGTTCTTCACTAGTAAAGCCATCATTTTATTCAAATAAATAGAGCCAGAAATTACTTCTCTTAGTGGAAGAAGAACCTAGTTTCTATTTAAAATGGCATTTCCAACCGAACTGTATCCAGGCTATGAAGGAGCTGATTTTTCTAGGGAATAGTGGGAGGAAGGAAGAATCTCAAAAAATAAGGTAGTGCAGAGGAGAGTGTTAAACCACAGAGCTAGAACCAGATCACACTATCTTAACTGTACCAACAAAATTTTACTTTCTCACACCGTGGACAAGAATTTCTTTGGTCGCAGAGTTCAGTCCTGTGGTTTGGATCAGGGGGTAGAATGGCTCCATAAAGCTTGAGGAGGAGTGACCTCAGAGGAATAAGTGTAGTTTCAGGGAAAACAGGTGACATTTCTCCTGTTTTGCTGCTTGGGGAAGCCAGTGGCTGCCCCGAAGTGTGGCTCACTGAGGGTTAGCACTGCTCAGCAGTTCTGCTGTGCTGGATGAATAGGTAATACGCACTCCTTTTCCTTTTAGGTCTTCACCTTTTTCCTTCACCTCCTGTGGTAGGACATACTCCTTCCTCCTCTATCAGCACACCATCTGCTTCTGCCTTCTCCCTGCACTGTCCTTCTCTGTCTTGGAAAGGAACTGGTAGGTTCAAGGTGCTGAAAGTAGGTTTCTTTCTTTGCCCTACAGGTCTGTAGACTGGCCATGGCTGCTCAGTGGAAAAGTGGTCTCTCAGATCTGGTCACGTTAGACAGCCTCCAGCTCTGCTGTTCCTGGAGCAGGTTGTGAGTGGGGCATTGAACTCAGCATGGTGGAACTTCAACTGCAAGTTTTCGAAGCCAATTAGTGGACACAGCCTGTGTCTGACAAGCTCCAGTTTCACTAGCTGACTCCCAGGAGCACTGCGCTGCGCAGTTACCTTTGCAGAGATCAGGTTCTTCTCTGCGATGTTCTTTGGTGTTTCTAAACGTGGCTTCATCAGCCTGTTTTATAAGGGCTGTTCTGTTCAGATAGAAGGTGAGCAATTCATCACTTTTCCTGCTGCCATGCATGCAGCTTCTGGTCTACTTAGAACGCGGCTTTAAAATAAAGACTACAAAATAACCGCCAGTCTCTGTGAAGACTTTTGAGTTTGATTAAGAAACAACTCCTCATGGAACTGTTTTGGACAGGATTGGTTTATGAAGAAGATAAGATCAAACTAAATGCAGAGTTGAAGGTAATAACTTGATAAATAGTAAGGTCTTATGTAACGAAGTGACAGCAAGCCAGCGTTCTCTTGCTTGTAGTGCTAATTAGAAGTCCATTAGCTTTCAAAAGTATCTGAAGTACTACGTTGTGTAGATATGTGTGTAATCCATTTGGGGGTGGGAAGCAGCCAGAGTCACAGAATCATTCAGCTTGGAAAAGACCCTTGGGATCATTGAGTCCAGCCATCAATCCCACTCCACAAGTTCACCATTCAACCAGATGCCCCTACACCACGTCTAAGCGACTTTTAAACACATTCAGGGCTGGTGAAGAAATAGTATAAAAACCACTTCAGTCTCTTGTGAGGATCTGGAAAGTGGTGGTGTCCTTATGCACAGCAGGAGTGTGGAGGGGAAGCTGCAAGGGTACCTTACGTACCTACTACTGAACTCTACAACGGTGTGTGCTGGAGCACTATTCTAGTTCACCAAGTTCTTTGGTGTTTTATGAGCAGATAGCACCGTTTGCAAAGGACTCTTCTGTGGGATTTTAATAACAGCTAATGCTGGGGGGATCATGAGAGAGTAGCAGTCATAAGGTGAGGCTTGTGACTTTCCTGCTCCAAAAAAAGGAGGCAGCCCTCTTCAGCCTCATTTGTAAGCTGCTGTCCTTTTAGAAATTGGTGCTTTAAAGTATTTATCGTGTCCTCAGCATAAATTTGGAGCTTGTTGATGGCTCTTGATTATCTGAACTGCATTCCATGAACCAGTCAGTACTACAGCGAAAGGGTGGGTGTCAGGAGGATGGAGCCAGGCTCTGCTCAGTGGCACCCACTGATAGGACAAGGGGCAGAGGGTGTGAGCTGGAACAGAGGAGGTTCTGCATCAATATGAGAAGGAACTTCTTCCCAGTGAGGGTGCCAGAGCCCTGGAAGGGGCTGCCCACAGGGGTTGTGGAGTCTTCTTCACTGGAGACATTTAAACCTGCCTGGACACATTCCTGTGCGACTGGATCTAGTGATCCTGCTGTGGTGGAGGGACTGGACTAGGTGATCTTTCGAGGTCCTTTCCAATCCCTAATGCTCTGTGGTTCTGTGAAAAGCTGGGGAGATGATGATGGCTTACTGCAGGACCCACTTTCACAGGAAAGCCCTCCTCTCCCTCCTTCTCACTTGTCTCTCACTTCCTTTATATTTTTACTTCCTCTGTTTCTGTCTCCTTCACCATGAGTGGAGCTCTAGTCATGTAGCTGCCCAAGTGTTTGCAGCCCAGGATGTAACAGGTACCTATTTGCACTGTAACACCGAAGCTTCTCATTTCAAAATTACAACTTTTCCTTTGCACAAGAAGAAAAAAAAGGTTCCCCGTTGCTATGGCAGTAAGTGCTCTGTAAAGATCTATAAATAAAGTAGACAGCTGATTCTTTGCCTTGGATTTGCAGTATTTCTCTTTTCTGATGTGATGTAATTAAATCTCAAAATGGGAGCAGGTGACGTTACCAATTATTAAATACATATTCTTACACCTTCTGGCTTAGCTGAGGAAAACAATTAAGTAGTGAGTTGGTTTCTTGGGTTTTTTCCTATAGAAAGTTGATGTTCTGAAAATCAGAGCCTAGTATTTGTAGACAAAACTGTAGATGCCAAAAGACTCCACTAAAGAGCTGATGTCAAGTTTATCGGAACATAGATTTTGAACTAAATGCCTTTCCCCCTTATCTCTAGGAGACTATTATGTGCTGTCACAACATTGCATCACAGAATCATTCAGGTTGGAAAAGACCCCTGGGATCATTGAGTCCAACCAGCAACCCTACTGTACAAGGTCACCCCTAAACCAACACCACATCTAAGCGACTTTTAAACTCATCCAGGGATGGGGACTCAACCAGCACCCTGGGCAGCCCAGTCCAGGGCCTGACCACTCTCTCCAGGAACAATTTCTTCCTGATGTCCACTCTAAACCTCTGCTGTTGATGCTTGAAGCCCTTCCCTCTGCTTCTGTCACTAATGACCTGTGAGAAGAGCCCAGCACCAACATCTCTGCAGGGTCCTTTCAGATAGTTGTAGAGAGCGATGAGGTCTCCCCTCAGCCTCCTCTTCCTCAAACTAAACAGCCCCAAGTCTCTCCATCTCTCCTCATCAGATTGATTCTCCAGGCCCTTCCCCAGCTTCGTTGCCCCCTCTGCACTCGCTCTAGCAGTGGAGTGGGGTGCAGCTTGTACCCTGGCAGGGCACAGATCTGCTTTCTACCACAGTCACAGCTTTGTATTCAAAGAAGTTCTCAGATTTCCAAAGAACTTTGAAGCACAATCCTGTCCTATTAAATGTTTGGTAAAATAATACCATGTTATGCACTGTCTTGATTCCGTCTGTGCATTCAGATTCCTATCTGCTTCCTTTACCAGTTGAAAGTATGTCTGACCTTCTTCAAAGCAGGTGTAGCTGGGAGGACAAGGATATGTGGCATTGTCTTTTGGTTGCACACTCTCACTTTGCACAGAGCAGAATACATCTGCACACAGCTGCTGAAGGTTATGTCACAGCAGGAGCAAGGATTGGTATCCCTGAAGGTCTCGCCTGAGCGGTGACAGCCTGCACAGGTTTGATTTATGTTCTGCAGACCTGTCACTTTTGTCCCAGCTGAGCTGCTGCTGTGACCAGGCTGGTGATGCTCATCTGAACAACAGTGACAGTTTCAGTGTCTTCCTGGAAGTGAATTAGCCCCAGAACTGCCTCTGAACCTAGTACCTCGTGCATGGCATGTGCTGCCCTACGCGAGGGTGGCACAGAGTCTTAACCCTGACCCTGTGCTTCAGAGCTGTGTTTTGTGTGGCCTTGAGGTCAGAATCAGGAGCAGATTGTGTTTTCTGCCTGGTGGATGGTGGTTTGAGCTTCACATGTACCAAAAGCATTGAGATTGGGTCTGGACAGTCAGTGTTTCAGCTGCCTTCACAGGGTTGTGCAGCAGGCAGTGGATAAGGAAGTCCAAGGTGTCTCCCAGAAAAGCCATTGCAAAGGCTGGTGAACTTCGTAGGGAGACTGAACCCAAACAAAGTCAGTGGTGCCTACAGGGGCAACAGGGAGATGGGAAGGATGGCAGAGAGTCTTAAAAGTGCTCCAAGTTCAGAGCTAGCCAGGGCTAACTGCTCGTGTTTGATGTGCCTGGAGACCGTGTTGATGCTGAAGCAGGACCAGACTCAGAGCCATGGAGAGCACCCCTGAGAGCACTGGTCCATGCTGCCCTGTAATGGACTGGCATCTTATTTTTAGCAGCCTTTTCTTAGGGTAGGAGGATGCAGTCCACGTAATGATGACTGGTGAGGACATGCTGCTGTGTGTCTCTGCTTACTGCATGGATGGGACAAAGAGGGAAACTCTCTTTTTTTTGTTCTTCCTCAGAAATTCTGATTTTCTGAGGTGTTGGGGGCGGGTTTTTCCCCCATTAATTTATTTATTTTCTAGACAGATGGATGTGAACCAGGACCATCTGGTGGAATTTGCTGTTGTCACATCGAGGTATCGCCTGTCAAGTTACAGTGTACATTCCCTTGAGTTTCTCATATGATGTGCTGACAACTACTGACAGCCCTGAAACGGGAAGTTAGAAGCCTGGGCAAAAGCAGAGAGGGGCAGAGTTAACTTTAGATTGGTGGGATTTAATTTCTGGTACCTGTGGTTGAGTATTTTAGCAAAGAACTGTGTCTGGGTGAACTTTAAATCAAGCACATCTAAGGGCACCTGAGCTGTTTAAACTGGGGACCTTTAGAGTGCACTTCTAATTTAGTTGTTAATTTATTTGATATTCTTTGTCACTGGACTCCTCACTTAAATCTTTGTTCTAACATCTATAGATGATCTCACACTTACTTAAGTTGCAGTTCCTGCCCTTCCTTTTATCCCTCTCTTCACCTTATTCCTTCCCTTCCTTCCCTCCGTTCCCTCTCTTCCCTTCCCTCTCTTCCTTCCCATCCACAGTTCTTCTCCAGTCCCCCTTTAGAAAGGGGATCTCAAAATGTTTGTCTTTTTATTATGAAACCACCAGATGTCCTAATAATTGTACCTCAGTATCCTAATCCTAAATCCTAATACCCTAGTAATTATGTAGTAAAATAAGCTAACATCTTTGGCAAGTGAGAGTGAAGCTTTGCAGACAGATCACATGCATGAAAGCAATAAGCACCTCTGAAATCATTACAGTAATTATTCTTTTTCTCGCTGATTTAATAATTAATTTTCCAATCATTAATAATTAATCATTATTAAGGCATTGGGACAGGCTGCTCAGGGAGGTGGCTGAATCACCATTCCTGGATGGGTTTAAAAGTCATAGAATCACAGAATGTTCTAGGCTGGAAGGGTCATCCAGTCCAACTTCCCTACACAGGGACAACTCTACCTAGGGCAGGTTGCTCAGAGCCTCATCAAGCCTGACCTGAAATGACTCCAGGGATGGGACACCCACCACCTCCCTGGGCAGCTCATTCCAGCCATCAGCCACCCTCACATTGAAGCTGCGTCTTCAGGCAGCTGCTCAATCCCCATGGGTTTGAGCTCTGCTGAGCAGACTGGTGTAAAACACTTCTGCTTCCATCACCTTCAGCCTGCACTCAGTAAGGGACGCTCTCAAAAGCTCCTGGTTAGGTTTGGTGCCTTTGTATCTAGGAATTGCCTGTTCCCACTGTAAAAGATCATTTCATTTGGAAAATACTGTTCCGTGCGTCTCTGGAGGAGGGCCCTCACAGCCTTCTGTAATAACCCATTTGCTGACCATCACAGCTGGGAAGTTGCTTCTCGGTTGCCGAGGCAATGGCTGGAAAGCTTGCTGGATGCCTTGCACGTCCTCTGGCAAGGGGCAAGTGCCTCCTTTCCCCCCTGTTGTTTCGTTCTTGCGTGTGAAGTGCATGGAGGAGCAGAGGCAGTAACGACATTCAAAAGCAGGATGGCTAAGATGTGTGGCTCCCCCCTCCCCAGCCAGCGGGCTGTCTCCCCAGCCAGGCTCAGCTCTGTGGAGCAGCACCGCGGTGCTTGGTTCAGCCTGGCTGCCCGCTGGGCATCTGTAGGAATCCTGCGTGCAGGGCCGGCCTCGGGGAGGCTGACACGGCGGAGCGACAGGACACTGCCGACACAGCGAGCATGCTCAGACCCGGGGGAAAAGGCAGCTCAGGCTGCAGATGGAGCGCTGGTTACTGCCGAGAGCTGCTAGGTACGAATTTTCCTTCTTCTTTGTGGCGGTGGGGAGAGAACAGGACTGGGGTGTTCATTCCCTTGCAGAGCTCAGCTTTAGAGTGGCGTCTTCTTTCCCGTGTGGAAGAAGCACCGGACAGCATTTCTGTTCTCTAGCAACAGCAGCTCTGCTGCCTGTGCTGGACACTGCTCAGCCAGCGACAGCCCCTCCGGGATTCCACAGCCTGCAGATGCTCTGGATCATTGAGTTTCCTTGCTGGGTGTTGCTGGAACTGCCCCTGTTCGCTGTGCTGGTCGCACAGGGCTCTGAGCTGGGTTTCACTGGTGCTCCTGGCCTGGGTGTAGCTCAGTTTTCAGATGTTTTCTCCCCACACCCAGCAACTTCACAGAGAGCATCCCCTCCTTGGCTGTGCCTGTGTGGGAAGGAGGTCAGCAGTCCGTTTGGAATCCCAGGGTGTTGGGGTCCCTCTTCGATTACCTGGTGCTTTGCTTTATCATTCGTATTCAGAAATGTCACGGTGAGACATCTTTGATCCAGATTAAACCATGTGGCTTTCAGAAGGGCCTTCCTCCCAGCACGTGGGCTGCTTTGGGGTTACTTTTTCTTTACCCTTCCCTAGAAACGTGCTGACTTAGGGCTTGTGCTCACCAGGGAGGGATGGTCGCTGTTCATGCTGGTTGCTCTGGGCTCCAGACACTTCTGGCTTAGAATTTGGTCCTGGGCACCATGCTGGTGGGCAACTGGGAGAGCTCAGGCTGTTACGCAGCAGCCCCACTACCCAGTAATGGGGTACTCTTCTCCTTGGAGCGTAAAGAAAGGGGAGGTAAAATGGAGAGAAGAACAAATAGCAGCTAAAGCTTCCAAGCCCTTTGTAAATACATGCCCTGTGCTCTCTACTAGTGTTGTGTAAACTAAGAACCTTTGAAGCTCAAACACAAACCACTCATTCACTGATCTGGCCGACTGAAAGAATTAAGAATGAAAACAAGTGAAATTTCTCTTCCTAGAATCACAGAACCACAGAGTAGTCTGGGTTGGAAGGGACCTTAAAGATCTCCTAGTTACAGCCCCTCTCTGCTGTGGGCAGGGACACCCATCATGAGCCCAGGTTGCTCAAAGTCCCATCCATCTTGGTCCTTGAACACTTCCAGAGAAGAGACATCCACAGCTTTCCTGGGTAACTTGTTCCAGTGTCTCACCACCCTCACCATGAGGAGTTTCTACCTAATTTCTAATCTAAATCTCCCCACTTTCAGTTTGAAGCCTTTACCCCTTCCTTGTCCTATGACTAGAGCCCTTCAAAGCAGTCTCTCTAGCTTTGTCATGGGCCACCTTCAGATAATGAAAGGCCACATCGAGATCACAATGGAGCCTTCTCCACGCTGAACAGCTCCAGATCTGTCATCCTGACACACTGAATTGGCCATGTTGACCCATCTCTTTCAACATCAAAGAGAAGCTCAGCCAACACCCCAGGCTGGTCATCCAGGTTTCTAGACATCCCAGTCACTTGAGCTGAGTGCAGGGAAGTCAAAGACCTGCAGTGAGGGAAGGAATGGAGAAGGGGGGCCCTGTGGGTGATTGTTATTAACAAGCTGAGTGAGTGTAGCTGTTGAGTGGGTGTTGCTGTAGCAGTGTCTGCAGAGAAACTTGACAGCCTCCAGATTTGGGCTGCATCTCTGAGGTGTCTCTTATGCCCTTCCCTTGGGTCTAATCCACAAGAAGGGATTTCTGGTGGAGTGTAAACCTGATTTTCAAACAGTTACCTTCTTTATTTTCCACAGGTCTTTGCCGTCAGCATGTCAAGGAGTGTTAATGATGTGTTCCCTCTGCACTGCATTCCCTGCCCATCATCTTGCTAGTATCTGAGTGCAGAATGAACATAGCAGCCGTGTTGAATGCCCTGCTCGTGTCTGTCCTCGCTGCGCTGCTGTGGAAGTACATGAAACTGCGAGAGCATGCGTTTGCCGTTGAAGAAGAGTTGGTCCTCATGCGTCAGTCGCAGGAACTCTCTCAAGGTCAAGTTGACTACCAGGTGGCTTTCCAGGCTCTGGTGGAGGACGGGACCAGGATGGTGTGCACTGGCAGGATGCACACCGACCGCATCTGCCGCTTTGAGTCCCTCTGCTACTCTACTGAAGCTGAGGAGTTTGTCTACTTTCACAGCAACTCCTCAGTCATGCTGCCCAACCTGGGCTCCCGGAGGTTCCAGCCAGCTTTGCTTGACCTCTCCTCGGTGGAAGATCACAACACCCAGTACTTCAACTTTGTGGAGCTGCCAGCTGCCGCACTGAAGTTTATGCCAAAGCCAGTCTTTGTGCCCGATGTGGCACTGATTGTTAACAGGTTCAACCCAGACAATCTGATGCACGTCTTTCATGATGACCTCCTCCCCATTTACTACACCATGCAGCAGTTCTCCGATTTGGACCTGGAGGCACGGCTCTTCTTCATGGAAGGGTGGGGTGAAGGCGTTCACTTTGACCTCTACAGGTTACTGAGTAATAAGCAGCCGCTCCTCCGGGAGCAGCTCAGAACCCTGGGCAGGCTCCTCTGCTTCACCAAATCCTACGTGGGGCTGTCCAAAATCACCACCTGGTACCAGTATGGGTTTGTCCAGCCACAAGGGCCGAAGGCCAACATCTTGGTTTCTGGTAATGAGATCAGGCAGTTCACCAAATTCATGATGCAGAAGCTGAACGTCAGCATGGAGACAAACTCCAGTGAGGAGTACATCGTAGTGTTCAGCCGAACAATCAACAGACTTATCCTCAACGAGGCAGAGCTAATCCTGGCTCTTGCTCAGGAGTTTCAGATGAAAACCATCACCGTCTCTCTGGAGGAGCATTCATTCTCTGACATCATCCGGCTGCTCAGCAACGCGTCCATGCTGGTCAGCATGCATGGGGCCCAGTTGGTCATGTCTCTCTTCTTGCCTAGAGGTGCCATGGTGGTGGAGCTCTTCCCTTATGCTATCAACCCTGAACACTATACCCCTTACAAAACCCTGGCAACGCTGCCTGGAATGGACCTGCAGTACATTGCCTGGCAGAACACCAACAGGGAAGACACCGTGACCTACCCAGACAGACCTTGGGATCAGGGGGGGATCGGCCATCTGGACAAAGCTGAGCAAGAGCGCATCATTAAGAGCACGGAGGTGCCCCAGCACCTCTGCTGCCGCAACCCAGAGTGGCTGTTCCGTGCCTACCAGGACACAAAGGTGAACATCCCTTCTCTCATCCACGTGATCAGGCAGACCGTGAAGTCTAAGCCTCTACTCAAGAAGCAGAAGTGGTCTGGTAGCCTCTACCCTGGCAAAGTGAGGGATGCCAAGTGTCAGGCCTCTGTCCAGGGAACAAGTGAAGCTAAACTTGCTGTATCCTGGCAGGTCCCCTGGAACCTCAAGTATCTCAAGGTCAGAGAAGTGAAATACGAAGTCTGGATACAAGAGCAAGGGGAGAACACTTACATGCCTTATATATTGTCCCATCAGAATCACACCTTCTCAGAAAACATTAAGCCCTTCACAGTGTACCTGGTGTGGATTCGCTGCATCTTCAACAGAAATCTCCTGGGACCTTTTGCAGATGTGCTGTTGTGTAGCACATGAGCCGTGGTGCTGCCTGTACAGCTCTGCTCTCCAGCTGCAGTTTAACACCCTGTAGTTTGTCGAGGGCTGAAGAGGACTAGACAGTACCAGTGCCCAACTCCATTTGACTGCACTCCACGTGTGTTCTTTCAGTGTTGTTTATCTCCTGTGAGTGGGTAAGAAAACCCACAGTAGTCCCCCCGAGACCTCTGTGCTCTTCAGAGTGACTTCTGGAGGTTCCATGCCAGGCTGGATACATGTAGTGGGGAACAGAACGAAGCGAGTCATGTGTACCTGGGTTGTGATTTGCGTTCCTTTCTATTGTGTGGTGAGTATTGAAGCAGAGTGTTAAACCACAGCTAATTCTGTGGCCAAGTGGGCAACTCTCATCAGCTTTTTCACTGTAAATTATTGTTTTCAATAACTCTGTACCTTTGAGTTCAAGGTTTGGTCCAAGAGCCTCCATTAAACTGCTGTCAACCTCCTTGTTACTCTTTTTATCATCTGTCAGAATTGCTGTTGTGAGAGATTTCTCAGTTGCTGAGATAAAATGCGGATATGGGCAGCTTTGCTTTTCCATGTGTTGGCTGAAGGGGAGACAGCAGCGTCAGCTTCTTTCCTAAAGGCAAATTTCACTGTTCTCCGAGAGCAGAAGGCCAGTGAGAGGTAACAGGGATGGAAAAAATCATCTGTTGTGTTTTAAGATGGTGTGATGTTGTGAGTTGTGCAAAGTTCTGGGGGAAAGGAAGGGGATGGTTGGGAACAAGTGATGCACTTGCAGCCACCTGCTCAAGAAAAGCCTGGTTTTGGTGTTTGCTCAGAAGAATCTGCAGATAACAGCTGCTAATAGCTACAAGCTTCTCTAAGTAGCAGCCACGTGGGAACATTTCTGGGCACAGGTTTTCCTGGATGTGGGTGAGAAGCTGAGTCAGGCAGGGGAAGGCTAGGTTGGTGTCACTGTATTGAGCTGGACAGAGCACATGCAGGAGATGGGCTGTTAACTCTCACTTCCCAAAGGGGAAGAGAAAGGGAAGAAGGGAGAGAGATGTAGGGATGGTGAAAGAAAGCTAAAACTGCTTTAATGAAATAAAAATAAAACTAAATACGAACATGTACAAACCTGGTACCAAACCTAACCCCCTGTACTCCCGTCACCACTGATGCTGTGGGTAGGCGCTGGGAAAGTCTCAGGTAGGACTCAGCAGCAGATGGGAACCAAAATGCAGAAGCTAGATTCTTAAACTGGATAGCAGAGTGCACAGACTAGGATCGGAGGCAGAACAGAGTCCCCCTTGGACATCAGCAACTGCAGAAGAGAGTTTGACCCTTGTGATCCCTCAGCTTTATATCAAACATGTCCTATATGTGATAGAACACCCTGATGGTCAGTCTAGGGTCACCTATCCTGTTCGCTCCTCCCCACAGGGGTGGCCTCTTACTGCACCCCAGCATGTCCCATGGGTTTGAGCTCTGGGTTCTCACAGGAGCAAGTACAAATAAGAGCCTTTCTGGAGCACAAGTCCTGTGAGGAGTGGCTAAGAGAACCTGTCATAAAGCAGCACTAAGGACCTAATGACAAAACAGCAGCTCTAGACCCTCCATCCTGGGCTTGACCCGAACAGTAAGCTACTAAGGGACACAGCTATGGGACAGCATCCTGGGACAGCAGGCAGACGCTAGCTACGTCGGATATTCCACGCTTTCTTCGTCTTACTGTACAAACCATGACACATTTTGCAACCACAGAGCCCAACTGCTGCGAGTCCTACCCGATACCCTGCCATGGGGCGTGAGAGAAGCAGGCGCTCACCCTTTGGGAGACCACCCAGGGAAGGCGCAGCGTTCGTCGTGTCGTTGGCCTTAGCCCCGCCACAGAAGCCCGAGCACCACGGCCTATACCCGGAGAACGCCGGGGAGGACGGTACCGCAGGTTAGCGGACGGCTGCGTGGAAACGGGGCCCTTTGCGCCCCCGGAGCCAGTGCTGCCCTCGTGTGGACACGTCGGCACTGCCGGCCGAGACACGCCGCTCCGTGGCGGGCGGACGCTGCTACCGCCGCGGGTCGCAGGGCAGGCTGCAATGGGGACTTTCCAGCCCCGGTGCCGCCCACATCCCGTCGGTTGCGGCAGAAAAGCAGGAGCAGAGACGGTGCTCCCCGCTTTTGAAGAAAAGGGCGAGGGAGCAGGTGCGGACGACCCCATTATTGCTGGGCTCACCGCGCACTGCCGAGTATGCGGCGGCTACGCGGGATGCGCGCGTTCCGCACAGGACCGAGCACGCACCGAGGCCCTACGCTATCGGAGGGGCTGCGGGAGCAGAGGGCTGTGGGGCGGCGGGCGGAACGGAGCAGCAGCCTCTGAGCACACCCGTGCGCTACTGAGTATGCGCGCATGCCGTGCACTACGGGGATAAGAGTCACAGCGGTCGTTTCCGTGCTCAGTTCCGCCGTGGGCTGAGCTGATGGCGGTGCCGGAGCTCGCCAGGTACGGCAAGTCGAGAGTCCAGCGCGTCCTTCCAAAGCCGAAGCGCTCCGGCAGTTCAAAAGTCTCTCGGGTTGCAGTACCGCGATTGTTCCACATGAGGGCAGCACCGATCACGAATCGCGCGTCCGCCCGCACTACGCTCGCACCTGGTGGCCTCTCCGGCCGCTCCCAGCTGCAGCCCACGGGGAGCAGGGGCCGTGGCCAAACCCCAACAGCACATCCCTCCCTGCCCTGCATCCTTCCACAGCCGCGAGCTTTGCACCCAGGGGCTGCAAACGCACAGAGGAGGCAGCAAAAGTTTACGGGTTAATGTGCAGAAGAAACCCCAGCTGGCAGTGTGGTGGGAACACCTGCCCCAAGACAGATGAAGGAGGGTAAGACAGAAAGAAAAACAGCTTTGAGAGACAAAGGATTGACTCTGTTTTGTTCCTCCTTGAGATGTGCCCACATATGCTAAGACAGCATTAATATTCTTGCCCTGTCTTCTGTGGAGATACAGGGCTTGCTCTCAGCCTGCTCTCTCCCCATCCTGGTTTTGCACCTTATGGCCACAGTCAGGAAAACGACTGCCAGCCCCTTAACCACAGTCAAGTGCTATGGAGCTGAGCTGGCCACATCTTCCCACTGGTTCAGACATCTGCTTACACAGAAGAGCAGAGCAATAGTAAGAAGAACTGAACTAAATTTACTGGTATTTGCTACAACATTTCTGCCCAGAATCACTCAGTGGGCGTTTGTGCTGTGTTTGCACAGAATCACAGAACATCAGGGATTGGAAGGGACCTCAAAAGATCATCCAGTCCAATCCCCCTGCCACAGCGGGATCACCTAGATCAAGTTGGACAGGAGCACATCCAGGTGGGTTTTAAACATCTCCAGAGAAGGAGACTCCACTACCCCCCTGGGCAGCCTGTTCCAGTGCTCTGTCACTCTCACTGGGAAGAGGTTTTGCAGTGTCTGTGCAGAACTAGGAGGAGCGGTACAGCCAGAGTCTGTTTTACACACCCTACAAGGCAGACATAGACACACACCCTCCTCCTTCCAGTAACTGATCTGCATGGGGAATTCACATGGCTGTCCTTTCCCTTTGTCCCTTCCTCCACACTGAATGGCAAAGTCCAAGCAATGACATCTCATGATGCGTCAGCCAGGGAGAGCTTAGGGGTGCCTCAGGAATGTCCCCTATTTCTGCAAGACATCATGGTACCTCTTTTGTAAGGGCTGAACCCATGGTGCCATGGCATAATGTAAAATCATTTGCACAGATGTGACATCTCTGCACATCCCTGTGTCTTTTACTAATGAGCTACCATGAGCTATAATCATCTTTAAAAGAAATACTCAGAGCAGAGCACATCCTCCTAGGGCTCTTTGGGGAGGAGATAAAAGCTGTGGGGACAACTGCACGTGCAGTTCATTTGCATCAGTTGCCCTTATTATTCCTCCAGGGTCTCTTCCCCCCCAACAGTCAGGCACTGGAATGGGCTGCCCAGAGTGGTGGTTGAGTCCCCATCCCTGGATGAGTTTAAAAGATGCTTAGATGTAGTGTTGGGGGATCTGGTTTAGGGTTGAACTTGTAATGTAGGGTCAATGGTTGGATTCAATGACCCCGGGGGTGTTTTCCAACCCAATGATTCTCTGATTCTAAAGCTAATGGTGTGACAATCAGTGATGGAGAAGCACACTGAGTAACTGGCAGACATTTCAGCAGGTTTAACTTGCCTCACTACATCCTATTTTTAACTAATCCCTTATTTATTTCCCTCCAGTGTATTTGTTTCTCCCCTAAAAATCTAAGTAGGATATGCTCAGGAATGTATTTCTTCTAGGGGTAAACCAAAGAAGTTGCTGCTTCCTTTGCATCCATAACCCTGTTGATCTCCATGGACAATGCACAAACTGCTGTGGCTATCCAGAGCTTTCCCCCATGCTCGGTAAGTTCCCGAACAGGAGGCATGCTCCTGACTGCTTACTCTGTGCCGGTTTTGTAGCAGGATGTAGTTGGGAACAATGCATCTAAACTGTCTGGGGCTGCAAACAGGTTAACGCAGGATGCACGCCAGCTGCTCTAGAGAATCCAGAACTGCCTTAAAACATATAAAAACCAGGTTTCATTTGACAGCTTCCTCTTCAGGAGAGTCAATAGCCAGGGTTCCATCCCGCGGGGCGGCGGAAGTAGGGATGGGAGGGCCCTGCCCAGGCAGGCGCCGTCGGGGAAGGGCCGGGCGTGGGGTGGAGCGTTAAAGCGGCGGAGCAGGCCGGCCGAGCCGATGGAGTCGGACAGCGGTGGCTGCTATTTCCTATATTACGCGTACGGCAGCAACCTGCTGCGGGAGCGACTGCTGCTGAGCAACCCCTCGGCAGTGCTGTGCGCCGGGGCTCGCCTGCAGGTGCGCGGGGGGCGGCGGCGCCTGCGGGGAGGCCGCGGGTCCGGTCCTGCCCAGCGGAGCCCGGGGCTGCTGCAGCCCAGCTTTGCGAGCGGTGGTGGGGGCGGGTGAGGGTTCGGGCTGGCGCCGCGGCTGAAGGAGCGTTCGCGTCGGTCATCTGCCGCCGGGGGGTTTACCGGGGCCTGTCTAAGAGCTGTGAACCCGGCAGCGTGAGCCGCGGGTGCTCAGCTGAGTTCGTGGGGCAGGTTTCTGGCAGTTGGGAAGGCTGATGCCTCAATGGAGAGTACAAGGTCCTCCTTGCCCACTGCTACCCGGTGAGATCTCCCTGTGCTGTGTCAGCATTCTCCCGGGACCACACGACTGCGGTTGACACCCCCGTGCCCTGCCTGGGGTTATTAAGCGCTACTGTACCAGCTTCCCTTGAATGTGGTCTGTAAGCTGTCGAGGTACAGAGCTGTACGACCAGAAGGATTCTTAGAGGAGCACAGCTTTGATTGGTACCACTTAAGGAAGGCTCCAAGGTTCTCTTGGGGTGACTGGCAGGAAGCAATTCGTGTTGGAGTGTATGAACGAGTTCCAGAAACCTGTCACTAATAAACCCCATAACCTCGGATATTTTTCTCTTGGGGCTATCGACCTGGCGGCTGAGGCTGGCTGCTGTTGAGTGAGGAGCTAACAGGTGCCACTGAGGAGCTGGATGTGCTGAGAGCCCAGCACCTGGCAGGGAGGTGAGAAGGAAAGCAATGGTTGTACGCTTCTTTTTAAAGCCCTGTGCTTCAACTTTGCTTTGGGGTTTTTAGCACTCTTTCAGATCATGTCGTTTAAATGTCTCTTGTGACGCTGCGGGTTGGCTGTTCAAGGGCTGCCGTGAACATTTCCAGCCGGCCTTTGCCTCATTGCTGTGCTCCCTGTGAACACCGGGTGGCTTCAACGCCCTTGCTTCAAGCTGGAGAATCACTGATGCTTGGGAGTGAGGCTGTGGAGAGGTTAGAGCTGGCAGCACTACTTAGAAAACCAAAACCTGGTGTGTAAGCAGAGTATTTTGGATGCTAAACTAGAATAATAAATCCTCACTGGTTTAATTTTTCAAGCTTCGTTAGTCTTCAGCCAAAAGCTGTAAGAAGTGGGATGTGTAACAGGCACCGAGAGGCCACTACACTGGTACTGAGAAGGGCTAAGCTCTTGACACAAAGAGTTTTCCTGTAGTTGGCCATGTGGCATAGCATAGGGTTTTCTGCTTACTACTGTAAGGAGTCTTGGCTCTAGGGGAGTGTTTCCTTGGGGCTGCTCTGCAAGTAACTGTCCACATCCATAACTTGGCTCCGTGGCTCAACTGGACTGTTTACAGGTGTGTAAATTATTTGGGCTTGACTGTCTGCTGCTGTCATGGTTTTTGCATTGTTTTCATTTTCAGGATTTTAAGCTCGAGTTTGGCCATCATCAAGGCAGGACAAGTTCTGTCTGGCATGGAGGTACAGCTACCATTGTTCAGAGCCCAGGAGATGAAGTGTGGGGACTAGTGTGGAAAATGAACACTAGCAATTTAAGTTCGCTGGATAAGTAGGTGACTTACTTTTGCTATCCTCTACTATATTAGAGAGCCACTCAACAATAGTTTGGTAAACTGCTGCATAGGAGCTTTGGAATCAAGAAGTTGGATTTTAGGATGTGACATTCACTTCAAAGAATTGTTTAGGTTGAAAAAGACCCTTAAGATCATTGAGTCCAACTGTTAACCCAAATTAAATTTCCCCTGGCTTGAACTTGAGGCCATGTCATAGAATCATAGAATCTTAGGGATTGGAAGGGACCTCGAAAGATCATCTAGTCCAATCCCCCTGCCACAGGAACATATCCAGGTGGGTTTTAAATGTCTCCAGAGAAGGAGACTCCACAGCTCCCCTGGGCAGCCTGTTCCAATGCTCTGTCACCCTCTCTGTGAAGAAATTCCTTCTGATATTTATATGGAACCTCCTATGTTCCAGCCTGCACCCATTGCCCCTTGTGCTATCACCAAATGAAATAGAGAAGGGCCTAGCTCCATCCTCCTGACACCCATTTCCTCTTGTCCTGTTACTTATGAGAAGAAATTGGCCCCTACACCTCTACAACCTGCTTTCAGGTAGTTATAGACAGTGGTAAGGTCTCCCCTCAGCCTCCTTTTCAGACTAACCAGCCCCCTCAGCTGCTCCTCACAATGTTTGTTCTCCAGACCCTTCACCAGCCTTGTTGCCTTTGTCTAGACTCACTCCTTTCCAGTACATTTACTGACTTCTACCAGAGATTTGAGTGCTGTACCATCACCAAAACCTGCATGATGGCTACTAGCTTTTTCCCAGCCACCTTGTGGATGTTGTGAAAGTGGGTTGAAAATGGAAGGAAACAGGCTTTTGTCTGTACTGGTTTTGAACAAACTGAAATGATAATTGAATGGATGATGATAATATTATTGTACTTTATCCAGAAGCAGAGGAGAGAATCACAGGACATTAGGGATTGGAAGGGCCCTTGAAAGATCATCTAGTCCCATCGCCGCACCACAGCAGGATCACCTAAATCAAGTTGAATGTGTGATTGATGCTGCATGTCATTGCTTGAAATACTAGTAAGATAACATGAGATACAGAAAACAAACACAGGAGGGTAGACTTTTGCTTAGATGGCTGATTGGTTTTTTTTGCCTTTGGATGCATTTTGGTCCAGTTTCATTGTCAGATATTTTTTGTCCTCTGTCCCTATAAATCTATAAGGCACAGACTAAACCATGACTTTTCCTGACATCCTAGAAATGGATGTTACTGAAGTGTAACTGCTTTCTTGCTCTCACACACCCCCATGACTGAATCTGCAGTTAGTTTCCAGTCTCTACCTGTGTTGAATTACATAACACGGTGCAAGTTCTGTATGTTAAACAACTTGAAATTGTAGTAAGCCTTTGAAAGAAAGATGGGTTGTCAAAATGGTAGTTGAGCAGCATTAAACCCTGTGCTGTTGCTCATATCCTAGAATCACAGAATGTTCTCTAGAGGTCTCCCTTCCAGCCTGGGTCATGCCCTTACAAGGGACAACTCTACCTAGGTCAGGCTGCTCAGAGCCTCATCACCTTAAAAATTACTCCAGCGACGGGGCCCCCATCACCTCCCCAGGCAGCCCCTTCCGGCCATCAACCACTCTCGCATTGAAGAACTTTTTTCTAATATCCAGCCTAAACCTATCCTTTCCTGGCTTGAAGCCCTTGCTCCTCATTCCATTATAATGAATGTAGACGTTTAACTGCAGTTTGTTTGAAAGATGCAGGAGTTGCCTGTCACTAAAGGAATTTGTATCCTTTTCAGGCAAGAGGGAGTTGAAGATGGCATCTATGTCCCAATAGAAGTTAATGTCCACACTCAAGGAGGAGAGGTACTCACCTGTCGAAGCTACCAGATGCAGGATTATGTCTGTGGTCCTCCTTCTCCTCAGTATAAAAAGGTAGGCGTTGCATCACTCTAATTTTGGAGAGAATGAACAAAAATAAGTACTGCTAGTTATGAAATACTTTATTTACAGTAGATAGAAGGCATGAGAGGCATTGTAACCCTAATGTAAGAGGTGTAACTTAATCCTTGTGCAGTATAATAATGCTCACAGAAGACTGGTAGCTCCTTCTGCCAGTTTAAAACCCGCCTGGACATGTTCCTGTACGACTGGATTGAAGGGATCCTGCCGTTCGCGGTGGGACTGGACTAGATGATCTTTTAAGGTCCCTTCCAGTCCCTAATGTTCTGTGATTCTGTGGGATGCATCATCAGTGTATCACAGGATTTCCAGTGCAGAGCACTGTGGGGTCCTCCCTAGTGGCTGGTGAGGCAGAAGTGTTTCAACACTGTTCTGCAACGCACTGACTCCACGGACACGTGATGCAGTCACACAGCAGGCCTGCCCAGCACGTGAGCCTGGCCTCGGGTGGCATGGCTGCATGTCTGGAATCCTGCAGCTAACAGTAATTGCAGACAGACCTCACTGAAATACGTTGACTTCTACCCGAAGCAAAGAATCAGGGCTTGAGCTTGTTAAATCCTAACTGCCTCCTTAGCTGAGGAACTTGCTCCCATGAGCCAGCTGCTGTAAGACTTTGAAGAGAAGTGAGCTACATCCAGCTACAGTTGTGTACTTTTTGTGGCAAAGTTCAGCCTTTCTAGACACCTCATCCTTCAATTTCCTGGCTGTTGATTGTGTTGAAGAGTATTTTCAACAGTGGCAGTTACTTTAATCTGCAGAGATACATATTTATTCATTTCTCTATGGGAACTTGCTGGTGTATCTTTCAAGCTTCGGCTCCTACAGCCTCCTCTTTTCCTCTCACTGTCACTTTTCTTTTGCGTCAATATTCAAGTTTATTTCAATGTAGAAGGAAAGCTTCAGTAAGGAAGCTCTAAGGAATATCTTTTTTCATTAAGCTATATATCTGTTTCTGTGTCTCCCATAACCTGTCTAGGTACTCGTAGTTCAGGTTTGGATTTGAACAGTTAAGTTTTAAAAATTACTTCAGTAATACATGCTGCCTTGTCATTCAGATCACAGAGTCATTCAGGTTGGAAAAGACCCTTGGGATTGAGTCCAACTCTACTCTAAAAGTTCACCCCTAAACCAGATCCCTTAACACTACATCTGAGGGACTTTTAAACTCATCCAAGGATGGGGACTCAACCCCCACCCTGGGCAGCCCAGTCCACTGCCTGACCATTCTCTCTGGGAAGAATTTTTTCCTGATGTCCAGCCTAAACCTCCCTTCTTGAAGCTTGAAGCCCTTCCCTCTGCTTCTGTCACCAATCACCTGTGAGAAGAGCCCAGCACCAACATCTTTACAATGTCCTTTCAGATAACTGAGGTCTCTTAGTCCTTGAACTAAACAGCCCCAGCTCTCTCAATCTCTCCTTAGAAGACTGATTCTCCAGGCCCTTCCCCAGCTTTGTTGCCCTCCTCTGCACTTGCTCCAGCACCTTGATATCTCCCTTGTACTGAGGTGCCCAAAACTGGACCCAGTACTCAAAATGTGGCCTGAGTACAGGGGGACAATCACCTCCCCACTCCTGCTGGACAGCCAGTTTCTAATCCAGGCCAGGATACCATTGGCCACCTTGGCTACTTAGGCACACAGCTGGCTCATATTCAGCTGCCCATGTTATACTAAGGCTGGCTAGAGCATAAATGTTAGTTCTCATCCTCAGTGGAAGAAAGAATGGAGTAACTAGGAACAGCATTGTACGGTCACATCAGCAGCACTTCTGAATGCTAGGGGGATGCCCTTTCAGATGCTTTTTCTTGACAATATTCAGGTCTTTGGTGGCCTTCCAGGGACCTTTGGTTGTCTTTAGGTACAAGTAGCATTATTTGGTATTAATTTTTAACTTTAAGTAGCTTTTCCCTATAAGTGTTTGATGGAGTCTCTTCTTCCTAACACTAGAATTGAATGATTTTTTTCCTCTTTTGATTATAGGTTATCTGCATGGGTGCAAAACAGAACGGCTTGCCAGCTGACTATCAGAAGAAATTAGAAGCTATTGAGACTAATAACTATGCAGGGCCAGTGCCAATCATGGAAAAGATTGAAGCTGCTATCCGAGCAGAGCAAATAAAATCTGCATAGAATACCTCTACACTTGCTCAGCTGTTCACCTTGATCTAGATACCTCTCCTCACGGTGCTGAATAGTTTATCCAGCAAAGATGAGTTTGCTGTGCATCTAGTGCATTCTGCAGACACAGCAGCACGAGTAACTACTTTGCTTTGTGTCCCGCAGTCCAAGAAGGGCAGGAAGCTGCGGGAGGGAGTCCGCTGTAGAGCAGTGAGAATGATGAAGGAAGTGGAGCACCTCCCTGATGAGGAAAAGCTGAGGGAGCTGGGTCTCTTTAGGAGACTGAGGGGTGACTTCATTAATGTCTACAAATATGTGAAGGGTGGGTGTCAGGAGGATGGAGCCAGGCTCTTCTCTGTCATCTAACGATAGGATAACGGGCAGTGGATGTGAGCTGGAGCAGAGGAGTATCCACATCAGTGTGAGAAGGACCTTCTTCCCAGTGAGGGTGACAGAGCACTGGAACAGGCTGCCCAGGGAGGTTGTGGAGTCTCCTTCACTGGAAATGTTTAAGACCTCCCCTGGATGTGTTCCTGTGTGACTTCATCTAGGTGATCCTGCTGTGGCAGGGGGACTGGACTGGATGGCCTTTTGAGGTCCCTTCNCGTCGCCGCGGAGGGGGGGGGGGCGGGCGGGGCCGCCAGGAAGGACTGGGGCCCGCGCAGCGACGCGGAGCGGAGCAGGGATAGTTGTACCTGAGCCTTTCCTTCCGGGGGTGTTCCAGCACATCGGCCCTCTTCTCCGCCACCTCTTAAAAGAAAAACAGACGAGGTGGTTTTTTTCCTGCGGTCGTTTGCACCTGTTGCTCTGCACCTAGAGATGCTGCTAGAGGAGAGGGACGGGGTGCAGGGGGGGCTGCTGATCTCCCTGACCCCACAGCAGTGTGGGATCACACGAGTTGCAATGGATTTACACCAGTGTGAGGTTAAAATGTGGCTGCCCAGGCGTGGATTGATGGTGACACGTGTGTCATCTGGGCCCTTGGGGCCAAGAAGGCCAGCGGCATCCTGGGGTGGATCCGAAAGGGGGTGGTCATCAGGTCGAGAGAGGTTCTCGTCCCCCTCTACTCTGCCCTGCTGAGACCACATCTGGAATGTTGTGTCCAGCTCTGGGCCCCTCAGTTCCAGAAGTGTCTAATGATAGGACAAGGGGCAGTGGGTATGAGCAGGAACGTAGGAGGTTCCACATCAGTGTGAGAAGGACCTTCTTNGCCACAGCACGACACTTAGATCAAGTTGCCTCAACATCAACACCCCTTTTTCATTTGAAATGGGTGTTTCGCATGAAGAAAACAAAATCCTGAGGACTCCTCGGGGGGAACTGGCAGACGGTACCTGGTGCCTCCTGCTGAAGAAAATGGCGGCAGCTCCTGAGGCCGGGCCAAGGCCTCGTCCTCGAAGGAGGGATCCGCGAAGGCGGGATCCGCAAAGGAGGGATCCCCGCGCCTCTCAGCGGCGGCAGCCTTCCCCTCCCGTCACCGGCGGTGAAAAAGAAGCCCGCACTGCAGCCCGTGTGAGGAGGCGCCGTTTCCACCGGGGAGGAGCCGGGGGCGGCGGCCTTGCCCGTGGGGCGCGCCCCTGCCTGGCTCGCCTCCGCCCCGCGCCTTCTCTCTGCTGCCTCCTCGGGCCGCCGCGGTGAGTGCGGGAAGGGCCGGAGCGGGGCGGTGGGGGGCCGCGCTCTACCCACTGGCGGCTGCCGGAGCTGGAGGGCGCGCTCGGGGCAGCCGGTCAGCCGTGGGCGCCGGCAGGGCCGCGGGCAGCCAAGCGGCCGCTTCTCCGTCGCCGCGGAAGAGGGGTGGGCGGGCGGGGCCGCCAGGAAGGACTGGGGCCCGCGCAGCGACGCGGAGCGGAGCAGGGATAGTTGTACCTGAGCCTTTCCTTCCGGGGGTGTTCCAGCACATCGGCCCTCTTCTCCGCCACCTCTTAAAAGAAAAACAGACGAGGTGGTTTTTTTCCTGCGGTCGTTCGCACCTGTTGCTCTGCACCTAGAGATGCTGCTAGAGGAGAGGGACGGGGTGCAGGGGGGGCTGCTGATCTCCCTGACCCCACAGCAGTGTGGGATCACACGAGTTGCAATGGATTTACACCAGTGTGAGGTTAAAATGTGGCTGCCCAGGCGTGGATTGATGGTGACACGTGTGTCATCTGGGCCCTTGGGGCCAAGAAGGCCAGCGGCATCCTGGGGTGGATCCGAAAGGGGGTGGTCATCAGGTCGAGAGAGGTTCTCGTCCCCCTCTACTCTGCCCTGCTGAGACCACATCTGGAATGTTGTGTCCAGCTCTGGGCCCCTCAGTTCCAGAAGTGTCTAATGATAGGACAAGGGGCAGTGGGTATGAGCAGGAACGTAGGAGGTTCCACATCAGTGTGAGAAGGACCTTCTTCACGGTGATGTGATGGTGCCAGAGCCCTGGAAGGGGCTGCCCAGGGAGGTTGTGGAGTCTCTTTCTCTGGAGACATTTAAAACCTGCCTCGACATGTTCCTTGTGGGACTGGATCTAGGGGTCCTGCTGTGGCAGGGGGTTGGACTGGGTGATCTTTTAAGGTCCCTTCCAAACCCTAATGTTCTGTGAATCTGTATGACAAATGTATTTCAACTCAGAGATCCAGAATACCGATTAAGGTAGGTGCAGAGGCTCTGCAAGCTCTACCAGTGCATCACTAGTGCTCTAAAAAGGAAGTACTATATTTTTAGTACTTCTGGGAAATGCATTGCATCACTTCTTATCAAAGCACGCAGATTCTGTGCAGTCCACGGTCCCGTGGTCAGCAGGGCTGGGGATGGAATTCTCCCATTGTGCTGGGCACTGGTGAGGCCTCTTCTCGGGTACTGAGGGCAGTGCTGGGCCACTCACTTTAAGAAAGAGATTGAGAGGCTGGAGCGGGTCCACAAGAGCAACTAGGCTGGGGAAAGGACTGGAGGGAAAGTCTGATGAGGAGAGGCTGAGTGAGCTGGGGGTGTTCAGCCTGGACAAGAGGAGACTCGGGGGGGACCTTCTCCCTCTCTAAGCTAGCTGAAAGGAAGTTGTAGTCAGGTGGGGATCAGGCTCTTCTCCCAGGCAACTACCAACAGGACAAGAGGGCAGGGCCTGAAGCTGCCAGGGAGGGTTTAGGTTGGATGTTAGGAAGCCCTTCCTCATGGAAAGGGTGATCAGATGGTGGAATGGACTGCCCACGGCAGTGTTGGAGTCCCCATCCCTGGAGGTGTTTAAGGACAGACTGGACAGGGCACTTAGTGCCCTGGTCTAGCTGATTGTGGTGATGTTAGATCATGGGCTATAAGCAGTCGTACTTTTGTCCTACTTCTAACTGTGACACATTTAATTTCCCTTTCTCGTTTCCCTCGTTAGCCCTGACCTGATTGCCATCTTGCTTCCTCTTTGCTGTTCTCAGTTATGCACACGTGATCCTTGGCTCTTGCCACACTTGCTGTTTCTTCCTCACAGTAACTTCAGTCCCCGTTCACCCTTGGTGTGGCTGAGGCCCTGTGTTCTCTTTCACCTTCAGAACTGACCTGTGAACGTGGATCTCTGGCTCTTTTTGATTCCTGGCAGTCTGCTTTCCGTCATCTTCACTTGACCAAAGCTCTTGTCCTCAAAACAGCTGCTTGAATTTCCTTTCCAGCATCACCTCTCTTGACCATCTCCATTTCTCCTGAGGTGGTCTGCTGTTGCAGCCACGGTGTCAAGCTCGCAGACCTTCCCCTTCCTCCCTGTGTACGAAGCTCTCAGCGATAGTGCTCATATCTCTAAATAGATGTGTCCACCATGTGGAAGTGTTTGATGGATGTGCTTTGATATCCAAAGTGAATCACAGAACATTAGGGATTGGAAGGGACCTCGAAAGATCATCCAGTCCAATCCCCCCGCCACAGCAGGATCCCCTAGACCAAGTCACACAGGAACATGGCCAGGATGCCTCTGCATAAGGTATTAACTGCTACTGTGTACGATTCCTTTTTACAGGCTCGGTGACGTGATGGACACATTGCCTCTTTCTCTGAAGCTAACTCCCAGCTGACTTTCGCTGCACACAGACAGTTTGTCAAAGATGAGGCTAAGAGGAGCAGCTTCTTGTTATCTCAACTATGGAACATCAGCTTTGTGCTAACCTAAGGACTTCAGGAAACAAAACCCTTGCAGGAAGCCCTCCATCCTTCATAGCTTTGCTGAAGGTTCACCGAGAACTTCTGGTCAGTAGAATCCGAAACACGCAGTGTTTGATTGACAACTTACTTCACAATGACTACTTCTCCACTGAAGATGCAGAGATTGTTGTTCAGTTTCCAACTCAAGCAGATAAGGTATTCTTTTTATTTCACTAGCCAGCATACAGGCTGTTGTTCCTTTCAGTTTACTCCTGGGTTCTGTGGGCCTTCTTTTGGAGTTTGCTCACCCGATTCCATTGGGATAAGTGTTGCTAGCACTTCTCTTTCCAGCGTGGCAGGTGCTGCTTTAGGTGCCTGTTGACAGCTGTAAGAGTGAGCAGGGTGATGGTCATTGTTCTGTCCCCCTGAGCTGTAGCTTTGTCCTCTGATAAGAGTGTGACCACAGTGGCTGATAGAGAGCAGCTTGCCACATGCAAGCTTTCATTACTGTGCAGAGTACTGCATGGAAAATCTGCTTCAGGATGCTGTGGGACACATCATCCTTCTACAGAGGACAGACAGAAATGAAATGCACTGGTGAGGCTGCAGCTTGAGTACTGGGGCCAGATTTGGGCACCTCAGTACAAGGGAGACATCGAGTGCTGGAGTGAGGGCAGAGCTGGGCAACAAAGCTAGTGAGGGGCCTGGAGAATCAGTCTGATGAGGAGAGATGGACAGAGTGGGGCTGTTTAGTTGTAGGAAGAGGAAGCTTAGGGGAGACCTCATTGCTCTCTGTTAACTACCTGAAAGGACATTGGAGAGATGGTGGTGGTGGTCTCTTCTCATGGTAGTTAGTGACAGAACCAGAGGGAAGGGCTTCAAGCTCCAACAGGGAAGGTTTAAACTAGACATCAGGAAGAAAGTCTTCCTGGAGAGAGTGGTCAGGCCCTGGACTGGGCTGCCCAGGGTGGGGGTTGAGTCCCCATCTCTGGATGACTGTGAGAGTTGCTTAGTTGTCATGTTGGGGGATCTGGTTTAGGGGTGAACTTGTAGAGTAGGGTTGCTGGTTGGACTCAGGATCCCAGGAGTCTTTTCCAACCTGAATGATTCTGAAATAGTGTATAAGAAGTTACTGACTGCATGTTGTCCACATCTTCCCTTCCCTTAGAAGAGCTATGTGCCTCATACACTGCTCTGGCAGGAGGATTGGACTGGATGATCTTTCGAGGTCCCTTCCAAACCCTAATGTTCTGTGATCCATGTGGCAAATGGACATACCCTGCCCGGTCTGGGATTTTGATTCTTCTTGGGACATCAGTAGCAACAATTATTTCGCAGTCTTTCGAGAGGAGAAAATGATCACAGTTGGTCCTTCCATCATGACTTCCACTCTTAATTTGTTTCCCTGCCCAGTCAGCCATGCAGCTTCAGAACAGGGTCCCACTTAGAGGCTGGCAAACCATAAAGCAGCTCAGAGACCCTGGACCTCACTAACAGGGCAGATTTTCATAAAACCTTGCTGGCAAGCTGAAATGGCAGCACTGTGCTCACTCCGTGTAGGCTCGAAGCTGAATAAACGCACACTGTGAGACCCTCTCCGTTTCTTACCACTTGCTGCGACACGAGTGCCTCACCCTGCTTTCTACTCACAAGGAACCAGTCTCTAGAACCCCTTTGTCTGGGTTTAGGACTGAATTCTTCATTGATTGCTAGCAAGAAGAGGCCATTCAAAAAAGGACTGCTCTGTCTTAGCCAGGGTGTTGCACTAGAGCTGCAGTGTTGCAGAGCTGTGAGACTCTGCTGAGCCTTCGGTCTTGAACTGCTCCAGCTGCTGCCTGGTTCTAGTTGTGGGGGCAGGCTCTGAGCCTGTCGTGTAGAGAAGGCCTGTAGAACTGAGTTTGAGGAGGAAGAGTCGGGGGGGTTTGGATCTGCATTAAGATCCAGGATGATTCTGCCCATCCTGCCCTGCATCTGGCTGGATCCTGAGCTAAAAAGTCTACGTGTGAGTGTTTACAAACCGGAGGGTGAGTGTAGGGCGCTGAGAAACCTCCCCTTTTTATCTTAACCAGCATGGGATTTAAAACACAGTATGTGTCCTTTGGGCTCCCTCCTGAGGAGTGGTTATCCATTTAGCTTTGTGGCTAGCATGTCATTTAGCTGTGAGTTCAGACCTTAACTGGCAAAGCACCATCCAAGTGCAGAGGGCAAGTGACTTTGGTGCTGGTTCAAATTCAGAGCTACGTTTTGAATTCAAGTTTTTGAAGCACCAGTTTTGATTTCAAGCCCCTGTTCCAGTCCAGAAATGATCCTCAAGCAGTCTGCAAGTGTCACTGTGATAAAATGATCTGTCATGTGGTGTCTCTTCAGGTCCGCAAAATTCTAGATTTGGTTCAGAGCAAAGGAGAAGAAATTTCAGAGTATTTCATCCGTGTCCTGCAGCAAGTCTCTGATGCGTACTATGAACTTCACCCGTGGCTGGATGAAATAGGTTACCAACCTTCAGAGACTATTTGTAGGAAGCCTGTCGTCAATACAGATCCAGGTAAGGCCGTGCATCTCCATCGCTTCCCTCAGAACTACGCTGCCACGTAGGCAGCTCCCACCAGGTGACTTAAAAAGGCCTGTGGTAACAAACAGAAGGGCCTCTGCTGTGTCCTGCTGAGACCGCATCTGGAGTACTGTGTCCAGGTCTGGGCCTCGCAGTTCCAGAAGGACACACAGCTGCTGGAGAGAGTCCAGTGCAGAGCCATGAAGATCATGAAGGGAGGGGAGCATCTCCCTGATGAGGAGAGGCTGAGGGAGCTGGGGCTCTTGAGCTTGGAGGAGACTGAGGGGTGACCTCATTAATGTTGATAAATATGTGAAGGGTGGCTGTCAGGAGGATGGAGCCAGGCTCTGCTCAAGTGGCATCTAGTGATAGGACAAGGGACAGTGGGTGTGAGCTGGAACAGAGGAGGTTCCACATCAATGTGAGAAGGACCTTCTTCATGGTGAGGCTGGCAGAGCACTGGAACCTGCTGCCAAAGGAAGTTGTGGAGTCGTCTTCTCTTGAGACGTTTTTCCTGTGTGACTTGATCTAGGTGATCCTGCTCTGACAGGGGGATTGGACTGGATGATCTCTCAAGGTCCCCTCCAACTCCTAATGTTCTTTGATTCTGTGATGTTCTGTAATCACCTTTTAATAGTTGTTCACTGTCTTTTTAGTTAGCAGGTATTGCCAGAAGCTGAGAGATGAACTGGGCCGGGACTCCAAGTTCGTTATGTCGTACACTCAGAGGGAAGAGATGCTGCTTGAAGAAATCTACTCCAGCAGTATCATGGAGCTGGTCAGTTTTGCCAATGAGAGTCTAGGCAGAGTGGGTCAATTAGAAACCCTTTTTGATGATGCAGCTGGGCTAATTAATGAATATGGAGAGACAATTTATGTCTTTGGTGATGCAGGAATTGGAAAATCCATCCTGCTGCAAAAGATACAAAGTCTTTGGGCCAGAAAAGAATTGGACGTAGGGGCCAAGTTTTTCTTCCGTTTCCGGTGTAGGATGTTCAGTTGCTTTAAGGAAGATGAAGCCATATGTTTGAAAGACTTGCTCTTCAAATACAATTGCTACCCAGACCACGACCCCGCAGAGGTGTTCCATCACATCTTGCAGTTCCCGCATACGGTTCTCTTCACATTTGACGGCTTTGATGAGATCTATTCCAGCTTTGATCTGAGCAACGTGCCCGAGATGTGTTCGCCCAGCGAACCCATGCACCCTCTGGTGCTGCTGGTGAGCCTTCTCAAAGGAAAGCTGCTTAAGGGCTCCAAGAAAATTCTGACAGCAAGGACAGGAACTGAGATCCAGAGAAACATCATTAGAAAGAAAGTGTTGCTCCGCGGGTTCTCCAGCAGTAACCTGAAGGAATACACTGCTCTGTTCTTCAAAGACGCGGGGCAACGCACACGGGTGCTGAACCAGCTGGAAGCGAACCCCAATCTCTGCAGTTTGTGTTCAGTGCCGTTACTCTGTTGGATCATCTTTCAGTGCTATAAACACTTCCATTCCATGTGTGACAGCCACGAGCTTCCGGACTGTTCTGTCACCTTGACGGATGTATTTCTGCTCATGATTGAAGTCCATCTGGACCGATCTCTGAAGACAAGTCTGCTGAAGAACAACACGAGGAGCCAAGCAGAGCTGTTCAAGTCAAGAAAGGAAACTCTTCTGGCTTTGGGCAAACTGGCGTGCAGAGGGGTGGAGAACTCTTTCTTCATCTTCGGGCAGGAAGAGGTCTCATCTGCGAACATCTCTGAAGGGGATTTGCAGCTGGGCTTTCTCAGAACAGTGAAAGGTTGCAGTGTTTGTGACAGTCAGCCCACTTACGAGTTCTTGCACTTAACCCTGCAGTCTTTCTTCACAGCTTTGTTCCTGGTTATGGAAGAGAAAGTGAGTGCCAGGGAGTTACTTCAGTTTTTCAATGAGTGTTCTTCCTGTGAGCCTGCCCAGCCTACTTGTCTTCGTATTCCGTGGTCCAAGAAACAGCCAACAGGAGAGGATCCTTTCCGAAACAACGAACACTTTCACTTTACCAACCTGTTCCTCTGTGGCCTCCTCTCGAGGTCCAAGCAGAAGCTTTTGCGACACATAGTTTTGCCTGCAGTCATCAAGCGAAAGAGGAAGTTGCTAATCACGTACCTTGGGCAGAGCATGAAGTCCCACCTGAAGGGCCTCACTCGATCCAGGCTGACCAAGTACAATCAGGTCCAGGTCCAGCCCAACTTCGTGTGGATGCTGAGGTGCCTCTACGAAACGCAGAGCGAGAAGGTTGGGAAGCTGGCTGCCAGGCGCCTGCATGCCAACTACCTCAAGCTGACACACTGCAACGCCTGCTCGGCCGACTGCCGCGCCATTTCCTTCGTTGTGCACCACTTCCAGAAGCGCCTGGCCCTGGATTTGGACAACAACAACATCAGTGACTACGGAGTGAAACAGCTGCGGCCTTGCTTCAGTAAGCTGGCAGTAATCAGGTAGGAGTCTGTGCAAGCGGGTCCGTGCTGAGCCTTTGTTTAGTCCAGGCACTTCTGGACTGATCTTGAAAGGGGAGAAAGATGGGGGTTCTTACTGCTGCTACAAGTTTCAGACCTTCTGAAGTATTTTCTTCAGCCGGTCGCAGGAGCAGGGACAAGCTGTGGATTTGGAAACACAAATGGAAAGGGTGTAGAAGCCAGGACTTCTTAAACCTGTAGGCTTAGCTCTGTCTAAAATGGTTTTGTCTCCAAAGAGTATTTTTATGGAAGAAAGTGCCGAAGGGAAAAGAGACAGACTTGGTCTAGGTGGTCCTGTTGCAGGGGGATTGGACTAGATGATCCTTCGAGATCCTGTTCAGTGCCTAATGATTCTCTGATTCTATTATGATTTCTGCTTTAGCTGAGGGTTGCCTGAGCCTGTCTATCTCTGCCCTTGGTCAGATGGATCACAATAACCCTGGATCAAAAGCTCTGGACTTCTTGCCTTCACACCCTGCCAGCAGGTCTGGCTTTCCCCGAACTACAGCTAACCTGCTCTTCCCCATGACAGGATGTAGTTGAAGTCTTCAGATGTGGCGTTTCCCTGAGGTGATGCGAAGGCAGGATGTGGCTTGGTGTCACCAGGGAGAGTTAACTCCACCTCTAGAATCACAGGCCACATTATTCCACCTCCAGCCCTTTGAGTCGGTGCCATGTAGCTCTGCCTTATTTGTACAAACACTTGGGTGCAGGAATCCAGGAACTTCACATGTATCTACTTCTAAAGGTCCTTCAACCCCCTGGTTGGCTGTGCTGTGCTTGTTTTCTCTAGGACCAAACCAAAGCAAGTGGCAGTTGTTTTTTCCAGCTCACAGAATCATTTGGGATGGAAAAGACCCTTGGGATCATTGAGTCCAACCATCAACTCTACTCTACAAGTTTGCCTCCATCTAAACCAGATCCCCCAGCACCACATCTAAGTGACTTTTAAACTCATTGAGGGATGGGGACTCAACCACCACCCTGGGCAGCCCAGTCCAGGGCCTGACCACTCTCTCTGGGAAGAATTTCTCCCTGATGTCTAGTTTAAACCTTCCCTGTTGGAGCTTGAAGCCCTTCCCTCTGCCTCTGTCACTGATGACCTGTGAGAAGAGCACCAACGTGCTTCATAAAGCCTTTCCCATGATGCTGGATCCCACAGGGCTGTGAAGTGAGGAGCCCTAGAGCTGCTGATCCTGCTGTGTCAGGGGGATTGGACTGGATGATCTTTTGGGGTCCCTTCCAATCCCTAATGATTCTATGATTCTACACTTGTAGAGAGTGATGAGGTGTCCTCTTAGCCTCCTCCAACTAAGCAGCCCAGAACGCCTTCCCGCGCTCACAGGAAGCATGGGAGGAGGACGACGTGTTTGTGTCTGGTTCCTGACTTACTGCAGTTCATTGTTTTCAGTCCTGTGGAAGGCTTCCAGAACGTTTCCTTGAGAGCTTGGGGCGTTTTGTTTTCTACTGAACGGAGCCGTACGAGGCTGAGCTCACATCTCCTTAAAGGCTTCAGTGTTGTGGTGTGAGGGCCTGTGAAAATACCAGATGAGAACACACAGACCTCCAGTCACTCCTTAACTCGTGGGCGATGAAAAATGTATTGAGTTCAGATGTCTGTTCCTTCCAGGCTCAGCGTAAATCAGATCACGGATCACGGAGTGAGGATTTTGTGTGAAGAGCTCTCCAAGTACCAGATAGTGAATTTCTTGGGGTACGTATTGATGGGGAGCAACACACTGGATGCTGATGCTGTCATTTAGAAAAGGAATCTGCAGTACTGACAGGGCTGACGCAGCGAAGGTGAGGGAAACCAGACTCTCCTCTGCACTTACTGAGCGTAAGCAAAGCGGCACTTTGCGTGGCTTCAGCCACCACCTCATGGCAGTGCTCTGGGGAACAGATGGCAGCTTCCTGGGCGACTGGATCTAGGGGATCCTGCTGTGGCAGGGGGGCTGGACTGGATGATCTTTCGAGGTCCCTTCCAATCCCTGATGTTCTGTGATTCCTCTCTCACTCCTCGTGCTGCCTCACAGAATGGCCCTTGCTGACACCAAGCCCTTCTCACTGCGGACCGCTGTGACGTTGCTGAACGCTGCGGGCACGCTTGTGTTACACCTAAAGCCTTCTGCTGCCTGGGTGGGGGAGAGAGTGCAGACAAGAGCTTGTGTGTTCCAAGAGTTGCTTCCTTCCTCCAGTGCCCTAATGTCAGCACCTCTGCTCCAGTATCTCATCTCCAGTAACATTTGCAAGGGGATTTTAAGGCTTTTAAAATACCAAGCACACATTATTCTCGTGTTTTCTCTTCTGGCAATGTTATTTCTGCATTAACACAGGAATAAGGAGAAGGTTTGTTTGGGGAGGCCATTTCTTTAAAAGCTGTAGAAATGTTTTCCGCAGACCCCTGGCAGAGGCTGCCCAGGGGGGTTGTGGAGTCTCCTTCTCTGCAGACATTTAAAACCCCCCTGGCCATGTTCCTGTGTGACTGGATCTAGGGGTCCTGCTGTGGCCGGGGGATTGGACTGGAGGGTCTTTCAAGGTCCCTTCCAATTCCTAGTGATCTGTGGTTCCTTGTATTTTATATCTTGCCTTTCACAGCAAGAATGGTGTCGGTCACTTCTCACAAGCAACAGGACAAGAGCAAATGGCCCCAGGTTGCACCAAGGGGAAGTTTAGGTTGGACAGCAGGAAAGAACTTCCTCATTGAAAGGGCTGTCAGGGACTGGAAGAATATGAAAGCCTCTTGTGACCGCTGTGGTTTTTCTTACAGCTTGTACAACAATCAAATCACCGACGTTGGAGCCAAGTACGTTGCAAAACTAATTGAAGAGTGTTCGAGCCTTGAATACGTTAAGTATGTTGGGTTTTTTTTTTTCCTCTTTTCTCCAGGTTCCTTATTGGGGTGAAACAACTCGAAATGGGAGGGAGACTAGGAAAGAGACACAAGTTGTGTCTTAAGTACGATACAGCTTAGTTGGTTGCAGCAGTCTAGCAGTGAGTGGCAGCAGGTGAGACTCTCCAATGCATAGTCCTTATTGGACTCTAGGTTACTATGTGATTATTACTAATGATATTATTAGTAATATAATGACTAATAAAATAATATGAATTATAATATTGCTATTATTACTAATAATGATTACATTATTACTCCTTTTACTTATTAAAGTAAAAGGAGAGCATGAAACCTGTTCTTTACCTGAACACCTGAGAGAGGCTTAAGTGATGCACGGACCTTGCTGCCCCCTGCAAGAGGCAAATCCTCTTGCATTTAGTACCAAGCCATGGGCCGTTGGAGTCATGCTGTGTCAGTGTCTTCTCTTGAGTCTGGAATTCCCCAAATTCACTGGGTGAGCTGTTCCCTGGAACTTCTGGAACTTGCCCAGATCAGGCTGGCTGCACACAACGCTGGTTTGACATAAAGGTCGATGTTAACTGGTGGTCTGCTTGTGAAAGCAGAAGTAACAGCAGTGTCAGCCATGGATTCTTGGGTTCTAGTCCTTTGTTCCACCACAAGGCACTGCAAAACCCCACAGCAGCCACATCCTTCCCACCTAAATATTTGCTGTTTTGAAACTGAAGAGCTTTCACTGCTTTGACACCGCGTTTTCCTTACTGAATCTGACTTCCACAAGAAAAGCCTGTTGGAAGACTAACCCCAGGCAGAGCCTGTCTTCAGGTAACAGTGCACATTCAGGGGGATGGAGCAATTCTCGTGTGAGGACAGGCTGAGGGAGTGCGGGCTGTTCAGCCTGGAGAAGAGAAGACTCTGGGGAGACCTTCCTTTGACCTTCCAGTACCTGAGGGGGGCCAACATGAAGGCAGGGGAAGGTCTTTTCAAGAGGGTTTGTGTGGACGGGACAAGGAGCAGAGGGTCCAAGCAGGGAAGGATAGGCTTAGGCTGAATATCAGAAGTTCCTCAGTGTGAAGGTGGTTGATGGCTGGAGTGGGCTGCCTGGGGAGCTGGTGGGGGCCTCATTCCTGGAGTCATTTCAGGTCAGGCTTGATGAGGCTCTGAGCAACCTGCCCTAGGTAGAGTTGTCTCTGTGTAGGAAGGTTGGACTAGATGATCTCTGGAGGTCCCTTCCAGCCTAGAAGATTCTACAATTCATGTGGAGGTCAGTCAAACGAGACTTGTACTTTATGTAAATGTTGTGGGTTGAGGAGATTTTGCATTTGGTTTGTTCTTTCCATCATTGTGTATGTAAAGGAGACTTATCTTTGCCTGAACTCCAACCACTTGACAGCCTCACACAGGCCTTAAGTAAAGGAAGGTCTGCTGCAGACTACCAGTTGGAGACACTCACTGCTGCACTGACCTGCCCCACTACCTGCAGCTGACTGATGTTATTCCTGTTTGTCCTTAGCAGCTGTGGTTTCCTCTGGAGCCAAGAAATTCTCTGTTCCCTGGGGCATCACAGAACTCTCTAGTGACAGCAGTGCTTCTGATTTGGAGGGCTGACCTGCAAAATGTGTAGAAGACAACACAAAATTACACCTTTGAGTCAGCAGGTCAAACACCTGCACTATTGTTTGTACTCTAGGTAAATCATTGGTAGCCTCCAGAGGTAATTAGCCTTCAATACTGGTGCTGCTTTCTGAGCCTTCTGGTGTTCTAACAGCCACACAGTGACGTCCCCTCCTCAACTTGTGTTTTTGTGCAGAATTGGAGCAAACAAAATCACCAGCGAAGGGGGAAAGTGCCTTGCCCAGGCCATCCAGAAGAGCAAGACGATGTTTGAAATTGGGTAAGTTCGTGTGAAGGAGCAGAGCTCGGGGCTTGATCTTGGCAAGGCATCTGCAAACCCCTTAGAAATCCCTCTTTCATTGCTGCCTCCTTTCCTGGGCAAATCCCAGTGTCTCTCTCTACAGGAGAACATTTATCTCAGAATCGAACACTTAAACGCAGGGAATAACTTAAACACAGATCAGGAGAGGTTCTCCTCTCCCTCTGCTCTGCCCTGCTGAGACCACATCTGGAAGATTCTGTCCAGTTGTGGGCTCCTCAGTTCCAGAAGGACACAGAGCTGCTGGATAGAGCCCAGCACAGAGCCAAGAAGATGATGAAGGGAGGGGAGCATCTCCCTAATGAGGAAAGGCTGAGGGAGCTGGGGCTCTTGAGCTGGGAGAAAAGGAGCCTGAGGGGTGACCCCATGGATGTTGATCAATATGTGAAGGGTGGGTGTCAGGAGGATGGAGCCAGGCTCTGCTCAGGGGCATCTAATTTAAGGACAAGGGGCAGTGGGTATGAGCTGGAACAGAGGAGGTTCCACATCAATATGAGAAGGAACTTCTTCCCAGTGAGGGTGACAGAGTCCTGGAAGGGGCTGCCCAGGGGGGTTATGGAGTCTCCTTCTCCGGAGACTTTTAAAACCTACCTGGACATGTTCCTGTGCAACTGGCTCTAGGTGATCCTGCTGTGGCAGAGGGGTTGGACTGGATGATGTTTTGAGGTCCCTGAGTATTGCAGTCAGCCTCAGATCAAAACAGGTTTGAACAGTCAGTGAGATGTTTGGACTTCAAATTTGTTGTCCTACAACGTGTCACAAGTACAGTGAACATCATGCAGGCTTCTGTTGTCCTGTTGCTGGGTCTGCAGTGCTGAACTTCTGTGGAAGGAATAATGGCTCCAAAGACATTTAGGGTAACTTAGACATAAATGTTTAAACAGCTACATTCAGCATTTACATAACAAACTGCACTAGGTCGGAGGGAGACGGAAGTTCTGGGGAACTTACTGGAAGAGGATGTGTTTAGACACCACAGAGCTCAGCTGCTGGTAAGAGCTGCCAGCTAATTACCCATCAGACTGAGCGGGGGATCTGAGTCATCAAGAGTCATCAAGAGTCATCAAGTCATGATCCTGGTGAAAAAAAACCCCTGATCTTGGTACTTTTAAATCTGATAATAGAGGGTGAATTCTCAAAGTGGTTGCTGTGCACAGAAGACCTCTGAGCAGATGCTGCAGCTGAGCATGACATTGATAACATGACAGTGCTTTGACCACGTTACCTCCTTCTAGCCCTTCGTGCTATCAAGGGCTGCTTTGCCTCTGGAATTACTGCTCCTTACAAAGGTATAGAAGAAGCCAGGGTCATACTGGCACAGAGTCACAGAACAACAGGGGTTAGAAGGGACCTCAAGAGATCATCCAGTCCAATTCCCCTGCCACAGCAGGATACCCTAGACCAAGTCCCACAGGAACATGTCCAGGTGGGTCTTAAACATCTCCAGAGAAGGAGACTCCACAACCCTCCTGGGCAGCCCCTTCCAGTGCTCTGTCACCCTCACTGTGAAGAAGATCCCTGTGAGATGTTCATCTTTCCTTTGGCAGGTGAAGGAACTCTGTCTTGCCAGGTTATTCTGAAGGACAGGGGAATTTGTAGAGCAGTTCACTTTGTGAACCCACTATGTGGCTGTGGGTCCCTGCACAGTTGTGCATCTGGGGAGATCTTCCCAAGACCTGTACTTTGCACTGTCTAAAGGCCAACAGGTACCAGGAAGACTGCAGAGGCAGCATGAGGAATAAGTCCTGAGCAAGGCAGTCACAAGATTTAGGATCTAGTGTATCATGTTAGCTCTCTGCGCAGGGCCATGAGGGCCCTTTATGTCCTTCGGGTACAGGGCTGCTGGGGGTTTCCCTTGTCCATCAGGGTGACCCCAGAAGCACTCCTGCTGCACGAGGCTGTCTCCTAGAACTGCTTCTGTGCTGTGGCCTTAGGGTACTGGTGAGTCAGCAGAGGTTTGGCATGCAGGGAGTGGAATGTCCATGGCCCAGCTGGAGGGCACCTGCCAGGCTTCCCAGAAGCCTAACAGGCTCTGAGGTAATTGTGGGGGTGGTGAGGGAGGGAGGGGAAGAGAAGAATGGAGGCTGCAGTGTGAAGGGGCAGCAGGGCAGCACACCTGCCACCTCCTCATTTTCTCTCTTTACCAGGATGTGGGGTAACCACGTTGGAGATGAAGGAGCCAAGGCATTTGCAGAGGCCCTGAGGAACCACCCCAAGTTAACAAACGTGAGGTAAAGCACCAGTGGAACCAGGCAGCTTGGCGCAGCGCCGCCTTCCCCGTTCCGCTTTGAAGCGATGACTCTTCCCACCACACGTTCCTTTGGAAAGCCATCTGGTGCTGCAGCCTGCAGGCTCCTGGTGCAGGCAGGAGGGCAGGTTGAAGCAGAAAGCCCTGTGTAGACGTTGTGCAGGGTAAAAGCACTGCAGGACTGGCGTCCTTTCCTCTGTCTGCACCTCCTGCTGCGCTGGCATTGGTGAAGGCATGTGGTCAGTGGGTGCTGTTTTGCTCTGGGACCATTAGCAGAAGGATGCCCCCGCTGCCACAGTCAGGCTCCCCGAGCTAACGGTTCCAAAGGTGCAGCAGCTTTGACCACAGTATCTTTTGGGCAGTAGTCCTGGCATCCTTAGTTCCAGGCTCGTCCTGTGTAGCAGTGGACCACACGTTCGGTGCTAGTGAGATGCAGATCTTCCTGGCCTTCAGTGATTCATCTCCTGTTTGCCTTCTGGAAACCCCGTGTGGGTGAGATTGGTAGCACGGCCCAGGGAGAAGCCAGCAGTGCAAAACAGCCCATCCCCTGCCAGACTGGCAGTGCTGGCCAGGGACTTAAAGATGCCCAGTGCAGCAGCTGCTGCTGTTCTGGAGTCCCTCCACACAGCTGGAGCACTGGTTTCATGGGGATCCTCTCCATTGTGTCCCAGTTTCCCAAGGCCCTCCACAAGCAGACAAGGCTCCTTGTTTTCCCCACAAGGTGGCAACGTGGCCATAGCTTTTTCAAAACACAGGCCCGAGGGGAGTGTGGGGATCTCTCAGGGCTGATTGCTGCCACCTCAGATCCAGGGATTTCAAAGCTGGTGCCTTGTCCTCCTTTCTGTGAGCAGAAAACTGGGCTTTAAATTAAGAGATGAACAGGTGAGATGACCAGGATGTATTGAAACAGAACAGTGGGGCAGTAGGTGTGAGCTGGAACAGAGGAGGTTCCACGTCAATATGAGAAGGAACTTCTTCACAGGGAAGGTGACAGAGCCCTGGCAGGGGCTGCCCAGGGGGGTTGTGGAGTCTCCTTCTCTGGAGACCTTAAAAAATCACCTGGATATGCTCCTGTGCAATTGGATCTAGGGGATCCTGCTGTGGCAGGGGGACTGGACTGGGTGATCTTTCAAGGTCCCTTCCCATCCCTGATGTTGTGTGATTCTCTGAAATCACTGTCTTGTTGTAGTTTCAGAACCCATCAGACTTGAAATGAAATAAAACATTTTGAACCTGAATCAGAGCTGAGGGCTTCTCAGATGGGCACAAACACGCTGCTGGATGTGTCTGCAGAAATCAGGGGCGACTGCTGGGTGGGGCTGGCACCTGTGCAGGGTGACCCTTCAGCTCTGCAGTGGGCACTTGCACTTGGGCTTCTTTTTTATCTTCCACTAGCTAGTGCTGCCTCATGACTTGAATTCGTAGTTAGCACCAGTGGCAGCAAAGGTTAAGGGGAGACAGTCCCTACTACGTCAGGTGACTTCAGCACATTTGCGGTGCTTAGGCTCATTCATGAGGGGCTGAGATTGCCCGGTTTCAGCCGAGGGCACTTGAGTGAACACAGGTTTGCACCGCTACCACCTTCTTTTTTAACAGGCTCTGGCTTTGGATGGGGAAATGCTTATTGCAGCGCTCAAAGCCTGGAGCGTAACTTCTCTTGGTCAATGTCTATTCAAGAGCAGAGGGCAGACCAAGAAACATTAGTGGTTTGTAATGGCAAGGGTGTGTTTACACACTCAGCTCTCCACACACAACAGAAGGCTGCAGCCCGTGAACCCTTCTCACTTGTAAAAGTCACAGGGACTGTGGAAGGGGGCTGGGGGGTGCTGGTGGATGAGAAACTGGCCATGAGCCACCAGTGTGCAGTCGCAGCCCAGAAGGCCGATCACATTCTGGGCGGCATCAAAAGAACTGTGGCCAGCAGGACAAGAGGTGATTCTGCCCCTCTGCTCTGCCCTGGTGAGACCTCACCTGGAGTGTTGTGTCCAGTTCTGGAGCCCCCAGTGCAAGGAGGATGTAGACAGACTGGAGCGTGTCCAGAGAAGGCCACTCAAGTGATCAGGGGATGGAGCATCTCTCATATGAGGACAGGCTGAGAGAGTTGGGGCTGTTCAGCCTGGAGAGAAGGTGGCTGTAGGAGGACCTGCTTTTGACCTTCCAGTACCTGAGGGGGGCTGACATGAAGGCAGGGGAAGGTCTTGTCAAGAGGGTTTGTACGGACAGGACAAGGAGCAGGGGGTTCAAACTGGGAAAGGAGAGGTTTGGGCTGGGTAGTAGAAGGAAGTTCTTCAATGTGAGGGTGGTTGATGGCTGGAATGGGCTGCCTGGGGAGGTGGTGGGGGCCCCATCCCCAGAGTCATTTCAGGTCAGGTTTGCTCTGAGCAACCTGCCCAAGGCAGAGTTGTCCCTGTGTAGGGAGGCTACCCCAGACGACGTCTCGAGGTCCCTTCCAGCTTAGAACATCTATGACTTACAGATTTGCAAAGTTTGTGAGTCTCTGAGACACGCCACGCTGAACTGTACAGCTGGGAAACATTACCCAGGACACCCACCAGTGTTTGTCAGCAGAAGGGCCAGGTGACTGTGCCTGTTTCTTACCTATTTGTGCCTTTGCTTCACAGCCTCGCGCTCAACGGCATCACAACGGAGGGAGGCAAGAGTATCGCTGAAGCTATGCGACACAACAACTCCGTGCAGATATTCTGGTAACTGACAGCGTGGTCGGCTTCTCCTTTCCCCAGAGAAAGCTGCAGCCTCATTTTATGTCCTCAGATCACCTCCTCTGCCCACCCTCCTCCTCATGCCTTACGCTTTCCCTATCGACAAGACGTAGAATAGGTGTCCTGTGGAAAAACGTGCCCGAGGGATGGATCAGGAGCACTTACCACTCAGAACAGAGTCCAGTGTCCCAGCGTCATGCTGCACCCTGCTCCCTCCATCTTGCTTCCCCGTCTTCTCTCACTTCCATCGTTTGGAGTCAAGTTCACTGTCCTCAGGTTTTGCACCTGTTTCAGTGTTTCTACCTGGCTACCTCGTTCCATCCCACCACACCCACCTTTTAGGAAGTATGAGGGCACTGCTCTGAGATACTCCTGTCTGTGTGTCCTCCAGGGCTTCTCTTCAGTATCCCTTTGAGTCCAGCCTTTGAAAACTGCTCCGGGCAGGAGCAGCACAGCCCCCTTTTAGCTGTCCAAAGCTAAAGTCGGGACCAGCTGGAAAAGCAGAGGGCTGAAAAACAGTAACATCCTAAGCAGACAGTCTCTTTCTCTATTAGGTTAACGAAAAACGAGCTGGATGATGAGGCAGCGATGAGTTTTGCAGAGATGCTGAAGGTCAACAAGAAACTGGTGCACTTGTGGTGAGTTACCTTCCGCAGAGGCACAGGCTCTCTGACACTCACTGCATTCAAGCTTCACCTTCCCAGGTGAAGATCTTCAAACATCTCCTCCTCTGGAGACCTTTAAACCTGCTTGGACGTGTTCCTGTGCGACTGGGTCTAGGGGATCCTGCTGTGGCAGTGGGGTTGGACTGGAGGATCTTTCGAGGTCCCTCCCAACCCCTAATGTTCTGGGATTCCAAGTGTATGTGGGTCACAGCTTTCCACGCATGGTCTGGGTGCAGCTGACCACTTGTAGGCAGTTCTGATAAGAAGGTTTGAACCTGCTTTCGTGCACGGTCATCTGTCCCCGACTGTCCAAATGCCACAACCCCACAGCAGTGAACCGCAGCAGCAGGTTGTCAGTGATTTAACTGAGCTCAGTGTCTCCACAGTGCAAGAAGGACTAATCCTTGGGGCTCTGTTTCTCAAAGTGCATGTGGGCCATTTGAACAAGACTGTCCTCACAGGCAGAACTACAAGTGTCTTCTTCTGGCACACGGACAGCTCCCTCCCACCGAGCTGAGCGTGAGGTGTGCACGCGCTGGCCGTTAGCTTCGTGTCAGTCTGACGCCGAGCGCTTGCTTTTCAGGCTTATCCAGAACCAGATCACAGCCAGAGGAGTGAAGTACCTCAGCGAAGCTCTCAAGGATAACACAGCTATTAAAGAAGTCTGGTAAATATCCCCTCCCGCCGAGGCTCACTTGAGAGCATGTCAGGCATTACTGCCTTCCAGCCTAAAAAATGCAGAGCAAGTTCACGTGAGGCAGCGGCTGTGGATCCAGCTGCGGGTTGCAGACAGGTGAAACAGCTGGTTTATTGGGCACACACTGGAGTTTGCCACAGATCTCCAGCAGTTCTGCTGCTTCACCAGTCTGAACCAGTGAGTGGCAGAGCACGTGCTGAGCAGGTTCATGCTTTTCAGGAGCTAAATGCTAGCAAAGAGATGGCTACGTTTAACTGACATCACTGGTTTGGCCCACAGAATCGTGGGGGTTGGAAAAGACCTTCATGATCATCAGGGATCAGACGAGATGATCTTTTGAGGTCCCTTCCAATCCCTCATGATTCTATGAGGAAAGGATGAGGGAGCTGGGGCTCTTGAGCTAGGAAAAAAGAAGCCTGAGAGGTGACCCCATGAATATGTGAAGGGTGGGTGTTAGGAGGATGGACCCAGGCTCTGCTCAGTGGCATCTAATGACAGGACAAGGGGCAATGGGTGTCAGCTCCAGATTTCCACAACTTTTAAACAAATCCAGGGATGCTGATTCAACCCCTCCCTGGGCAGCCTGTTCCAAGGCCTGATCATCCTTTCCATTAAGTTTTTCCTCAGTTTCCCCAGGCCCAACCTGAGGCCACTTCCTCTTGTCCTATCACTTGTTACTTGTGAGAAGAGACCAACTCCTGCCCTTTCCAGCCTCCTTTTGTGCCTGGATTTCCTTTGGGTGGTGCTCCAAACACCCCCAAAGTGCTAATATACAAGAAGATTAGCTTCTAGAGGGATCTGTTTGCTGTAGCTTAGGTGGGCACCGCGGAGCTCTGTGGGGCACAGAGCCAAATGCCACAGTCCTGCCCTCGCCTCGGGGAGCTCACCAGTCAATAGCACTGTGCTGGTTTTAGCACTGCTCCTTTATTATTGAACATGAAATTTATTTTTAAGTAGGTATTTGTTTTAGCAAAAGGACACTGAATTCTTGCTTACCAAGACGCTGACTCACTGTCTGGCTAGTGGGTTCCCTGGAGATGCTTTTTTCAAAGGCCACTGTCAGGTTCCATCTACAGAAGAGGCATCAATTCTCACTTGAATCATTTGGAAGCTTCAGACCAAAATCTGTCTTTAGACTACAGGCCTGGGGCAGGGTGGCTGGAGAGCAGTCTGGCACAGAGGGACCTGGGGTTCTAACTGACTGGAGGCTGAATCTGAGCCAGCAGGGTGCCCGGGGGCCAGGAAGGCCAGTGGCATCCTGGCCTGGATTAGAAACTGTGTGTCCAGCAGGAGTAGGTACGGGACTGTCCTCCTGGACTCAGCACTGGGGAGGCTGCACCTTGAGTACTGGGGCCAGTTTTGGGCACCTCAGGACAAGGGAGACATGGAAGGGCTGGAGTGAGGGCAGAGGAAGGCAACCAAGCCAGGGAAGGGCCTGGAGAATCAGTCTTGTGAGGAGAGATGGAGAGAGCCTGTCTTAGGTCAGTTCAAGCTGCCCAGGGGGGTTGTGGAGTCTCCTTCTCTGGAGGTGTTTAAAACCCACCTGGATGTGTTCCTGTGGGACTTGCTCTAGGTGATCTTGCTCTGGCAGGGGGGTTGGACTGGATGATCTTTTGAGGTCCCTTCCAGTCCCTAATGTTCTGTGATTCCAGCTCTGCAGAAGGATACAGCTCACATGGCATGGCAAAACTGTCATCTCTGCTCCAGAAACTTAAGCAACATTCCCATCCCTGTTCTTTTTTCCCCTCCAGTTTGAACGGGAACCTGTTCAGCCAAGAAGAGGCCAAAGCTTTTGAAAATGAAGAACGGATCATTTGCTTTTGAGGGAGGACTTTCTGACAACCTCTGTGTTACAAAGGTCACTTCTGTGTCTGGGCTGCAGGGTTAGTACAGATGTGGGGCTGCAGGGCTCATGGCACGAGAGAGGTGGCAGCTGTTTAGGAACACACCGCACTCCCTCAGCTCCGTCCCCTACCCTGCCCTTTCTTCTTGATCCTTCTGATGAGTGGGAAGTTGCCTGGGCAAATAATGGCACAGGTGTATGCATTTTGGTAACTTAAGGGTCCCAATCCCTCTGTCCCATGCGGTGGGAGCTTCACTGAGGCCGAAAAGCATCCAGAGAGCCCACGAGGCACCAGCTTTCGCAGCCCCAGCCACCGTGACCCTGCTCGGTGGATGGCAGCCCCCCATGCCAGCAGCCACTGCTGCTGCTGCTCTGGAGCAGTCAGAGTGGCACACACTTGATGAGGGCATGGCTAAATCAGCGCTCTGCCGCAAGCACGTGCAGCAGAGTGAAAGAGAATGGGCTGTTTATCACCCCATTCTGCCCACACCCCCTGCCCCCCTTTTTTCCTCTTCTTGAGCCACCACAGGGAGTTGCCCGTCCCCAGAGGGGCCAACTTTGAAGGCTGTCACATCTGCTGAACATCACCTGAGGGACACCTCACCTCCAGCCACCCTGCCAAACAGCTGCTCTGTCAGCCCTGCTCTCAGACCAGCTGGATAAAAGCCTGTCACACCGCTGCAAAGAGCGAAAGGGGCTCTGAGAGGGGCCAACTGCAACTCCTACCTGAGAACTGCAGACAGACAAGATACCAACATGTCTTTCCTTCCTTCCTTCCTCTCCTCCAGCTCTGCCTCTCAGCACTGCCTCTGTCACTGATGTTTGAAAAGAAAAGAAGGGGGAGATGCATTTTAATGTCGTGGAGCAGTGTGCTTCAAAAGATTTATTACACGTATTTGTACATATTTTACAGGAATGGAATGTTAAACATACAACCTAAAAATCAATAAAAAAATAGTTTCATCCATGATCATGTACTGGCAAACCACTGGGGAGAGTACCTGGGAACACGAGTCAGCCTGCAGCCACACCGCTCAGGTCACGAGGCCAGCCCACCGACCACCTGACGTCAGCCATTGCAAATGACAGTCCAGTTCCTGCTCCAGGTAGCAGAGGAAGAGACCGTGTCCACTATCACGGCACATACAGGTGACATCTGGGAGGCTAGCACGGAGTTCCCTCTAACTCGTGGGGAGAGGCACAGAGGAAAGGGGGTACACACTGCTCCTACCAGCAGGTACCTGCCAAAGGGTTTAAGAGCCAGAATAACCGAGAGCTAAGGTTCCTGCTGGATCACTGTTTGTCCAGTGGTGTGCTGCAGCTTGCAAACCTGAGCTGCATCAAAACTCCTCCACAGTTCATCAGAATCCCTGCACAGCTAAGCCAACTCCCCATCCTGCCTTGAAAGTTCCAGTGCTTTGGCAGTACCTGCTAGGAGAGAATTCCTGGCTGTGTAACACAAATCCTTCAGCTTAATCTCAGCACGTGTTCAGGGAGAGGGCAGAACCACACTTGGATGGCTCTCCTGTTCACATCTAGGTGGTCCTGCTGGGGCGGGGGGATTGGAGTAGATGGTCTTTCGAGGTCCCCTCCAATCCGTGATGTTCTGTGATTTCACACCTTGGGAGCTTGTGACACAGAATCCCAGGACACTGGGGATTGGAAGGGACCTCCAGAGACCATCTAGTCCAGTCCCCTACAGAAGTGATCGCTACTCAAGGTAATGCATCAGCAACAGAAGGGACAGATTTGAGGAGTGAGAAGAACAGGTTCGCGTCCTTGCGACGCTGGGTTACAAAACCTTTGCCAAAGCACACCCGAGGGCACACGTCTCTCAAACGTAACACACACGGATTAAAAGCTGCCACAGATCTGCTAGTGGGCTTGCTGCCTTCTGCTTCTATACGGTCCCTTCCAATCTCTAATGTTCTGTGGTTCTCCACTGGCAACTCACTCGACCAAGGTTGAACAAGACCGACCTTTCCCAGACGCAGGATATTCCTGCGGTGGCTTTGCCTAAGCAAGTCAGGGGGATAGGACTGCATGATCCGTCGAGGTCCCTTCCAGTCCCTACTGATTCTGTGATACCCATATTTGCTGAGAATCCTCGTCCTCTGGCAGTCAGTTTCACCAGCTCTCCAGAGGTAATTAAAAAGCCAGTGCTCCTCACACTAACAAGGAGGGTGAGGGTATGAATCTTGAGATTCAGTGATAAAAGACTCCTTTTCATCATAAAGGAGAGGAGCAGGGGAAAAACAAAGTCGCAGGCATCCACCTGGGCCTTTGTACATCACCTACATGTTCTACATTCCAACACGCTGCAGCGCGCTTAGCTCTGAACACGACAGTTCAGCTGATTACAAGTGAGACCATCCGGTTTAGGTTTGATCCTTCCTTCCCAAAACACCACAGATGCTTCAAGATGCTTCCTACCTGCTTTTACGTCGCACTGAACTCGCTACGCAACGTACGTGCCGGGAGAAAATGAGCTACGTCCTTCCGGAAGGAAGCGCTAGAACAGATGCACTGACTTAGAAGAGGTAGGATGATGGGTGCCCTGGGCCTCTCTTGGTATCGCATGGGATGGGATCATGGCGTCCGGCCACCTCCGTTACAAACTTCAAAGCACCAAGTTGCTAACTCCAGAGACACGGGCAGGTATGGTACAAGCTCAGAACGACCTCACGTTTCATGACAGCATTGAGTCTACACTTCCCCCGTCTGGCAAGCAGCACGTCTACGGCAGAGCTGGGCACGGGCGGTACTTCACGCTCTCACGTACTTAGGGAAGACACAGGCCAGACGACACGGGATGCGCTAAAGCAGCACAGGACTGGCAGTCTCGGTGTCGTTACAGGGAAAGCAGCATATCGCACCGTACCTGACGTTACTGCTTCTTGGGGACAAGCGTCGTACTCCTCACTCGAGCCATGGGACCTGCCTGGTGCTCATCTTCCCCTTCTGAAGCACCATGAGGCTGTCTTTGAAATGAAGGTGGTGCCTGTGCATGACTAGAGCTACGGCCATCAGCAAGTGAGCCACACAGCTCCTCACAGAACTTACACAGATGAAATTCCAGAAGTGTTCAAACCCCAACATCGTTCATAGATTCAGGGTCATGCTAGGCTTTGTCTTTATTAGAGAAACAATGAACCCTCCTGTCACCTTTCAGAATAGATTTATGGAGACTAGGAACGCCAAATATGGATCTAAGGCTGACCTCCCATCAGCTCCTCAATCAATCAAAGACATTGCTGCTCTGCTGTGCTGAGGGAAGCAGCAGCAGACTCTTGCCTGCAAACCCACACACCAGTGCAAGTGACTTGGTGCGAGCTGGAACAGAGGAGGTTCCACATCAATAGGAGAAGGAACCTCTTCATGGTGAGGGTGACAGAGCCCTGGAAGGGGCTGCCCAGGGGGGTTGTGGAGTCTCCTCCTCTGGGGACACTGAAAACCCACCTGGCCGTGTTCCTGTGTGACTGGATCTAGGGGATCCTGCTGTGCAGGGGGATTGGACTAGATGATCTTTGGAGGTCCCTTCCCATCCCTAATGTTCTGTGATACTGCTGCTCTGCTGAGCTGAGGGCAGCAGCAGACTTCTGCCTGCAAACCCCACACATCAGTGCAACTGCTGCTAGTGACGTGGTTTTCAAACACTGGTCCTGAAGGCAGGACAGCAGAGAGAGACAACTCCTGGGTCTTTAAACGAGCCACTTGCATCTGAACACAGAAAATGAAGTTTTGGGGGATAAAAACAACCTGCAAACAAACAAAAAAGATGAACTACTGAGCTTAATCTGTAAACAGATTCTACCAGTCACCTACTTAGTCCCCAAGCCAAAGGCTACCTATGACCTCTGAGCACGTGACACCAGAACACTTACCTACCCCCTCTTACATTACTACAGGTGCGTTTCTGTAGGCGTGAAGCCAACAGCAAACGTCAAATCAACGCAGATGCAGAAGCTTCACTTGCAGGGGACAGCAGGAATTCCAAACACGGGAAAGTGAGCCTGTGGGCAACACCGCTATGTGAGCGCTACAGGTGCTCCAGTTCCTCATCCCTTCCCTCCCTCCTGGTAACACAAGGCAACACAAATATTCTCAGCTACAACGGAGTCTGTACAGGGAACAACCGTCCATCTGATGTGGCTACACAACTGCAAGTGTGACAGAATGATTCTGCTCCCACAAACAAGAGACTACAGCAGGGCCTCCAACAGTACAGCAACTGCGCTGGCCCTCAAAACAACTGCCTGGTTCGGGCTCCTTTCGATCTGCAGCACAACAAGAGGCATTTCACAGAGTCACGCTCACGGGAAAGCGTCGTCCGGGCAAAACTGCTCTGCCCGCGAGACCGGGGACGGTTAATCGCACGCGCCGCGCTCGCTCTCCAGATAGCAGCAGCTGCTCCTGCTCTTTGCCCCTCCGATGTGGGTCACGGTAGCAACAGAGAGAAGTAAGTACCCAAGGAAAAGCAGAATGCTCTATGTACAATACCAATGCTTCAAGTGTTGTGCAATGAACTATCGCAACCCCCGAAAAACGCTGTCGCTAACAAATATTGATCAAGTCTTCCCTGTGCTGTGAAATTCCAAACCTGTCACGATTTGTTCTTGATATAAAAGGTCTCCTTCTAAGCCCTGATACCTGTTCCAGTTTGTTATCTTTGAACTATGATATTTGCGGGAACTAGCAGTTGTCCAGAGTTACCCAACAGCCCCCCACCCCTTGCCCAGAGCCATCCTGTGTTTCGTGAAGCCCTGGTTGAACCCCTATAATACAATCAAATAAATTAAACAAATGCAGGTGCATTAGGAAAAAAACCCAATGAAACAAAACCCAACCATGAACCACAACTGTCAAATGCTGGCCTCCACCGAAGAGGCTGCGGGTACGCACGCAGAGCACGACACATCCTGCCATTACAGAACCCACCAACAAGGAAACAAACCCTCGTGCGGTTTGGAACGCGAGTCCCACCTCGGTGTTATCTCCCCCACCCCCACAAAACCCTCTCGCCTCGCCCCGCATTTGCGGTGATTCATTCACATCTCAGGAGGCAGCCTGGAGATGAGAGTAGTACAATAAAATAATTACCTGAAACCTCGTTAAAAAAATACCCGTTAAACAAATTACCTTAACTGGCAGCACGGAAAGTCTGTAATTCACTTCGTGTGTCCTATTTAAAAAAAAGTTGCATAGCTGTAAGATTCTGCTTTGCTGCATCTGCTGTTGTTCACACTCACAAGCAGGAAGAGAGACGTTTTAGTTACTTAAACAGCAATAACAATGTGCAGGTCTGAACAACCCCTAGAGCTGGATCAACAGAAATGAGTTACCTGTCTTGGTTTTTTACTCTTTGGACTGCTTTGTGACAAAGGCTTAGTTACAAAATCCCTACGCGGAGGAGTTCGTGTGTTCTGCTCTTGAGCAACGGAAAACAGGAGGAAGGATTTGGTTAAACAAGGTCACACTGTTAGAGGATGATACTTAGTCTGCCGCTTGCTTCAGCCAACAAGGAGGGGACAACACTCAGAAGCAAGACTGGGGCCGTCCTGTCCTCCCTCCGCAGGGTCTCCGAGAGCACGTACCGGACGTCGCTGCTCCCGCTGGAGGCAGCAGGGAACATGTGCAACAACCTGCTTCTTCACAGAACCGTGGGCTGGGCTGAAGTCAGGAGCTTTGGCCTTCGACACAAAAGAGCGTCGGTGATGTCTGCGGGAAGTCCGTTGTTAACAATGTGCAGCATTTTCAAATCCCTGTGTGTCCTCTGCGCGAGCGCTTGCTTTACCGAGCGCTGCTGGCCAGTAACCGGCGTCGGCAGCGCTTTCCCCATGGCACTGTCCTCCTTTGCCTTCTCCAGCCACAAAGAACTGTTCAGTCTCAAGCCAGGCACGCTGTGTTCAGCAAGGGAACCTCACATCTCCCGTGTGTTCTCATCAGTGGAAGCAGCTGTTGAAAGAGCAGAGGACAAAGAACCATCACTACAGCTATTTCCGCATATAACGGACTCAAGAAGCATGAGCACAAGGACCACGTTTTCCTTCCCCTAAAGCCCCAGTTACAACCACCTGTGCCGTGAAAAAAGGCAAAGATAAGGTTAGAGCCACAAAGATGATGAAGGGAGTGGAGCATCTCCCTGATGAGGAGAGGCTGAGGGAGCTGGGTTGGAAAAAAGGAGACTGAGGGGTGACCCCATTAATGTTTGTAAATGTGGAAGGGGCAGGTGTCAGGAGGATGGAGCCAGGCTCTGCTCAGGGTCCTCTAACAATAGGAGAAGGGGCAACGGGTGTGAGCTACAACAGAGGAGGTTCCACATAAACATGAGAAGGAACTTCTTCACAGTGGGGGTGATAGAGCACTGCAAGGGGCTGATTAACACTGCAGTTCTGAGAAACAGCACCAAATTCACACACAAAATAAAAAAGTGTTATATCAGATAATGAAGATATTTACTGTTACCTAAAATATTAATCTTGTCTTAATCTGATGGATGCTCAGGGCAAGATCTATTCACTTCGAACCACTCGTCTATGCAGCTGTTGAATGCAAGACAAAAATGAAGACAGTTGCCATGAATATCTCAGTATCAGCAGTAAGACATGAAAATACAGACACATGTTGCTGGTAATGGCAGTGACTGGTAGGATTACACAAAGCATATACACACACCCCCCTGGAAAACTGAATAGCCCCAAACCACAGCAAGGTTTGGATATTAAACACTGTTGAAAAACTAGAGTTCTTAAAAGTTAGTTTTCTAAGCAAGTGTTTTACAAGTTGCTGTCCCAGCTTCTCTATACAGCTGAGACTGAGAGGAAGTTCTCCTCCCCCTCTGCTCTGCCCTGGTGAGACCACAGCTGGAATCTTGTGTCCAGTTGTGGGACCCTCAGTTCCAGAAGGACACAGAGCTGCTGGAGAGAGCCCAGCACAGAGCCACAGAGATGAGGAAGGGAGGGGAGCATCTCCCTGATGAGGAAAGCTGAGGGAGCTGGGGCTCTTGAGCTGGGAAAAAAGGATGTTGATAAATATGTGAAGGGTGGGTGTCAGGAGGACAGAGCCAGGCTCTGCTCAGGGGCATCTAATTATAGGACAAGGGGCAGTGGGTGTGAGCTGGAGCAGAGGAGGTTCCACATCAGTATGAGAAGGAACTTCTTCCCAGTGAGGGTGACAGAGCACTGACAGGGGCTGCCTAGGGGAGTTGTGGAGTCTCCTCCTCTGGAGACATTTAAAACCCTCGTGATTCTAAGTTTCAGAGGTTCTGTAAGCAGCCCTCAGAGGAGCTGCTCAATAAATGCAGCTTCCTGTAGCTGCAGAGGAACGCTGAGGAATACTTGCCCTTTGTGGTAGATGCAGAGGCACGGCAGCCGCGCTATCGTATCTCCCTGCTGCAGCTCCTCCAGGCATATTGCACACTCCCCGGCATCTTTACTCAGCACGTCCTCTGGGGAAAGAGCACACGGGTAGGCGGTTAAAAAGCAGGCGACTCCACGCACGCACACTCCACTCATTAGCACCAAACACCCAACTGCTACAAACGTCCACAGGCAGCCTGGCCCTGGGCGTGAACAGGCTCCAAACCCGTGCAATTAATGCTCGTCACTCATTAAGTGATGACAGCAACGCAAACTCTTCCCCCATCTGCAACGTGCTTTGCGTCTGACACCTTCTTGACCACTTCAGGTGATTCAAATCCTCATTTCCTAAAGGCAAAAAAGGGTGGAAATACTGGCTGGACCCGGATGCAGTCAGAGTTTGTGCTGTACTTGTTTGAGACCGCACTCCCCTGCAGCAGCACTGGCTGATACCAGATGGAAGTCGGTTCAAGGGCCATTTAACAGGCTTCTGAAATGCATCTGCTACGGAAAGCAGCGTAAAGCCTTCTGCACAGAACCACTGCGCTCTGAACCAGTGTCTTTTGTTCTCGTTTTCCTGCAGCAGAGGGATTCAGCAGATACCTGTGACTCTTTTTCTCTTCAACCCCCTGCCCCAAAACAACAGTTTGAGAGTTCGTCAACGCTCCAATTAAGACGTGTCTGGAAGCAGGAAGAGGAAATGAGCAGAAGCCACATTTCTTCACGTTGTCCACGCTTGAGTACGTACACAAACACCCCCCTCACACCCCCACATCCTCTGCCGTGCACCCAACGGGAGGTACAGGCTCCGTCAGCCTCCCAGCCATGTGAGCAAGCACTCACCAGCCAAACACTGGTGTCAGAGCTGAAATCTGGCAAAAGCACAGTATTTGCCTCCCGTGCCTGCTCCTCTCCTCAGGCAATACTACTATTTCCCTAGGCAATACTACTACTCATTTTTCCTCCTAAAATTCTGCTTTTATCATTGTTGAGAAAGACACTCTACTCCTGCTTTTGGGCACCTCAGCACAAGGGAGACATCGAGGGGCTGGAGCGAGGGCAGAGGAAGCAATGAAGCTGGGGAAGGGCCTGGAGAATCCATCTGATGAGGAGAGATGGAGACAGTTGGGGCTGTTTAGTTTGAGGAGGAGGAGGCTGAGGGGAGAATGATTCCATGAGTTACAGCACAACAGGCAGCACTGAACTGACATACAATCTTCCTGGCCATTTCACTTGGTCTTTACCAACTGCCCAGGCCATCTGGTCACCAAACAATGATCCCTCGCTGGACCATGGTGAAGCAAGGACATTCCTTCTGCGGCAGCAAGAACCCTGAACAAGTAGAGTGCCAAAGAAACTGCTTCCCAAGAGAGGATGTGATTAGGACAGACTAGGAGGAAAAGCTTTTGTTTGCATCTAGTGCCAGGTTGCAAAGAGAGTTAACTGAGCTACCTGGGAGAACCACACCCTGCACAGTTTTTCTTGCCTTCCAGTGTCCACTTCTCTTGAAGATAAATAACCAGGCTGTCACAGAATCACAGAACATTAGGGATTGGAAGGGACCTCAAAACATCATCCAGTCCAATCCTCCTGCCACAGCAGGATCATCTAGACCAAGTCCCACAAGAACACGTTCAGGTGGGTTTTAAATGTCTCCAGAGAAGGAGACCCCACAACCCCCCTGGGCAGCCCCTGCCAGGGCTCTGTCACCCTCACCATGAAGAAGGTCTTTCTTGTATTTCTATGGAACCCCACAGCTTGCCTCACCGAGCAGATGACTTCTTTAACAAAGGTTTTAACAAATAACCAAGCAAAAAACCCACAAACAACAATCAAACCACAAAACTGGGGCGTGTCCCTGAAGAGCAGAGGCCGAGAGGGAAAGAAGAGCAGCTCAGACACAGCTGGCTGTCCTGTTGCTCTGGGCAACACGGGCGACTCCAGTGGTGGTTTCTCTTGAGGATGGAGGGAGGATTTGGATCAGTATTTTGTTCACGGTGTCCCGTTCCAGCTTTCCTGTCCAGGCTGCCCACAGGTGCCCTGAGCACAGAGGGTTTTGCCGAGTCTTTTTTCCAGTCTGTTAACACTGCCCAGATAACCCACTCATTTCCTGGTGAGCTTGGAAAGGAGTCTGGTTGGATGAGATGCAGAACGAATGCACACAGGGTGCACCAAGGAAGATGGCATGAAGGGTGGAACGGAGGCTCGGTTCAGAACAGAAGAGAGGGAGGAAAAACACCCGTGTGTCTGACTGAGGCGCTGTTCCTAGAGAAGGCACAACGCACAGCCGAGCAGCACAATGGAAACACCGCTGCCAACACTCGGCGAGCACGAAGTCTGGCTCTTCAACCCCAGTGCCAGGTGCTAAGCCTACAGGGTGCCTTTCCCAGCAGGCTCAAGACCAAGTTAACGCCGTGTCTGGTATCAACATGCACACAAAGGGCACGGATATAAATCACTGCATAATTTTTACTTGTCTGCCTTTTCTGTTCATAGGAGACAGACTGTTTTTACAAGCTACTCCAATTTTCAATGCAATTATCCTTGTGATAGAGCTGGAATGCAAAACACGTCTGCTTGAAAGTAGTTTAGTCACTTGAGTCTGAAACTCGAGCACAAGAGTATTCAAGTCAGCAAAGGGTAGCAGGACTTCAAGCAGGATTTTCATCTCAAGTAAAACATCAATTACAAATAACATTTGGGCAACACTTTCATTGATCTGCCCTCGGGGCAGTTTCTGAACAACGAGTACTTCCTGCTTTTGTATTTCTTTAGACAAAATAATCTCAATCTGTGGATAATCTGCTCGTTAGAGCACAATTTCTTCGCGGTGAGGGTGACAGAGCCCTAGCAGGGGCTGCCCAGGGAGGTTGTGGAGTCTCCTTCCCTGGAGGCGTTTAAAACATGGCCATGTTCCTGTGTGACTGGGTCTAGGGGATCCTGCTGTGGTGGAGGGATTGGACTGGAAGATCTTTCAAGGTGCCTTCCAATCCCTAACGTTCTGTGATTCTGTGAGTTTAGGGAGATTCCACACAAATCACTCAATCTCAGCAAGATGGATGTTGGCATTTCCTTTTTAAAATCTACAGATTTCAAGTTGTTTTCTTCCAAAATCCATCCAGTGAAACCTATTTTCTAAGACTAGGAACCTAAAGCTGTGGGTTTTCAAGGCTTTCCTATCCACACAGCAACTAAAAAAATCTAAGTCAGTTCATACCTAACAAACAAGTCTCAAGGTTTTAGAGGAACCAGCTTTAAAGACTGAAGAATTACCAGACAGAACTAGGAACACGACTTCCCCTGAAGCTCAATTCCCAGCAGTCACAAGACTGCAGCAGTTGCAGACACGATTTATGGCATCCTCCGAATGACCTCTGAAAGCTAAAGACTGATTAAGTGTAAGACATGACAGGTAGCTCCTGCCTGCCCTCAGCACGTGATGCAGAGTCACGGCACAGCAAGCATTTCCTGCAAAGCTGTCCCCAGCTCTTCTGCTGCATGCAGCACTGCGCTGCCATTACGTAAGAGAAGCACAATGACATGCAGTGCACTACAGCAGGGCCTCTGCCAACGGAGCCTGGATCGCTCCTCGTGTCACAGAGCCACAGAACATCAGGGATTGGGAGCGACCTTGGAAGATCAGCCACTCCAATCCCCGTGCCACAGCAGGATCACCTAGATCCACTCGCACAGGAACACATCCAGGGGGGTTTTAAACGTCTCCACACAAGGAGACTCCACAACCCCCCTAGGAAGCCCCTTCCAGGGCTGTCAGCCTCACCGTGAAGAAGTTCCTTGCAGATGTCCTGTGTGGCACTGGCACAGGCGTATCCATCATTTTCTAGGGCAAGAATTGTTGTTTGACTTCAGCAGCACAGTCAGTACCACAGCCAGGCAAACAGCAGCATCTGAGGTTAGGGGTAGCTCGTAGAAAGCCAGTACCAAAGGCTTTGGTACCAGGAGTACCAAAGGCAGGCAAACAGCATCTCAGGTTAGGAGTAGCTTATAAGAAACAGCCTGGGCTATTCACCCCATAAGTGATGCTATTTTCTCTGTGTCTGCTCCCGTGGTAATGTTTGCATTGATATAAAGGCGATCCCAATACACCGAGACAAAAACTGTCGTCTCATTCTCAAGAGCTGGATTAAGTAAGAGGTGACACTGCAGCTGTTTGGGCCAGGAGTGACTCGCAATGGTGGCTCAAGGGCACGTAGAGAATCGCCCAGCGAGCATCCTTCTCCCCGACGGTTCGCTACAAGAGTGAGCTGCGTTCACAAACCGGAGAGAAGTGCGAGGTACAAACGGCTGCGTGACCTCTGCAAGACCCCAGCACGCTGACAACTTCATTGCAGCAATAAAATGCAGTGTGATCTGTTGGGCATCCCCTACCTGACCCATGCAAGCCAGGTGTCACAGCTTCCTTACAAGTTTACGCCCACAGAAGCAATAGTGATAGCTCAACCAACACCGCTGAACCTCCGCAAGTAGGTTCTACCAACCCAAGCAGAGCAGCCTGCAGTTCTGGGAACCGCAGTTACAAGCATTCGAAGCAGTTCCCTCCCAGTTACACTGTGTTCACATTCCAGTTGCCTTCTTCACAGCAAGCATCGTTAGAAATGTACAACTGCCTGTCTGACACCTCGGCAACGGGCTGACGGTTTGTGGGTGCAGAGGAAAGATAAGAGACTGCTCTGACCTCAGGGACTCTGCAGAGAAGAACACAGAACTATCTAGGGCAGAGCAAGAAGCTAGAATCCTTTAGCCAAGAGTCTTGTTACACTCCAAAAGACGAGCTTTGGAGTTCTTTGGAGAACTGCTTCTCCAGCAGAACTGATGTACTATATGTAGACTTGTGTATCGTGGATAAAGTGGAATGAAAGCACCAACTTGACTCGCTGTTACTTTGTACTGCTTTGCTGGAAGTCAAGTCCTATTAAAGGATGAGGGCAGGGAGGAAGGCTTAAGTTTTTCCAGGCACACTGGCAAGATGCCCTTTTGCAAGGTCTTTTAGGGCACGATCTCAGGAACCTGGCAGAGAAGGGAACTTGAAGTTGGTAATTTTCTTCGTTCTAGATGGAAGTTTTGAGTGCATCAGTCAAAACAGTTCATAGCATTGACCCTGCTAAGTAAAATACTCTTCCTTTTGTTGTGTGTAGAAGTAGGGAAAGAAAACAAATCATTGCCAAGGGCAGACCTACCAATCAACTCAGTTTGTGATCTGTGCTAGAAAAAACGAGGTCTGTCCCGTTCAGGAAGAACTGTTTCCAACATCCTTGTGTTCAGTCCCGTAGGTGAGTCACGGCAATCAACAACCCCTCTGGCAGGATTACTGCTCATTCGGGCTGCAGCTCAGGATCCTGACACCTCTCACATGCAAGCCTCAACACGCGGCAGCATCAGCGTTCCTCGTTCGAGGCAGTATCATCCTTCCAGCAGACTAAGTGTGTTACCAGGAGAGAAACTGGGTTTGTTTTACTTCATGGAATTGTGGAACCTTTTGGGTTGGAATCACACACACAGAATCACAGAATGTTAGGGGTAGGAAGGGACCTTGAGAGATCAGCTAGTCCAATCCCACTGCCAGAGAAGGATAAGCATCTGGTGTTCACAGGTGGTCTCCCATCCAAGCACTGACCAGGCCCGAACCAAGAAGGCAAATGGCATCCTGGATTAGAAACTGCGGGTCCAGCAGAAGGATGGAGGTGGACATTACCTTAAGTAAGGAAAAGTCCTCCAGCAGCTCATGCACTGGATGTCTCAACTTTCTTTCTCTCCAAAATGATGCCAGCAAAAGCTTATCGGAGTGAAAGCAGTGCTGATGTCCCAGCAGCACCACTCCTGAGCAAGGGACTTGGAGAAGACCTGCGTGTAAAGTTTCTAGTGGAGCACTCCTCCAACACAAAGTGCTGACTTGATGAAACCCAAAATACTCCACAGGAATGTGCTAACTCAGTCAAAACCTCTGAAAGAGGCAGCCAACCAGTCTAGCCAGCTGACTGGCTCTCCCTAACTCTGCAAGGTCACTGATGTCTCCTCCATCTGGTCAGGTGCCAGGCTGTGGTTCCTGCTCTCAGAAGGGCATCAGCACCCTCCTCCTTACAAAGTTGTTCTGAGAAATAAAGGAAGGAATGTTCACATTAAAGCCCCAGTTACTTCAGAACCAAGTGGGAAAAGGTTTCTTCAAGAATCAGTTGCCTGTCAGTTCTGCCCTTGAAGTCTCCAGGCTCTCCTGTCTCTTCACAGTTTCTATGACACACTTCCCAGTGGGAAAAAGCACCAACACACTAACACCACAGAATGAAGAGTAACTACACACCAAAACCTAACCTTCACCAGACAGCTCTAATCATCAGCAAGGTGCTGCCTAAGCACCCAGAAAATTTACCTGACATTTACTCAATGTCTCTGCCTGACCAAAACAGAGATCTAGCCTGTAAGCAACACCTTTTGCAAAGCAGCCCTGAAGCAGGCTCCCTGGGCAACTCCCTTGGGCACACTTGAATGAGATGGTGCCAGGGGGCTCACTTGGTGCTTTGCAGAAGTTCAAAGGAGTGTTTTTTCCCCCCATCCTGGCCTGGATTAGAAACTGCATCCAGCAGGAGCAGGGAGGTGATTGTGCCCCTGGACTCAGCACGGGGGAGGCTGCACCTTGAGGACTGGGGCTGGTTTTGGGCACCTCAGGACAAGGGAGACATCGAGGTGCTGGAGCGAGGGCAAAGGAGGGCAACAAAGATGGGAAAGGGCCTGGAGAATCAATCTGATGAGAGATGGAGAGAGTTGGGGCTGTTTGAGGAGGAGGAGGCTGAGGGGAGACCTCATTGCTCTCTACAACTTCACATAACCCCGTTCATGTAACCAGCTCTCACATCAAAACGCCTTCAGTCTTGGTTCATGTGTGAGCACCACAAGTCGTTTAGAAGATACTTGGAACTCAGCTGCACAGAAAAGGGAAAGAGCTCTTTTTATATTGAGTCAGCAAGGAGACCCCTGTTGCAGGCAAGTCACATGAGTTTTGAAAGAACTAGGCTAATAAATGTGCTGATTTATTTATCCTCCAGCACACAACTGGGACAGATCTGTGACAAGTCTTTCAGAAGAGACTGTAAATTAGACAGCTGCCAGGGTCTGCAGTTCACTGACCCTTCCTACTGTCAATGCAAACACACAAAGGTAGCTCAGAAGGCAACCAGATTGGCTAGAAGGACTCATAATGGCTTTTAACTTAAAATCACAGCTCATCAGTCTCGTAACATTTTTTCTGGGGAAGACTGTGCACCTGCCTCCTCCTGCTCCACCCTAACCGATTCACCTCCCTGACTGGGGCAACCGGCCTACTTCTCCCTAAACGCTCAGCAGGTTCCAGCGTCCAGATTTCTAACAAGGTCCCTTGGAGAACGCTCGGCCCTACATTTGAAAAAGGCAAAACAAAGAGAAGTGAAGTCCCACCTGTGACAAGCAGAACTTCTCAAACACGTGTGTGTCAACACAGAGAGGAAAAAAAACAAACAAACCACTTTGCCCGAGTGCTACGCTTTGAAAAAGCTGTCGCAGCTCCAAGCACACGTCCCTGCGTGACTGGATCTAGGGGACCCTGCTGTGGTGGGGGGACTGGGCTAGATGAGTTTCCCGGGTCCCCAGTGTTCTGTGATTCAGTTGTACCCTTCCACAGGTGATTTGTTTGCCACCCCTCACTGTGTGATGTCGCTCTGTGGGAGGACGTTTAAGTACATACATCTCAAGTGGACACTGAACGCAGCACGACCAGTAGCTGCTCTTGTAGGGAGGAAGGGGAATAAACAGACCCAACTAAGAGTAACTTTGTATTTGCAGCCCAAGTCAGCAGCGTAAACTGTATCGACAACAGGATAAAAACTACAAGCAAAACACAACATTCCTGAGTCCCCTGGACTGGTCCCCAGAGAATCACTGCAACTCTGACATTGACGATGAATAAACAATCACGAGCTTACTTCTTTCTTACCATTGTAGGTTATCCTCGGTTTTGTCAAGCACATCACGAGATGCAAGTCCATTTCATCAGAAGATACAAATTTTGAACATACAGGGCACTTGAATCCTATGGAAAATAAGGACATGTGAGCACAATAAACCACACTGCAAACACACACAGGCAAGGCAAAGAACTATCCACACATTAGAAGGAAGAAAGAGAAAAATATACAATCTGGCAGCTTTTCAGTTTGGTCTTGACATTTCTTGACGTGAAAATCATTCCCTCAATTTCAAAAGGTGTCAAAGCTGACCACTATTTCTGCAAATGGACCTGTTGCCAGCTGCAAAAACGCTGGCAGCACCTCTGTAACACAAACTTTGCCAAGACCAGCTTGAGACAGGAGCAAGAGGGATCATACAAGACTACTAAAGGAGAACACAGCCACTACAGTCTGAACTTGGGCAGGGACCCCCAATGAACACCTTCATTTTCACCAGGAACAGCACTGAAACTTTAACAAAGGAGCTCAGTTTTCTATCACATCGCACACGCTGCTGGATCTTTTACCAGTCTGGGGCACAGGAAAAACATTAACTCAGTGTTGTTGCCTCACCCTACTGAATCACTAATGTTTCCTGTAGTGCTGAATTTGTTTGACTTCTCCTAGCCAAGCATGACCTTGTTTAGCTTGTGAGGTCACAGCCAGAGGCATTACTGGGTAAAGAATAATTAAGAGAGTCTGGATTGTGATGCAGCTGCATAATAGTCCTTGGCAATATCACTTAATACCTTAGTTTGTGCTACTAGCAAAGACAGCAGTCTTCCAGACAAAGGACAAGATTGGTTGGACAAGTTTTGCAGCCCATGGAGAAGTCTGACCGATTCAGACCTGCTGCATAATGAACACACCAGTGGGAGACACAAAGCCACCAGCAGGGATGCTGATGTGCGACAGCTGTCAAGGAGCAAACCCACAGGACAGCGTATGGCAAAAACACCCAACTCCTTGGCCAGCACAGAGAAACGACGACTTCGTTGCTGCAGGCATGCACAAAGGGCCACTGCACTATCCTTCAACACCCACATCTGGGCCTGCCGATTTAGTTTGTCGCCCCTTACTTCTGCGCTCCTAACCTTGGGAGTCCACAATGAACCAAGTCAGTCCACAATAACAAGACTGTGCACTGCCAACTTCGTGATGCCTGAGAATTATTATCTTCCCTGTTAATTATTACCCAGAGGCAGATCAAGCAACTAACCTGGAGCACCAGACTTGACAGATGTAAGGCACTTCTCTTTCAAGACAATGATTTTTCCTTATTTAGTGCAGCCAACAGGAAGGCAGTCAAAGCAGACAGCGGGTAACACCGATGAAGGACTCAGCAGCAGCAGAACATGCACTGGAAACCACTTCCTGAGAACAAGTACCCTTCTGATTCTTCCTAATTTAGTCATAAGACCAACTAAGATATGAACTACTTATGGCTCTGGCAGGGGGATTGGACCAGATGATCTTTCGAGGTCCCTTCCAATCCCTAATGATTCTGTGACTATCTTACACTTCATCTTAAATATCACTCTGCTCCCCATTTCCCCCCTCCCCTTTCTCCCCAACCCCTATCTTTGCAAGCAGTGACAAGTTAACAAGCACACCATGGCCAAACACATCTTGTGGAAAAAAGCAAGCTGAAAGGTTTCACTGAGCTTTGCCAGTGACCTTTCGGCCACTGTGTGGCCTCCTTGCTCCAGGCTTCACCCCAACATGACTAAGAACTAGCATCGCATCCCTCCCCACACCCAAACCCACCCATAACTGTTTAGCTGGTTTTTCTTCAACAACCGAGCCGGGGCACATTGTGTCTCAACCTTTATGAGCCTCACGCAGCTGATTACTGCCCAGTACAACCCACTAAGATCCGTGCAGGTCCCTCATTTATAGGCTTCCATAAAGGCACAACTGACAGCATGCTTTGAGTGTGAGAAGGCACCTGATTTCCTTACACACTGCAGACTGTGTCCAGCTGTGCCAGAAGGAAGTGTTTGCATTGCAGCAAGTTAACATTTACATTTAGGTTCATGGCTGGTTAAGCACTGGGACAGTCACTGACAGGTTCCCCCTGCTTTCTGGGCAGAATCTTGCTAGCTTATTCCCTAGGGTCATCAGCATAGCTGACTGTGAGTGACAAGTGGCAGTGAAAGCCACCAGTAGGTCTTCAGAAGCACAGCTGAAGTGAACAGTGTCATTAAGGCGGCACAGACCATCCCAGCAATGTGGAACCTCTTCACAGTGAGGGTGACAGAGCGCTGGAAGGGGCTGCCCAGGGTGGGTTGTGGAGTCTCCTTCTCCAGGGGCTTTAAAACCTGCCTGCAAATGTTCCTGTGCAACTTGGTCTAGGTGCTCCTGCTCCAGCAGGGGGATTGGACTGGATGATCTTTTGAGGAGCCTTCCAATCCCTAACGTTCTGTGAAAACTTAAATCCAAACAGAACAGTAGGAAGCATTTGGATAAATAGTAGTAATGATGACTGCAGCAGTAATAGTAGTGTGTTTTACATAAAGCCATGCTCAAAGATTACGAAAAGTGCTCCTGGTTGTTCATCTAGAGTGTTAATTTGAGTGTTTAGCTGCCCCTAAATCTAGTAAGCAGCCTGCACTCCAGCAACATGGCATTTTAGCAGTATGCTGTGGCTTGTCCAGCTGGTATCGGAAGGTACCAGTTCAACAAAACACCAGCACCTCCCTGACAAACCACTCCTGCAGGAACAGACACTAAAGAACCCAAGAAGCACAGCACATCACACTTATGTAAGCCCTAGGGACCAACTCAGCTGCTGTGGTAAAGTCATCTTTGTGTCCAGAGACTGTGGAACTTCACAGCAGAAGAGGCTGGAGCCTGCACCACCTGCTTACACATTTTTCAAGTCCAGGTGACATCTACCCCCTCATTCCTTCACAAAGTTCTGTTGCAATAGCCAGATTGGTCCCTCTTCCCCAAGAGATGCACATGGTGTGCTGTGTGAAGGAAAACAGCCATTTCAACTCCTTAGAAACACCAAAGGACAAATCATTTTTACTACAGGCACAATATTTAACTGTATTTGAATAATAGAAATAATTGAACAGTCGACAATGCCCACAGAAGCCAGCTGAAGGTCCTTGAAAAAAGCCAGTATTCTCCCACCTGTCCTCAAATGAGAAAGCAAGACCTTCCTAACCCCGTGCTTTGTAGAACAATGACCCTATTGTACCACTGCCCAGCTGGCTAACACCACCTACAGCCCGTGTTTGTTTTCACCACCAGTCTCAAGGAACCATTCTGATAACTTCAAGAAAGTTTCGCATGACTTTAACCATCAGCAACAGGTCAAAAACAGCCTGCAAGGGAGGTGGTGAGCAGATCAAGAGAGGTTCTCCTCTCCATCTACTCTGCCCTAGTGAGACCATACCTGGAATCTTGTGTCCAGTTCTGGGACCCTCAGGTCCAGAAGGACACAGAGCTGCTGGAGAGAGTTGAATGCAGAGCCACAGAGATGAAGGGAGGGGAGCATCTCCCTGATAAAGAAAGGCTGAGGGAACTGGGGCTCTTTAGCTTGGAGGAGACTGAGGGGTGACCTCATTAATGTTTATAAATATGTGAAATATGGGTGTCAGGAGGATGGAGCCAGGCTCTGCTCGGTGTCATCTAATGATAGGACAAGGGGCAATGGGTGTCAGCTGGGACATGGAGGTTCCACATGAATATGAGAAGGACCTTCTGATCCCAGTGAGGGTGACAGAGCCCTGGAAGGGGCTGCCCAGGGGGACTGTGGAGTCTCCTTCACTGGAGATGTTTAAAACCCTCCTGGACATGTTCCTGTGCGACTGGATCTCTGGGATCCTGCTGTGGTGGGGGGATTTGACCAGATGATCTTTCAAGGTCCCTTCCAATCCCTCACGTTCTGTGGTTCTGTGACCACTTGCTTTACCAAGTTTTGCAGTTAAACAATGAATTCACCGAGATTTGGACAACAAAGTGCAAGCAGTCATCAGACGAGGTGACATCACCCAAAGTGTCCTCTGAAAAATTCACCTCTAGCTGACTTTTACAACTGCATGCTTAAAAGGCATGGAGACAAATTCTTACTAGCTCCCGTCATCTACTTTCACAACCCTGACTACAATACTGAAAGTCCCTTAAAATCCCATCAACATGGGGGAAAAAAAGTAGCATTACAAAAAAAGAGAGAGAGAGAGAGAGGAAGTTGCAGTACAGCTACTAGAAAAATCCCAAGGTGGCAGAGACAGACAGGAACAGCTAACCCTGTGGAATTAGCAGTCTGTCTGCACCAGCTTCAACCCCTACTGCTATCTAACTGCCTTGGCTGGCAAACATCAGACTGTTTATTCTGCAGCGCACTGCACAGCAAAGCAAAGAAGAATCATCCAACCCAAAGTCCTGGATCTCTACAACTTCTGCAAAGTTGTGCGGGCACTCATTCTGGAATATGTGCTTTGTGATGGGGAAAATAAAAGGCAAGAGCTTCTAGGTAGTGCAGTGCAGAGTCACCGCGCCTAAAGGAAACTCAAAGCGCAGTCAGCTTGCTCAGAAGAGGGGGTGAGCCTTTTGGTCAACGTGAAGCAGTTGGAGCAAGGAGTACCTACGAACACAACCCGTGCAGCGCAGAAGGCTGCATCAGCCTGATTAGAGCACGCCAAAACCAACCTGCAAGTGTGGTACCAGCTGTTTGTATAACGTAAAAATCCAATGCAACAGTATTTAAGTTGTACTGTTGTGTTTTCAAGTAAGATGGATATATATGCATCTTGGTTTACATTAAAAGAAGTCATAAGAAAAGAGGAATCCTTGCATAAACATACCTGTCTGAAAGGCATTTGACAATAAGAAGGCTGGCAAACACTGCTTATGTGGTTCCACTTGTTCCTAGGTACTTAGAAAAGTCAGTACAGCCAGTCTGGAGGCACAGCAGTCGGTAAACACAGTGGTACGAGGGGCTATGCAAGAATGCTGTCTATGAAACGATTCTATCCTGGTTTAGATCACTCCAAAACACCACAAATCATCCTCCCCCCCCCCAATCAACAAAAAAGATCACACATAGTCAGAGAAACACGTCAGAAAGGACCTGAAGAGGTCACCATGTCTATCCCATACTGGGAAACTGGGTCAAATGTACTTAGATGATTTAATCTGCCCTTTACAAGCAACTAGTGAAAGATTTTACAGACATCCTGGACAATCTACAGCACTGCTCAGCTATTACTAGGGAGTGAAAGTGTTCCCTGATCTCTAATTTCAGAGCCTAGCTTACAAAATAAGTTGATTGTTCCTTATGGAAAAAGTTGGTGACTGTCCTCTGTGTAAAAAACTAGACTCACACTGGGAAATGCGTGCCTTCATCTTCTTAGCCTAGCCTGAAACCACAAAGGAGTGACTCTCATCTTTCCGCACAAGCCCTGAGGCCTGGACCTTGTAGTCCAGAGGGCAGCAACAGCAATATGTCCAACCTGAACATATCACATTGCCAAGAGCTGGGCAGGTCTCTCAGGCCAAGACTTCACAAGTCTGACACAGAAATTAATGGTTACCTGTCACACTGTTCTGTCACATCAGGTGTTGAACATCCCCCTGCTTTCTCACCCAGACCACATTCTCTAGGTTTGCTAATATAAACCAGAAAGGCATAAACATTCATTAAAGTCTAAGTACTTGTTCCACTTCTTCCTTGTACATGCTACTGTGTCGAGCACTATGGACTGAGACTGTGAGAACAGCAGGAAAACAGACTGAAGCCATTCAGATTCTCCGTCAAGTACAACAGTCCCAGTCAAGTCAAACTTCAGTTGACACAAGAGCCGAGGAACAGATTTGTAGAACTTAAAGGAGAAAAGGCTCACGACTGTTAGTTCTTTGGCCACAGTATTCTCTCTTCTCATCAGACAGCTGAAGTGCAAAGACAGAATGAGCAATTCCTTAAGCCCAAACCCATGAAAGCTCTGTGCATGAAAGAATATTGCTTTCACACAGCTCACATCTTCCCTAGCAAGTCTACCCTTTACCATCACAGGACTACGAATTTAGCTCCATGCTAAATTCGACACCAGAGCACTGACACCTTAAAAATGTCTAAGGTAGAAGATTTAAAAAACTCAGAATGTTACTAACTCCCAGGGACCCCTCTGCAGGAGAATTTCTAGGTGCTAGAGCTCCCGATACAACAGGCTACTTCGCTAAAGCCTCCCATTTTATGCGCAGAAGCTTTTTGTTAGGGACAAAGCCCCTTGGCAAACAAATTACATCTAGTTGTCTAGCTTCCAGCCTTCCTTATGCTGTCAGCAGCCTGAGCTGGGAGAATGCTATGGATAGATTTCTGGAGATAAAGAGAAATAAATACTCTCCTCAATTAGGGAGAGAATAGGAAATAAAACAGGAACAAGGAACATAACACAAACATGCCAAACTTTGTGTGAGTCAGGATAGACATAACTAACTTCTCAGCACTCCCTAGAGCAACCCTCTAGGGGGGTTTTCATCTCCCCACTTTTGTGCCATAAAAGCAAGGGATTTTCTCTTGTACTTTCCAATGTAAAGCACCCACACCACTCAGCAGGAAAGGGGTACATACGAGTAACAAAACAAACCTGAAACTCATTTTAGTTAAGGAGCTCATGCATTAATTACAGAAGACATGTTTGGATAATAAATCATCTCCTAAGCAAAATTTAGGAAAGACAATCTTACTACAATCTTACTACAAGACTTCTTTAGATCCCTTCATCTTGGGAACTGGAAAGTGAGATCTTCAGTAGCAACCACTGAAAAACAGTGCAGCACAGAATGAAGATGAGAAATCAAACACGACACACCTTCTCATTCAAAAATAAATTCTTTATCAATGCACAGCTTCTGATGTGTAACACCAGCGTAAACGTACCATGTGATAATGGTTGTAACTGACAACAGGTGCACAAGTTGAGAAAGAGAAGAATAATAAATGCAACCACTGGAAAAAGAGAGGAAAAAATGCCCCGTGCTTACATCCCTTGCAGATCAGGAGATGAAATTACAGGAGGAGAAGACCTGTGCAGAAGCTGATCCCATGCCTTAATACAAAACCAGGATCTGCTGGAATCACAGGAACAGCCTATATTGTACAAGTGTCATCTTAGCCTGATACAATCACTGCACAAAGCGAGGAGGAAAGACCTTCTCAGCCACACCTTTGTTTGTGGGTGGGTGTTAGCCCCATCCCATCATCCACAGCAATCCACAGTCGAGGTACATGAGAGACTGCTCAAGTGTCTTTCATCCAAACTCCTAGAGTCTGCATTCTGATAAGACCCAAACAAGAACAGTTCCTCAAGTGACCTGTAAGCTATTACTTTTCCTGTGTGACTTGATCTAGGTGATTTTGCTGTGGCAGGGGGATTGGACTAGATGACCTTTCGAGGTCCCTTCCCATCCCTGATGTTCTGTGATTCTGTAATTCACTCTAACTTACTACTGTATTAACTGCATTCAGACGTGTCGCTCCCCTATCAGTGAAGTCCCATATCACAAGTTTCTCAGTGGAACAGGAGCAGCAGGGCAGACAACTGTGACTATAAGCTGGGAGTTGCACTTGGTAGATTTAAAGGCAAGAGCAACCTTCAGTTGTTCACCTAAGAAAGGCTCCACCCACACCTTGAATCCAGATGATCTTAGATTTCAGCTTATATGTTTGAGAAGTGTATTTTCAACTAGCGACTACAGCCTCCACGTGAAACAAGACTTTCCTCAGAAGAACACCACCAACGTTCATAGTATCTTACCAAAAGGAGAGAGGCAGGGGAGAGAACTCAAGAGAGAAATCAAGGGAATGCTTTCTCTCTCATTCATGTTGGTGTAATGACTTTATTCCAAAATCTGAATCGTGGGCAAAGGAAAGAAACTTTTCCTCTCTCTCCATCAGAGATAAGAGCAAGATACCTGTCCGGCCTCCCGGGCTGGAGTAACATCAGTAGTATGAGCAGCATCTTGCCCTATCACCGTTTCAGATACTTCTGTACACAAGCAACACGGGCTGTTGCTTGGAGAAATCTCACGGAGCTGTGTGAAGGCCAAAGTTGCCTGAATACACAGTTAAGGCAGGCCAGACACACTCTGGAGTCCAACCAACTAGCTTGTTCAGAAAGCGCGTAGCCAGAAAGTACGGCCAGCTGTTTGGGACATGTTATTGACACAAGATTAACCTGTCAAACAAGCTTGGCTTCTTCATGACAAATAACTCCCTGCGTGTCAGCTTGGAGACTTGAAAGCTTTACACACATGAAAGCCTTAAAACTCTTGATAGATATTGCCTATTGCCGTTAACAACTCGCCTATCGTAATTTGAGGAGGAATACTTCTTCTCTCTCATTGCCAACCTCTCCTGGAGCTATACTTCATTTTCTTTCTTCCTTCATTTTCCTACTCCCTCAATTTTTTGGAAGTTGTGGAAGGTGTTCCACTGCCAGAAGTAGGCTCTTCTGGATTAACTGAGCAATTTGGCAAGACAGCTACACATTTTTCAGTACAGGAGACCAGTTTGTCTACACTCTCCTTCCCTCCTTCATACTGTCAATGAAGTCACTGCTTTCAAAAATATACAGAGGTTAAAGTTTCCATTAGAAATCACATTATTAGCAGGAAGCAATGGGAGAGCTGCTCCAAGACCAGTCCAAGACCAGAAGAAAGAATGAAGTCCTACTTCACAGACAAATATCTTGAAAACTGGTACTGTACAACGCAACAGATCTGATTAAGATTACATGAAGCATGATAAGAGAGGAGAGGGTGGCTACACCATGCGGAGAGTCTACTTAGCGAGAGCTAAAAGGGAAGAGGTATGATGCGAAACGGCTGAGTAATGGCTGACAAGGATGACTAACTGAACAGGTGAAACGGAACATCTTGTGGGACCAGAGGTCTTCTGAGCAAACCGACCAAAATGCAAGGAGGGCTTACAAAAGAAACAAAAGAAATGGGAGAGACAAAGTAAACACTGCACTTGAATTGCAGCAGACAGGAACAATGGAGCAAGCTCCAGGAGAAGGCAGCATCTTAGAAGACAGCACAGATAAGGATGCTGCTTGAAAACATGCAGAAGACAAAGTCTCTCAGAGATAATCTGAAAACTATTACTTTACTACACAGACAAGGCAGTAATGGAGACCTGAGAAAGCACAGCACTTACAGACAACTGGTCTGTTGTCTACAAAGTTTTCACCAGAGTAAGTGAGGGAAAAAAAAAAAAGAGTCGTCCCCACTGAGGCAAAACTTTGTAAAGTCTGATTGAGTTGAAATACTTACCCACAACCTACTTGTTCCTGCAGAAAGAGAGGTAGCAGTGACAAAGAAAAAAGGGGAAAACCAATCAATGTCAAAAAAGTCAGAGTACAAAATATTAAAGATTACAACTGGAAAGAATATATGGAAATAAAAAGGTAAATTATTACGTGGGGATCTTTGCAGGAGGTTCAATATTAATTCCAAACATAACACTCCATTTTTTGACTGCACCGTTAATCATGTATCACAAGGAGTTAAAATTCCATTTAGCAACCAGCACAACACAAAATTACACCTATCAAAAATACAGTTTCAGGAAAGTACTTGTTTCAAAGCATAACTGTTTTCTTATGCTTTTCCTTTCATTCTTCCATCACATTTCCAAGAATTTTTATTACCTACACAAAAGAGCAGACCTTCCTGAGTTGTCATGTGGCAGGGGGATTGGACTAGATGATCTTTCGAGGTCCCTTCACATCTCTAACGTCATGTGATTCTACTACAGATTTTCCCTCTCTAGCTCTCAAAACAGCCCTCCTCCCCAGAGGACATCCATTTCTTAACTCTGCAGGGAAACATCTAGCCTGTGGACTGATTTACTTTCATTCACTTGTGTGGACTACTGAAGGGACTAGGATGCAGGTTCACAAGAAGTCAGACAAATCTCCTCCTCTGGAGACATTTCAAACCCACCTGGCCATGTTCCTGTGCGACCGGATCTAGGGGATCCTGCTCTGGTGGGGGATTGGACTGGATGATCTTTCGAGGCCCTTTCCAATCCCCGATGTTCTGTGATTCTGTAACTCAGGAGAATCTTGCAAAATGGGAAGAACACTAAGGCTTACAAAAAGCCTTTCTACATCATTAAATCCTTCAGTGTTAACAGAATTACGTGCAAATTTCAACAAACTGCCTCCGTGTTTCATCAAGTGCGAGTGATACTATCTATGCATCGGGTTCAGGTTTGCACAAGTTTCTAAGACTGAACCTATCAGCAACATTTGGGCACGTCCCAGAGTAAAGAACACACAGAAAATGCCTAACAGGAAGAAAAGGAAAGGAGATGCATAATTGCTCTAGAAGAAGACAGAAATTAACACAGAAAGAAATAACCTCAGCAACCAAGTTCTCTTAGATTTTCTTTAGCTTTTAATGGTAATAATTATCTACTGACTTACACCCTTTAAATGTACCAACAGTGACAGATTCATCTACGTTTAGTCTTCTACCTGTGTTTATAAAAGAGTGCATAGCACTACTAAGAAATATTCTGAGTATGATCTTTCAAGGTCCCTTCCAATCCCTGACGTTCTGTGATTCTGTGACACCATTCCCATTTTCAGCGACCTCTGTAGAGAATGCTACCGAGTATTTTCTACTTTTCCCTGCACAAGGCTGCTGCACTGCTCTAGCTGGCAAATTATTGAGAAATTTTATTAAGTAGTTATTTTCAGCATCTACATTTAGAACTGAAGCATCTTACTTAATCAGGTCATGCTGTTAAGACGCTCACGTGCGTACATGCACAGAGCACAGACTGTAAGTTTTAATTGGGATGTACAATTGGAATAAATTAGTTTAAATTATATTTTGACTTTTCAGCAGTTTGGAAAATGACATGGCAACTCCAATGCTTTTACTTACCCAATTAGAGCTTTTATGTAAACAAGCATGCTTTCATTTTGCTTTACTCATCTGTAATGCTACTGAAGGTAAGAGAACCAGCAATTACTTCAGCAGCAGGATTTGATCTTCATTGTTGAAACAAACTCATGATAATAAGCATTAGACATAAAAAGGAGATGCTCTCTAGAATCTGTCTGAACTTCATATGGAACTGCAACCTGCTAGTAAGTTCTATTTTAATAAGAAAGGGGTGTTTGGGGTAGTTTTTAGCATGAAATACCCAGTGCCAGTATGATTGGAGAGACAAATTTCTACCTGTTTTCCCTAGCACCCTTTAATTCTAGATTGAAAGAATCCACAACTTCCAAAAGCTTTTGTTCTGTGAAAGAAATGGCAGTTCTGGAAAGGCACTTTCAGTTAAACCAAATAGAATGTTTTCCTTTTCCTCCTGAAATTCTTCTTACTTCTTCCAGGAAGGAGAGAATGTAGGAGGTGCATGCAGCTGCCTTTTTCATATGTTTAGTAGGATAATGAGTAAAGCTGCTGCAGTTCTTACAGATGCTAGTGTGGTGTAATGCTGTGGTCATGTCCCAAAAGGTCCTCAGCATAAGAAGGAAATAATTTACTCAGAATTCCCATCCCTAAGGAACATCCTGCAAGATATTTGTAAAAAGATAATGGTAAGTAGGAAAATAAAAAGCCACACTACCTTAAATAAACTGCGCTTAACAATAGCGAAACAATATTCAAACCACACAGCTCTCTGCAGCAGGGTCATAAAAAGAAGGGGAAAAGGTCAATGAAGTATTTACATACCCCATTTTCACACATGAATCAAAGTATTACTGTGTTTTCCATCTTGGCTCTGAAAGTTATTACATTAAATTGAATATTTACATGTGTTGTTCTTTTCTCTCCAAGCAATAGATTGATCTCATCTTGTTGCCTCAGCATTACTGGATGCAAAACTACTCTTTTCCAAAAGCAAACGCTTCAGAATAACACCTTCCAGATTTTAACCTCTTGTCAAGAAAATCCTGGAAATAATATTTCAAAAGGTTAATCTTTCAGTGAGCCTCCTGCTGCTCGGGGTGTCTACTATTAATTCAAAACATATCGGAAATTTCTCCAGGTTTTTAAACATTTATGGTCAAATACTTTAATAATGTCACTTTAAAAAAACAGTGCTACATAGCATCAAAGAAAACTGGACAGTGTGATAACAAAAAGGATCTCCACAACCTGCTTTTTGTTTTTCTACTTCCACTTACTAGAAGGAACCAAGCAGGGGAGTCCAGCTGAAACTACAAGGCCAGCAAAATGTTTAGCAGAAACTGAGAACTACCTCCAGAAAGTCCTCAAACCACATGGAAAAAAAACAACAGAGATGAAACTAAGAACAAGGAAGCCAGCTTACCAAGGTTTGGGAAAGCTATGACAAAAAGAAAATCTATTTTCTAGGATAAAAGTGACCAAACAGATGAAGACTGAACTTCTGAAACTCAGAAGGCTTCACAAAAAAAGAACCAAGACAAAAGAACTGTAGGTGTAGGATTAAAGTGGAGTTATGAGAAATCCTGGCGGGGGGGGAAGGCTACCGGGTGTAGTCTGGAGGCTGTCAGCGCTGCCGGCAGCAGCCCAGGGACGCCGGGCGAGCCCGGCTCCATCCCAAGCTCGGGACAGCTTTAGGCTCAGCTCAGCAGCCCGGGCGGGAGGCAGGGCCGGAGCTGTCCCGCCCTGGTGCTGAACAGCTCTGCCGGGCTCTGCCTCGGGGCTTCTGCAAGGCACCCCCGAGCCACCTCTGATCTCTAGTCTTTCATTCCGAACATCAAGAGCAAGGCTTCTTGTTTTCGAGCACCCTGTGTGAGCTGGGAAAGGACCACGTTCAAATACTGAGGTTCCACATAAACATGGGAAGGAACTTCTTCATGGTGAGGGTGACAGAGCCCTGGAAGGGGCCGCCCAGGGAGGTTGTGGAGTCTCCTTCTCTGGAGACGTTTAAAACCTGCCTGGCCATGTTCCTGTGTGACTTGGTCTAGGTGATCCTGCTGTGGCAGGGTGACTGAACTAGATGATCTCTTGAGGTCCCTTCTAGTCCCTGATGTTCTGTGACTCTGTGATCAAGGAAAGGCTCTCAATAAGACTGCTTGCACGCTAAAGCTAACCAAGTTCTACAACTGAGAATAGGCTGCCAACAGACACAGCTGGTAAACATCCCAAATCCATGACGGGAACAGGAAGAAAAATGAATGTCCCTAGAGGTGTAGCACTTGGTAAAGCATTCTGCATGGTACAAATATTACAGCTAAGTAAAACCAGAGGTGCTTAACCACTTGCAACCATTTAACAGCCCTCCTCATATCGACAAGTCATACATCCCTTTTGCATACTTAACCTTCACACTTAGGTATTTGTTGAGCAAAACGAGCTGAACAGCTGGTGGAATGGCAGAGATGGAGGGAACAACCTGCAGACAGTGAAATCTATGAACCACTTCTCCACTTCAGATGGAAGTGCACTTCCAGCACATTTCGACACAGATCCACTTCATTTTTGGATGCTCTTGGCTACTTCTGGCTTTGCTTTATTATGAATATAACACCAGGATAAGGCACAAAATCTGTATTAGTGTTTTCATCAGTAAATTAAAATTCAGCTAAAACAGAGGTCAGTATCATCGACCAACCACTAAAAACCAGGCAACAGCCACAGATATGAGCATACTTTGCAGACAAAGGTTGCCACGTCCATTATAGCAAATATAAGGCAAGACTTCTTATTGATAAAGGCTGCCTTTTCTAGCACTAAAAGCAAAGATCGCAGCAGAGGTCCTGGATTTTTTTTTGCTCTGTCACTTAACAATCAATAATTTTTAAAATTCAAATATTTAACAAGTTTTTTAAAGCTTTATCCAGCCAGTGGTCAAAAATACATTGATCAGAAATTACAGCTAACCAATGACAAGCCTTGGAGAGGCACTGCGGAGGGTAAGAAGGAGAATAACCTGGGATGAACACATCACCCCCCAACACCTGCACAACACAACCACATGACTTGTCTTAGCCTTTTTACTTCTTTGTTCACAGCAGAACTAGTCCTACATTTGGAGGGAACACTTCCTCCACTCCTTACTTGTATGCTGTCACTGAATTTTGGTTTTATCGGAAACATGAAAACCAAAGTCTATTCTAGCAGCACACAGCTTATTATGCTAGCGATGGAATCTGTACTTCCTCAAACCTACATGTTTCTTTCAGTATTCACAGATTCATAGAATACCAGGTTGGAAAGAGCCTCAAGGATCATCTAGTCCAACCTACCCAGCTAAAAATATAGCTTAAATTAGATGTGCCAGCAGCCTGTCAAGCTGAGTCTGAAAACTGTCCAATGTAAGACAATCAACCACTTCCCTTGGGAAATCATTCCAATATTTAATCATCCTAACAGCAAAGAATTTTCTTCTAGACTCCAAGCAGAATCTCCCAGAGAATAACTTATAGCCATCACCCATTGTCTTTTCCATAGGACTCTGTCTAAAAAGGAAGTCACCATCTTCTTGGTAGCCACCCTTTAGGTACTGGGACATGGTGATAGTGTCTCCCCTAAGCCTTCACTTCAAGGCTGAAAACATCCATCTTTCTCAGCCTTTCCTCATAGGACAGGTCTTCCAGCCCTCTTATATTCCTCATGGTCCTTCTCTGGACCCTTTCCAACCTGTCCACACCTCTTTTGTACAGTGGGGACCAAAACTGTACAGAGTCCTCAAGGTGTGGTCTAACCAGCACCGACTAGAGCAGGACAATGGCTTATTTCAGCGGTTGATGCTCTTGGGCTCCTCAGGGCTCCATTCTCCCACTTACTCAAGTATCTCCAGTTTTCTCAGCAGCAAAATGACAGTTTCTCCTCCTGGTGTTCAGGGGATCAAAGATGGCAGCAGAGGCATGCCTGGCCATGTGGTGAGCACACAATGGTGGCAGCAGCATGGCGAAGTCAGCAGGGACCTCTGCCATCCCCTTCCAGGCATTCCAGGCTTTCCCTCTTCAAGGTTAGTTCACCTGCTCCAACAACTCCAGCCTTGTGGTGCTTGGTGTAGCTCTATTTCACTTGGCACCGGTGGTTCTTGCTGTGCCCACCTGCGCGGGCGGGGGAAAGGCTTTCTGCCGGCAGAGCTCCATAACTCTAGCCACAGATGAAACGTGCTGCCACTGTGCTCGGCTGCAGCCAGAGCTGGCTCCAGGCAGGCAGGACTGGAACTGCTCTGACCCATTCTATGGGCTGTGTCCCAGCCCTGGCACAGGCCCACAGGGTCTGAACTGGCTGCTCTGCAGGGCTCCAGGAGAAAGAGTCACTGCTCATCCTCGAGCAGTGTCTTTTATCTGGGTCCACTTTAGATGGGAATGCCCCTGACACTTCCCTCTAAACCAGCCACAAACTCCCTTTCAAAGGCCTCCCTACTGAAATCTTCCGGAGGCTTCTGTCTACACAAATGGCCCAGAATAACCTAGGCCTATGGCTGAGCAGTGGCAAAAAAGTGCTGTCTGGGGTGAGAAGTTTCTTTCTGCCTCCTTTACAGTCTACAATGCAAGATAGTATTTTGGGAAAATAAAAGGAAAGTAAAGGCGACGCCAAAGTCTTATTTTCTTCCTAATCCAAAACACCCACTAAGACCCTCAGGTCCCTTTCCACAGTGCTGCTCTCAAGCCAGGTGGCTCCCAGTCTGAGCTGCATTCCTGGCTTATGTATTCCTGGGTGCAAGACCCAACATTTTTCTTTGCTGAACCTCACACTATTTGCACTTGCCCACTCATTAAAGCTTGTCTAGCTCTTCCTGGAGGGTGGCTTGAAGCACCAACTTCTCTACTTATTTTTATGTCATCCAGGTTGTGAAGGTGCTCTTAACACCACCACCCAAATCTCTAATGAAGATATCACATTCAGTATTATGTCAAAAGCATTTAAACACGTTGATTTTTCACATCCCTGGTGATGAAGCAGCCCAGTACCCACCTGTCTTTGAAAATGTTATCGCTTACAAAACACACAAGTTCAGGTACATCAGACATGTGTAGACAAGCTGAGGCTGAGCTGTAGCCAACACAGAATTAAAGGTAACTGAAAAGAGAAACAATTCAGTCCTCCAGAAGCAAGGCGGTGCCTTTACACTTGTCGCCTGGTACTCAAGTGAGAGGACAGCTGCGTTAGACATTCAAAGGCTGTTTCTTTGTCAGCGTGCAGCCCTTTTACATGTGTGCATGTCATGCTGCTTTCACCCACATGCTGCTCTAGTAGGCCACTCTGCAGCCAGCTGCGTGGGTGGAACAGGTATTTGATTCCTTTACCATCTAGGATTCTTGGCAGGGCCTAAGCTTTGTGAAAGACTACTGCCACCAGGCCAGTCTAAATTTCATTATAAAATAAATGCTCCTAAGATTCCCAAACAAGTCTCTGTGTGTGCAGGCAGTCTGCAGCAAGCACTTCTAAGCAGACTGTTCTTTTGCTGCACATGGAAAAACTTCACTCCCGAGTTCTAAAATTCTTTCGCAAAGGCCACATCTGTTAGCAGACACTGAGTTTTTTATTTTAGCAGCACAGAACTGCATTTAGGTTATACTCTATGCAATTGAGCAAGAACTCATCCTTCATTTTTTGTGTCAGATTCAATACCCAAAGAGAAATTCAACTGCATTTTAATAAAACATGGGTCCCTTCCCTTTTGGCACTGAGTACTAGTAATTTAAAATCTGTGGCAAGTGCCTTAACCTTATTTCAACTCAAGCAAACGTATATAAACCTATACTTCATGAAAAAAAGCCCCAACACTCCCAGAAGAATCTTAACTGAAGCTTCATTTTTCTCCACAGAATAGCCTTTATGCACGTTCAGGCAGCTTGCTTCTACTGACAGAACAAAGAACGTCATTTACTAGTATCAACATGAGCGCAGATGCTCTACTAACTTTTCAGATCCAGAAGCTCTACCTTTAGATTTTAGAACCATAATGAAACCTCATTAATGTTGATAAATATGTGAGGGGCAGGTGTCAGGAACGTGGAGCCAGGCTCTTCACAGTGTCATCTAGTGATAGGACAAGGGGCAATGGGTATCAGCTGGAACAGAGGAGGTTCCATATTAATATGAGAAGGACCTTCTTCCCAGTGAGGGTGACAGAGCCCTGGAACAGGCTGCCCAGGGGGGTTGTGGAGTCTCCTTCTCTGGAGACGTTTAAAACCCACCTGGATGTGTTCCTGTGTGACTTGGTCTAGGTGATCCTGCTGTGGTAGGGGAATTGGACTAGAAGATCTTCCAAGGCACCTTCCAATCCCAAGTGTTCTGTGATTCTGTGAAACTGCCATATATATCAATCCAACGTAGGGACTAACTACAGTACGAAGTGTTTTGGAACACCACTAGTTTTAAAAGCCACTTACAAATGAAATGTTGCTAAATAAGTGCTTTCACATAAATCAAAACAGCTTGCTTTTCCTTGCCAGTGTTCCTAGGTGAATTAATGTAAGTCACCACGAGACACGCAAAGTGCATGCCAGACAAGAGCTCGGTATTTATAGCACACTAGGTCAGTCAGCAAACAGAATCTACTAAAAATACCCACAATGGCACGCAGCACACCCATCCTTTGGGGATTATCCACAAGCTGTGGCGGTCTGCTTTTTAGACAGAATACACAAGGAAGAGAACATTCAGGTAGGTTCGTTCCTAAGACAATGAGGAGTTGAATCCCACACAACACTCCGTATTCTGTTTGGCAGGCAGGCAGACATCCTGAGTCCTATGAGATTTTCCTGTGTGCATGGTCTCTCCAGGTCAGTACTATGCAATTTCTACACAGAAACAAGAAGCATGTCCTCAGTGAAAAGGAGAACCATGCTCATGGTTAGCAGATAAAGAGAGGTTCTCCTCCCCCTCTACTCTGCACTGGTGAGACCACATCTGTCATCTTCTGTCCAGTTCTGGGACCCTCAGGCCCAGAAGGGCACAGAACTGCTGGAGAGAGTCCAGTGCAGAGCCACAGAGATGACGAAGGGAGTGAAGCATCTCCCTTATGAGGAAAGGCTGAGGGAGCTGGGGCTCTGTAGCTTGGAGAAAAGAAGACTGAGGGGTGACCTCATTTGTGTTGGTAAGTATGTGAAGGGTGGGTGTCAGGAGGATGGAACCAGGCTCTGCTCAGTGCCATCTAATGATAGGACAATGGGTAATGGGTGTCAGCTGGAACAGAGGAGGTCCCACATCAATATGAGAAGGAACTTCTTCCCTGTGAGGGTGACAGAGCCCTGGAAGGGGCTGCCCTTCCATTGTGCAGTCTCCTTCTCTGGAGGCATTTACAACCTGCCTGGATATGTTCCTGTGTGACTGGATCCTGCTCTTGCAGGGTGACTGGACGAGATGATCTTTCGAGGTCCCTTGCAATCCTTAATGTTCTGTGATTCTAAGGCTTCCCCCCTAATTTCTGCGAGCATCAGGAATTGGAAGCCAACCAAACCACCTACATCAAATATCTCCAGATGCCAAGGCATCTTGATGAAAGTCACAGTGATGATTTACAAAAGAAAGGTGGCCTTAGAAACACATGTACTTGTTTAGGAAAGTACCTTTTCTTTACACAGGTTCAACACCTGCAAGAACATGTTCCCTTACCACAGAAAATGAAGACCATCTGTAGTAGCAACCACATGCCTCTCCTGAAAATACATAAGCCATTGATGAGCAGTAGACAGATTGCAGAAAAAGCTTGAAAAGAACATAAATGTAGTTAATACATCTGCAAGTAGCAGAAAAATCTACCCCAAAATCCTCATTATTCAAAAATAAGAAGTTTCAAGACTAAGACAGCAAATCAAGAACATTTATGTGATGAAGTCTTCCAAGAGCAGCTGGCGAGAAGAGGAGAGGAGAATGTACCCAAATAGATGGGCAGCCAAAATGTTTTTAAGAGAGTTATTCATTTCTGTCAGTGACAAAAGGCTTTCTTTACAATACAGAGAACTTAGGGGGTTGTTGGAGACTAGTGAGACAACACGAGGAGAGGCACACTGTCAGGATATCAGAGCTGGACAGATACTCAGAAGACATTAAAGAAGAAGGGCTTTGTTTGAACTGGCACTGCAGAGGCTCCATCAGGTACTACTGCAGTCTTGATAGCCAAAAGAAATACTTCTATATGCCATGGCAATTAGGCAGTTTCTTTTTCTTCAGACCATTACCTGCTTATATTTCTTTCCGAAATGCAGTGCTGCCATTTCTCTTATTTGGCTTCTAAGCCCTTTTGCTTACCAGGCAGGAGGAGGAGAAAAAGAGGTCCTTCAAAGATTCTCTGTCACTCACCCCAGTCTTTACTCCAGTGCCTCAAGCCCCTCTCTCATCATCAGACAGAATAAAGAACTGATATGGAAATTTGCAACGCTTCTGCTATCTTCAGCTGAATTTTTACATATTATTCTCTAAGATATTGTTAAAGACCAAAAAAAAAAAAGCATTTAAAGGCTTTATTCTTGCCTTATAACAAGACTCCCAAGAAAAGACTTAAATGTCAGAACTTATACCATGAAGAAACCATCCTCCCTTTTGTGACCCCTCAGAAAAAGGATCACAAACGTGAAGTGGGTTCTGTAAGCTCCTCAGAGTTGATGGAAGTAACACATCAGCAGTTACCCCACGCAAAGAAAACTTCAAAAAGACGGTCAGCTTTTAGCTGAGCCAACTGAGAAAAACAAGCTGTGTGGTACCTAGAGCAGTGGTTTTGCTGCAGTGCTGAGGGTCGAGGTGGGAATACCTACTGCCTAGAAACACAGTGGAAAAACTAACTGTGCATCTGAGGGCCAACTTTTCTACGTGATGTCCTTAACAGAAAGCAAAAATATTTAGTTTGGGCTTGGGCAAGAAGGGAAGTCTCATTTACTGAGGAACATGGTGGGAAACTACTGGTCAAAATTCCTAGTACCAGCATCACACATGGAAGGCAGCTGGAGTCTGGTGCTGTACTGCAAGAAAGTGACAGCTTGAACCTCATGTCCCTTGAATCTGGGAGTGCCACTGGATCTTACAGAATCTGGGTCTCACTCTGCTTCATGCTTTAAGCCCATTTCAGGCTTGCTCACAACACAATGTTAAACATCCATATATATATATATACAGAGAGAGAGAGCACGCTTTTCTTTTGGGAGACCAAGGCCACAGTTACTGGGTGAACTGACCTCTTCCTGCGATGAGACCCAAGGCTATGCAGCAGCATTTACTTTGTTGTGCTTTGATCACCGTGGTGCACTAGCCTGAGGTCAGACAGGAACATCAGACCCTCACAGTCAGAAAGGCTGCTGTTGCTACAGCTCCTGTTACAAGAACACTGGAGTATCTGATCATGCTTCCCAATACATTAACATACAACACATTTATCTTCTCACTCCCAAGGCCTACTAACAAGTGCAGTATGGATTTAAGTAAATTAGAATGAATATTCAGGCACTACTCCAGCACACAAAGCTGCTCAGTAAAAGTGACAAGAGAGTATAACTCACTAACATTAAACTAATTACAGTAATTTAACAAATGCAACACCCACATAAACACTTGGAGATCGAGTTCACCTTATGGAAGTTATTCTTGTTCCTCTTTTTTTATTGTAATTCTCAGAGAACCGCTGCGGTAATCCTCAAAATTAATTTCAGCAGTTTTCGAGATAAAAAGAAACAATTTTGCTTAATTTGCAAGTTACAAAACAAGGGAGGGGATCTGAAGCCTGCTTATGGTACACAAGCTAAGTGCCAGATACCACACCTAGACAAGCTTGAGCTAGTTACCATCAGCACAAAAACAATGCTTCAAGTTATTTTTCACCACGCTGATGCTATAACTGTGCCATCTCCAAGCACAGTCTCCATCTCTGGAGATGTTTACAACCTGCCTGGCTGTGTTCCTGTGCGACTTGGTCTAGGTGATCCTGCTGTGGCAGGGAGAATGGTCTAGATGATCTTTCAAGGTCCCTTCCAAACCCTAATGTTCTGTGGTTAATGGGGCTGCTCATTCCAAGCTCTTAGTTGCTACAAGAGCTGAAGAAAATGTGGAAGCACGCAACTAAGTAAGAATGCCAACAGTCACTGTGATGTGGTGTAACCCTCACTGTATCACACAGTATTTAAGTTACAAAGATGATTTATAGTTCAGGTGAGGCCTTCTACACAGGCACAGCAGTATTATGATTAAGCAGTTATTCAACCTGATGAGAGATTTCTAGGAGAGGAAAAAGCAAGTACATTCATACTTGCTACTCAAACCCTAAATATACAGTGGGCTTTATTAGCTGGTAGATGAAGAGCAAGTACCCCTCCTGGAGCTCTTCCACCCCAGGGAAAGCCCTCATTTCAGCCTACATCCTCCTTATCAGGCCAGCTCCTGAGATTTGCAGAAGACACAATATGGTCTAGTGCAGCAATAAATAATTACTATGCACCACAGAAAATTATCCTGAAGAGACCTTCCTGCATCTGAATAAACAGTTTCCTAGGTTACTGATCCTCGTCACTGCACTTATACTTAATCCAGTCCCGCCTTGTAGCAAGGCAGGTTACATGCCAACGCTTAAGCAAGGAGAAAAGAAGAAAGTTTTACCTTTGAGCAACAACTAGCTACACATTTTAATCATTCCCTCACAGGCAATACAATCTGTACAACACTCCATGGTCGATCATCCTCCCATCCTTAAAGAAATGCACGCACCTTCTTCCTCCATGAGCTACACGGATGGTGTAACAAGGAGCGTGCTTGTAACAAAGCAGCTCTGTTGAGCAGTCAGGTCCTATGAGAAGAGTCAAGCATTCTTTCTACATCCCTTTACCATAACATGGTTCGACAGCTTTGTGTTAATGTTCAGCCACTGGGTTGGGAAGAGAGTTTTAGACACAGGAGGTAACAGCTGTGTTCTCTTCAGGTCAGCACACCAACACCACAGAGGCCTCAGGCCATGTGACAGAAACCCGCGCACCCTACAGGGTTCAGCAAAGAGAGCTCTGCTTTGACTTAAAGAGCGCTGGCTTTACAGGAAAGAAAAAACCTCAGCCTGCTACAAATCGTATTTACAAACAGAATAAGTAGGATACAGAAACGTAGGAATTGTACAGTAGTCTCCTCTTTCCCAAAAGCTGCTTTGTGGGGAAGTTGGTCCGTATTTCTAAGCATACATACATATTAGAACTGCCAAGGGAATGAATCCTTTAGAAAAGTCACCTTGCACCTTAACGTTTGACTTACACAAACAACGACCTTCAGAATAAGCAGTACCAGAAGCAGTCAACAACCTTGAAAGCAGCTGGCAACCTGCAGGCAGGTTTTCAACTTCAAAGAACAGAGGCAGCGCAGCAAAATGCACACTCTCGACTCCAGCTCTACTCATCACAGCAGAGACAAAAAACTGTAACAGCTCGCTCCAAGTTGGATCTGCCTCTTGAAGAGCAGGAAGCACCAGCCGCTTGGTTAATTGAGAGTTAAGGGGTGTTTCTCCTGCCTCAAGAGCACATGCGGTCAGTTGCAAGCCTGCACTTCAGCTTTGGGGGAAAATAAAGGCACTTACTTTAACTCCTGTTTTTCTTAATCGACTTTCAGAACCAAGAACAAAGGGAACTCAGAAAGAGGAACAAGCATCAGCCACATATTAATCGTTACCTAAAGAGGGGCTTGGTCTGATTTCAGAATAAACGCCGGGGACACATGATCCAATTAAATTCTAATTATGTAAGTACAGGCAAGAGTATTTACACGGGCACCGATTACAGCTATTAAGAGTCTAAAGTCACCGGCCGGACAGCCTCTGTCTGCTTGCTTTTCGCCGTCCCGACCGCGCCGCCGTGCGGTTCGCCTCATTTTCAGACTGTCACGGCTCCCGTTATCAGCAACGGGAGAACGGCCTGAGAGCCCGTGTCCAACCCGAGCCCCACTGGCGGGAGTCGGCCTGGAGGAAGAGCGGCCCCTCGCCCTCACAGCCCCCACACCCCGCCCCCTCAGCGGAGGCCCCGGGTCCCGCCGCGGCCCGCCCTTACCTCCGAACAGGTGCGGCGAGAGGTGCGCGGGAAGGGAGCCGATCACCAGCCGGGGCCCGCCGGAGGAGCCGCCGCTGCCCCCCGCGGGCCGCTCCCGGCCGCCGCCCTCCTCCGGGGTGCTGCTCACCGAGTCCTGCGAGCCGTACGGGCCGCTGCTGTGGGGGATGTTGAAGACGGACTGCGCCGCGCGGGCCCCGGAGGCGCTGGCCCCGCCTAAGGACCTGCTCCGCGGGGCCGAACCCGCGGCGCCCCCCGCCGCGGCCGCCGCTCCTCCTGCTGCCGTGGTGCCGCCGGGAGCGGCGTTAGGCGCCGCCGCCAGGTGCGGATACCGCCCGCCAGCGCCTGCCGAGCGCCCGCCGGTCCCGTTAGCGCCGCCGCTGCCGCTGGAGGAAGGTAAGTCCCCGCCCGAGTAGGCGCGGGTGCGGCCGTTGGCGGCGGTGGGGGTGCTCTGCTTCGCGCCCATGGTCCTGTTGCGGCACCCGGCGGCTGTGGGTGTCCGGCCCCGGCGGAGGCGATCCGAGGTGCGGTCGGAGCCGGAGAGCGGGAGGAGGGCGCGCCGGGGTTGGGGAACGGGGTCGCTTGGTGGGTCGGTGTCGAGAGGGGAGAAGCCGTCCGCCGGGATCCCGCTCAGCTGGCGGCCTCGGCGCGGCCGCTGCTCGCGGGTCCGCGGCGCCACCATGAGCCGCTCGGGACGGTGCTGCTGGCTCCCGCCGCGCAGCAGCTCGTTCTCGCCGTCGCCGCCATCCTTAGCTGCCGCTGAGCCCTGCTGGGGGCACCGGCGGCAGCAGCAGCGCCGCCGCCGAGGCCGCTCGCTCGCCCGCCCGCGGCGCGCTGTGCCTGTGCTAAGGGAGTCGGGCGGGGGGGGGGTCGCCCCGGCGCAGCCGCT